>ML778006.1:305682-431410 GCA_009831015.1 Picea engelmannii
CTTGGTGGTCAGCTTGGTCATTATCCAAGGCTGCATAAATCTGTTGCACACTCCTTGCCACATCGTTGACTATGGTCTCTTCTTGAAGGTTATAAACTTTTTGACTATTATGTTGTCGGTGTGGACAGTCTCTCCGGAGGAGCTCTCCTCTGCAACCCCAACATTCCAAAGGTTTCCTCTTTGGGTTATCAGTCTTTATTGGTATAGGTCCAGAAGCTTTATTTCCGCCCACCGAGGGAAAGTTGTGCTGGAGTACACTCTGGGTTGGAAAGTTCATTCTGGGGTTCTTTTTGTAGTTTTTAAATCTTGAGGATTTTCTCCCCTTCTTCTGAAATTTTGAACCATTCTTCTGTTTCCAGTCTCCACGAGACTCTGCCCGATGTCCATATTGCTCATGACAATATGTTGCCTTTCATATAGTGTCTTCTAAGGTATTTGGTTCATCAAATTCAATTCGGTTCCGGTATCCCTTGGGTAACCCACTGATGAAGCGTTGTGCCTTTGCCTTCTCTACTTTGATGTAGGGTACATATCTCAGTAGGTCAAGGAATTTGTTGACATATTCCTCCATAGTAAGTTGTCCCAGTTTAAGTTAATAAAACTCTTTAGCCTTCTTGTCGAAATACCTTTCCGACAAATACTTCTTCCGAAAGTACTTATCAAACCGTTTCCAAGACAGGTCCTCTTCGCGGACCCCTTTCATATTCTTAAGGTCTTCCCACCAGATGGAAGCCTTTCCATCCAGATTGAAAGTGGCCACTCGGGCCTTCAAGTTCTCTGAAAAATCATGGACTCTGAAATATTTCTTCAGTCCAAGTAGCCAGGCCTCGTCTTCCTCTCCCTTCTTTATCTCACCGTCGAAGTAGGGAGGTTTGGCCTTCCTGAATTCTTCAAATTTATGACTCTTGGAAGTCTTTTGCTTTTTCTGTTTTCTGCGAGAATAGGAACTAGTCCTGCTGCGGGAAGAGCCTTCTGTATCACTAGCTTCCTTCTCAGTGGAATCATTTGACACTAGTCCTTTACCTCTAGGGTGGACCTTTTCGGATGTGCTTCTCTCAGTGTGACCACTGACACGACCATGATTCTGCGTCTTAGGTTCATGCTGCATTTATCGTTGTAGGTCTGATAAGCTTTGCAGTAGAACTGCATTAATTTCGGTTTTCGTTTCTTGTTCCTTCATAATCTTTTCAATATCGGCCTTCCAGCTTTGCAATTCGATCATGAGATTCCTCACAGTCTCAGCTAGGTCTGGAGGGGTTCCTATTTCTCTTCTTTCATTAGACTTTTTGTCTCTGTTGTGGGAGCCTTCTCCCACCTCTTGGTGAGTAACCATACTCTGCATCTGTAGATTCCCGTGGTTGATCGTCCGCTTGAGTGAAAAGAAAAATGTTGGTTATTAGTCAAGGGTTAAATACATTTTTATAATTTGCACATAAATTCATAACTCTTTCACATGTATACACAGTCGGGTTCTCTTTCACATGTATCCTGGACCAGAGAGCCAAGTTAGGGGGTTACTCCTCGTAGGAGTGCTTCGAACAGAGTTTATGCATGACTCGGGCATGCGCCCAATCAGGTCGACTGTTGTAATCATGCTCTGATACCACTTTGTAACATACCCTCTACCTAAATCAAATTTTTTCGGTCCTCTGTCGGACTCGAACCCCTAAATAACCATGGAGGCCTAGTGTAAGTTGTCTCTTTCTCTCTCCTTCTCCGTTCCCATGTGATCGTGGTTTAGGATCACGGTTCAATTTGAATGCAACATCTTTTGCATCTCGCACTTCGGCGCTATAGTAACGTCCAAACATTCGACTCTGCAACTGTCGAACCCCGACAGGGATAGCGAGCGACCAATGGGGATGAATCCCTACGGGGTTAGCGAATGGCCAAGAGGAACAAACCTCAACAGGGGTAGAGAGCAACCAATGATAAATTCCCCATTGTGCGGTTAGGTGGCATACAGGTGGCAAGAGGGAAACGCGACACGGTGGTCGTCATGACAGGGAGGGACCCCACTTCACACGCCACACTATTCCGGACCACCCCCCCCCGCCATTAAAGGCAGAATGGCAAGGGGGGTCCAGAATCCACCTGGGAGCCATTGATCAAAATGAGTTAATCTCGACTGTTCGAGAGTTGCACGTCCAATTCCGGACCCCCCCCCTGCCATTAAAGGTAGAATGGCAAGGGGGCTCCGGAATGTATCCTTAGCCGTAGATCTGGGCGGGTGGACTCTGGTCGTCCAGATCTACTCGTTGCTGATCCTAAAGCATAACCACATCCCGGATTAAGTTAACGTCTTGTTTCCACATCTAACGGTCATTACAGACCCTGAGATCCTCCGACATAATCTCTTCCGTTCATCGGGGTTTACCGTCAAGAAAATCTGGACTCTTGATCAGGGACCTCCCGAATCTTCGATAAGCTCTCTTCCACCCTTAGCCCCTCCTAGCTAGGCTCCTAGCTCACATGAACATGATCCCCGTGACCACAATCTTATCCCTTGTCGGGGCTATAGGGTTTTCAATGCCAAAATGCATTGGCTCACGGGATTCCCGATCCTTCGAATCCCGACTTCCCGCTATGCTGACATTTGGCCCCCAAAATGGCACTTCCTACTTCTCTAAAACACTGACAGTTGGATCCCACTCATCGGGGTTTCGAGCGTCGCGATTCCAAAATGCATAAACAAATTGTCACCAGGATTCTCGATATCCCGATAACATAAATGCCGATCAACAAATCCCTGTCGGGACCTTCCCTGACGGCGCCAATCACTGCCACGTGTCCTCCTCTGATGGACGGTCCTGATTTCTCTGGGATTTCAAGACTTGTGATGTCCCCATTCTCACAACCTCAGGAACTCTGATTTCCCGATGCCGAATATCCCGACTCCTTACGGATTTCAGACACCTGTCTCCCTAAACAGACGGCTCAGATTTTACCGGGGTTTTCACCTCGGACTTCCCCGATCTCCTATCCACAGTAATGTTGATATCCCGACTCTTGATAGTAAACCTCGATCTCTGCCATGTGTATCCTCAATAGACGGTTCAGATCTTCCCGACGTTTCGGGACTTGAAGTGTCTCGATTTTCTTGTCCTTGAGAATCCTAATATGCCGATGGCGGGACTCCTGATGGTAACCCTCGGACAACTCTGATCTGATCCGATGGCTGACGGGTAATTGGAACAAGATCTAATGGTCTAGATCTGTTCTTCCTACGCACACTCTAGAGACTAAACTCCGAACATCTTAACCCGTTTCGACGGCCGACGGGATTTCTGGATGAGATCCAATGGCTCAGGTTGCCCCTCCTTGTATATTCCTCCACTACTTCGTGGATGTGGAAAGATCAATGGATCAAATGTTCTTCTAGGCTTTGGGATCTACGATCCTAATTTCCCCGCTATTCACAAAGATAGAGGGAAAAGGAGCAAGGGATATAATGCTCCTACTACTTCCGTTGATATAATGGTCGTGA
Source organism: Picea engelmannii (assembly GCA_009831015.1). NCBI lineage: Eukaryota > Viridiplantae > Streptophyta > Pinopsida > Pinales > Pinaceae > Picea > Picea engelmannii. The sequence goes on from ML778006.1 coordinate 309,170, forward strand.
ATGACCATGGGTCTTCCAATAGGATTTCATCCGTCGATCTAATGGTCGTGAATGACCATGGGTCTTCCGACACGATTTCATCCGTCGATTCGTTACTTATCCCTATGCTGCTACTTCAAAATCTTAAGAGGGTCATTCCTATTCGTACAGGGTTATTAAGACTTGCGCATTCAAGTCCTTTTTCTGGGTTCTTGGTGAACCTTTCTAAGAAGGGAATCTCTGTGAAGAGATCTAATCTAGGGCACTCTTGGAAATAGACAAAGGGAAACAAACTCCCGAAGATGGACTGGAAGTCTGACTTGGTTCAGCTCATGCATAATCAAATCCATTTATCGACATAAGTCATGCATGGTTTCCTCTGTTATAAGCATATATCTATTCATTCTTATCAAACACTGCACAGAAATTCTAACACTGAAATCATTCCCAATTTCACAGTTCTATGAGCATATATATATACATGTATCAGTCTATGAATTTCAAGATGAAAAATATATAAAAAACTTATCAGGAAGGACACTAGAAGTATGGGCAACTGATGAGAGGGGTGCTCGTTTCCACCCAACCATAGGCTCAATGACTCCCAACGGATTTACCACTAGCCACCCCCGAGATGAGACCACGATGCTCTGAGACTATGTCTCTCTGTCTGCCAGTGACCAGGAGCGAAGGTTGCAATCCTTCCTCTCTGCTATCACTCACTCTGCGTAAATTTCCAGAGTTCCCCTCGCGTCTGCCCCTCTCAATCGCTTCTGCCATACGCCTTATCCTCTCGCGAGGTTGAATGTGGCACGATTACCCTCGCGCCGATTAGGCCAGATGGCTCTACGGATCGGCGGTTCACCATCCCATCCCTCATCAAGCCATCTGCCTACCAGCCTGCGAAGCATTAAATTTTAGGGCCAGTGAACCGCTTTTGGTTCTCCGAGCCAGTGGAGTCCAAATACGGTATTTAATTCTCGATGGAAGTTAACACCACCTTTTTAGGGGCCTTCCACCGCCATCGTGGTCTCTTTTTCTGCACGTCCCCTCTCAGCAGTCCTGAAATAAATTCAAAATATCAGTCACATTCATTGGCCTCTTCCTCAAGGTCCATTTACATCACATATTCACATTTATGAGTTTGCCATAGTCCTTCGCTAGTCCAGTTATATTTACAAGATAGGGGAAACAGGGTGTTACAATTCCCTCCCCCTTAAAAGGAACATCGTCCTCGATGTTATTATCTACTAACATGAATTGCATGTACAGAAGTAAACAAAAATGGATATGCCAGTTTCATGGCATCTTCCATTTCCCATGTAGCCTCATCTGGGCCAAAATGTTTCCACTGCACCTTGACCTATGCAATGGTTTTCTTCCAGAGCGGGGTTTCCTTTCTGTCCAGTATGCATTGGGGTTCTGCTAAAAATTCTCCCTCCGGTTCCACCTGGATCAGAGACCAGTCAATTATATAATTAGCATCATGTACGTTTTTCTTTAATAATGAAACATGGAAAACATTATGTGCTTTTACAGTGGGAGGAAGTGCTAGCCGATACGCTATAGGTCCCACTCTATCTAGAACCTCAAAGGGTCCACAATACCGGGGTGCAAATTTGGCACAAGATCCCATTTTCAGGGAACTCCTTCTGGGCTTAATTTTGAGATATACATGGTCTCCCATTTTGAACTCTCGTGGAGTTCTCTTTTGATCGGCATAACTTTTCTGTTGGTTTTGAGCGACCTTCAGGTTTTGTTTTATCTGAATCACTTGTTGTTCCATCTCTTTCAACATATCAGGTCCAATAGAAATATTGTTTACAGGATTACTCCAGCTGACTGGTGTATTACACTGTCTACCATAGAGGACCTCAAAGAGACTCATCTTTAAGGATGCTTGGTAGGCGTTGTTGTAAGAAAATTCTACCAATGGCAAGTAGTCTTCCCATTTCCTGGGTTGATGCATTACATGCATCCTTAATATATCCTCTAATATCTGATTTACTCTTTCTGTCTGTCCATCAGTTTGAGGGTGATAGGCGGTGCTAAACAACAATTTAGTTTCTAATCCCGCCATTAGTGACTTCCAAAAATTGGAAGTAAACTTTGTGTCTCTGTCAGATATTATTTCCCTCGGCATACCGTGCAGTCGGAATATCTCTTTCATGAATATCTGGTAGATATCTATCGCCTTGCAGGTTGATTTGACGGGGATGAAATGAGCAAACTTGCTCAGTTTATCCACCACTACCATAATGGTGTCATTCTGTTTGGTTGAAGTTGGCAATCCACTGATAAAATCCATGGAGATGGTCTCCCATTTCCATTCTGGGATGGGTAAAGGGTGTAGTAGTCCGACTAGGTGTTGATGTTGCACTTTAACCTGTTGGCATTCTATCCATTGGGCCAAATATTTGGCTATGTCCCTCTTTAGGAGAGGCCAATAAAATTGTTTCCGGGTGGCCGTAATCATTTTCTGGTATCCTGCGTGACCAGTGTAGGGTCTTTTATGTAGTTCATCCATGATGAACCTCTTCAAGTCATCACAATTGGGAATGTATAGTCTATCTCTGTAGGTGAGAAGACCTCCTTCGGTCATCTGATAGCCTTCGTATTTTTATCCAGTGGGTTCTGGTTGTAGGTACAGGATCACATTTCAGATGAAGGGATCTGTTTCTTGTGAATTTTTGACTCTGTTCTTGACATCTGTCTCGTAGGTACTCACCACTGCCAGGTGAATTGTTCTCATGCTTCTGCTAAGGGCATTGGCCACCCTATTCTCTTTCCCTTTAATGTGTTTGATTTCAAATTCAAACTCGCTAAGGAGGGCCATCCATATGGCTTGTCTAGCATTAAGCTTGGGTTGATCAATCAAATACCGTAATCCACAATGATCTGTCATAAGCACAAACTTTCTTCCCAAGAAGTAATGCCTCCACATTTTTAAGGCGTGCACTATGGAATCCAGTTCTAGATCATGAGTTACATAATTGACCTCGTGTTCATTCAATTTTCGGGATTCATAATAGATCAACTTTCCTTCCTGCATAAGGAATCCTCCGAACCCTTCCTTACATGCATCTGTGCACACAAGGAAGTTAGCTTTTGGGTCGACGATTTTCAATTCAGGTGCATGGGTTAGTAGGTGTTTCAAGATTTGAAATCTTTCTTCACGTTGGTGTGTCCATAGAAATTTTGTTCCCTTCTTCTGGAGGGTAGTGATTGGAAAACCAATCTTGGAGAAATCTTTTATAAATCTCCTATAGTATCCCGCCAATCCCATAAAGGATTTGATGTCCGAGACATCCTTTGGGGTAGGCCATTCCATGATAGACCTGATCTTGTTAGGATCTACTGCTACCCCTTCCTCGAACAGAACGTGTCCCAAGTAGTGTATTTGCTTCTGAAAGAAGTCAGATTTGCTGAATTTGGCATAGAGTTGATGCTCTCTTAGCACTTGCAGCACAAGTCTAATATGTTCTTCATGTTCTTCTCTATTCTTAGAGTAGATTAAAATGTCATCAATAAAAACTAGTACAAATTTATCTAGAAATTTACTGAGTACATTGTTCATTAAGCACATGAAAGTGGCAGGGGCATTGGTTAACCCAAATGGTACTTCCACAAACTCGTAGTGACCATACCGTGTCCAGAAAGCAGTTTTATGGATGACTTCACCCTTGATTCGGACTTGATGGTTACTCGACCTCAAGTCAGTTTTTGAGAAAATAGATGCATCTCTCAGCTGATCGAATAGATCATCGATCCTGGGCAACGAGTACTTGTTATTTATGGTTACTTTATTGAGTTGTCTGTAATCTATGCACAGTCTAAGGGTTCCATCCTTCTTAATCACAAACAGGACTGGTTCTCCCCATGGGGACATGCTGGGTCGAACATAACCCTTGTCCATCATTTCTTTCAATTGCAATTTGATTTCAACTAACTCAGGTGTGCCCATCCGGTAGGGTGTTCTAGACACCGGCACCGCTCCTCGTGCGAGTTCTATTGAGAAGTCAATGTCTCTTCTCAGAGGTAGACCCGGTATCTCCTTTGGAAACACATCTCGGTATTCTCTCAGGATAGGGTGATCATCAGGGCTTGGTTTTGCACCTTCAGTTGTTTTCAACACTTGTATTGCATATAGGGGACATCCCTTTCGGAAATACTTCCTCATTTGCATGGCTGATATTTGTTTCACCGAGATCGGTTTTTGGATCCCTTGAAGGGTTATCCTTTTTCCTTCTTCGCTCACACATTCTAAGGTTTTATAGTAACAGTCCAGTTTGGCTTTATGGGCGGCCAGCCAGTCCATACAAATAAACAAATCATATGATCCCAGGGGTACTACATTAAGGTTTGCTTGGGTGGGGAATTCACCCAACATTAATTGGTAGGCTGGTATGGCCTCTACCACCCTTCTTTTAGTGCCAGTGGCTAACTGTACCAACCAGGGTTTAGTTTGCTTCTGTGGCTGTATTTTACACTTATCAACAGCTCTAGGGGTTTTATAACTCAAATTTGAACTAGGGTCAATCAAAACGGACACTAGGTGGTTGAAAATCATACCTTCTATTTCCACCACTCAAGCTTGGTGGTCAGCTTGGTTATTATCCAAGGCTGCATAAATCTGTGGCACACTCCTTGCCACATCGTTGACTGTGGTCGCTTCCTGAAGGTTATAAACTTTCCGACTATTCTGTTGTCGGTGTGGACAGTCTCTTCGGAGGTTCTCTCCTCTGCAATCCCAACATTCCAAAGGTTTCCTCTTTGGGTTATCAGTCTTTGTTGGTATAGGTCTAGAAGTTTTATTTCCGCCCACCGAGGGAAAGTTCTGCTAGAGTACACTCCGGGTTGGAAAGTTCATTCTGTGGTTCTTTTTGTAGTTTTTAAATCCTGAGGATTTGCTCCCCTTCTTCTAAAATTTTGAACCATTCTTCTGTTTCCAGTCTCCACGAGACTCTTCCCGATGTCCATATTTCTCATGACAATATGTTGCCTTTCGTATAGTGTCTTCTAAGGTCTTTGGTTCGTGAAAGTCAATTCAGTTTCGGTATTCCTTGGGTAACCCACTGATGAAGCGTTGTGCCTTTTCCTTCTCCGCTTTGATGTAGGGTACATATCTTAGTAGGTCGAGGAATTTGTTGACATATTCCTCCATAGTAAGTTGTCCCAGTTTAAGTTCATAGAACTCTTTACCCTTCTCGTCGAAATACCTTTTCAACAAATAATTCTCCCGGAAGTACTTCTCAAACCGTTTCCAAGACAGGTCCTCCTCATGGACCCCTTTCATATTCTTAAGGTCTTCCCACCAGATGGAAGCCTTTCCGTTCAGATTGAAAGTGGCCACTCGGGCCTTCAAGTTCTCTAAAAAATCATGGACTCTGAAATATTTCTTCATTCCAGGCCTCGTCTTCCTCTCCCTTCTTTATCTCACCATCGAAGGAGGGAGGTTTGGCCTTCCTGAATTCTTCAAATTTATGACTCTTGGAAGTCTTTTGCTTTTTCTATTTTCTGCGAGAATAGGAACTAGTCCTGCTGCGGGAAGAGCCTTCTGTATCACTAGCTTCCTTCTCAGTGGAATCATCTGACACTGGTCCTTTACCTCTGGGGTGGACCTTTTTGGATGTGCTTCTCTCAGTGTGACCACTGACACGACCATGATTCTGCATCTCAGGTTCATCCTGCATTTATCATTGTAGGTCTGATAAGCTTTGTAGTAGAACTGCATTAATTTCGGTTTGCTTTTCTTGTTCCTTCATCATCCTTTTATTATCGGCCTTGCAGCTTTGCAATTCCATCATGAGACTCCTCACAGTCTCAGCTAGGTCTGGAGGGGCTCCTATTGCTCTTCTTTCGTCAGACTTTTCATCTCTGTTGTGGGAGCCTTCTCCCACCTCTTGGTGAGTCACCATACTCTGCGTCTGTAGATTCCCGTGGTTGATCGTCCGCTTGAGTGAAAAGACAAACGCTGGTTATTAGTCAAGGGTTAAATACATTTTTATAATTTATGCATAAATTCATAACTCTTTCACATGTATACACAGTCGGGTTCTCATTTTCCAAGTTCTTTTTTTTTTTAATCCTAGACCAGAGAGCCAAGTTAGGGGGTTACTCCTCGTAGGAGTGCTTCAAACAGAGTTTATACGTGACTCGTGCATGCGCCCAATCAGGCCGAGTGTTGTAACCATGCTTTGATACCACTTTGTAACATACCCGCTACCTAAATCAAATTTTTCCTGTCCTCTGTCAGACTCAAACCCCTAAATAACCATGGAGGCCCAGCGTAAGATCGTTCTTTCTCTCTTCTTCTCCATTCCCATGTGATCGTGGGTTAGGATCACGGTTCAATTTGAATACAGCATCTTTTGCATTTCGTGCTTCGGCGCTACAGTAACGTCCAAACATTCGACTCCGCAACTGCCGAACCCCTGCAGGGCTAGCGAGTGACCAATGGGGATGAACCCCTACGGGGTTAGCGAATGGCCAAGAGGAACAAAGCTCAACAGGGGTAGAGAGAAACCAATGAGAAATGCCCCGTTGTGTGGTTAGGTGGCATACAGGTGGCAAGAGGGAAACGCGACACGGTGGTCGCCATGACAGGGAGGGACCCCACTTCACACGCCACACTATTTTGGACGCCCCCACCCCATTAAAGGCAGAATGGAAAGGGGGGTCCAGAATCCACCTGGGAGCCGTTGATCATAATGAGTTAATCTCGACCATTCGAGAGTTGCGTGTCCAATTCCGGACCCCCCCCAATAAAGGTAGAATGGCAAGGGGGCTCCGGAATGCATCATCATCCGTAGATCTGGGTGGGTGGACTCTGGTCGTCCAGATATACTCGCTGCTTATCCTAAAGCATAACCATATCCCGACTTAAGTTAATGTCTTTTTTCCACATCTAACGGTCATTACAGACCCTGAGATCCTCCGACAGAATCTCTTTCGTTCATCGGGGTTTACCGTCAAGAAAATCCAGACTCTTGATCACGGAGCTCCTGAATCTTCGATAAGCTCTCTTCCAGCCTTAGCCCCTCCTGGTTAGGCTCCTAGCTCACATGACCACGATCCCCGTAACCACAGTCTTATCCCTCGTCGGGGCTACAGGGTTTTCAATGCCAAAATGCATTGGCTCACGGGATTCCCGATCCTTCGAATCCCGACTTCCCGCTATGCTGACAGCTGGCCCCCAAAATGGAACTTCCTACTTCTCTAATACACTGACAGTTGTCTCCCACTCATCGGGGCTTTGAGCGTCATGATTCAAAAATGCATAAACAAATTATCACCAGGATTCCTGATATCCCGATAACATAAACGTCGATCAAAAACTCCCTGTCAGGACTTTCCCCGACGACGCTGATCGCTGCCACATGTCCTCCTATGATGTAGGGTCCTGATTTCTCTGGGATTTTGAGACTTGTGATGTCCCCATTCTCACGACCTCAGGAACTCTTATTTCCTGATGCTGAATATCCCGACTCCATGCGGATTTCGGACACCTGTCTCCCTAAATGGACAACTCAGATTTTGTCGGGGTTTTCACTTCGGACTTCCCCGATCTCCTATCCACGATAATGTCGATATCTAGACTCCCGATAGTAAACCTTGATCTCCTCCATGTGTATCCTCAACGGATGGTTCAGAGCTTCCTGGCATTTCGGAACTTGAAGTGTCTCGATTTTCTTATCCTTGAGAATCCCGATATGCCAATGGCGGGACTCCTGATGGTAACCCTCGGACAGCTCCAGTCTGATCTGACGGTTGATGGGTAATGGGACCAATATCTAACGATCTAGATCCGTTCTTCCTACGCACACTCCAGAGACTAAACTCCAAGCATCTTAACCCGTTTCGATGGCCGACGAGATTTCTGGATGAAATCCAACGACTCAGGTTGTCCCTCCTTGTATATTCCTCCACTACTTTGTGGATGTGGAAAGATCAATGGTTCAAATGTTCTTCTGGGCCTTGGGATCTACAATCCTGATTTCCCCGCTATTCACTAAGATAGAGAGAAAAGGAGCAAGGGATATAATGCTCCTACTACTTCCGTCGATCTCATGGTCGTGAATGACCATGGGTCTTCTGACAGGATTTCATCCGTCGATTCGTTACTTATCCCTATGCCGCTACTTTGAAATCTTAAGAGGGTCATTCCTCTTCGTACAGGGTTATTAAGACTTGCGCGTTCATTTCCTTTTTCTAGGTTCTTGGTGAACCTTTCTAAGAAGGGAATCTCTATGAAGAGATCTAATCCAGGGCACTCCTAGAAACAGACAAAGGGAAACAAACTCCCAAAGATGGACTGGAAGTCTGACTTGGTTCAACTCATGCATAATCAAATCCATTTATCAACATAAGTCATGCATGGTTTCCTCTGTTATAAGCATATATCTATTCATTCTTATCAAACACTGCACAGACATTCTAACACTAAAATCATTCACAATTTCACAGTTCTATGAGCATATATATATACATGTATCAGTCTATGAATTTCAAGATGAAAAATATATAAAACACTTATCAGGAAGGACACTAGAAGTATGGGTAACTGCTGAGAGGGGTGCTAGTTTCCACCCAACCGTAGGCTCAGCGACTCCCAACGGATTTACCACTAGCCACCCCCGAGCTGAGACCACAATGCTCTGAGACTACGTCTCTCTATATGCCAGTGACCAGGAGTGAAGGTTGCAATCCTTCCTCTCTGCTATCACTCACTCTGCATAAATTTCCAAAGTTCCCCTTGCGTCTTCCCCTCTCAATCACTTCTGCCATATGCCTTATCCTCTTGCGAGGTTGCGTGTGCAACGATTACCCTCGTGCCGATCAGGCCAGACGGTTCTACGGATGGGTGGTTCACCATCCCATCCCTCATCAAGCCATCCACCTACCAGCCTGCGAGGCATTAAATTTTAGGGCCAGCGACCCGCTTTTGGTTCTCCGGGCCAGTGGAGTCCAAATACGGTATTCAATTCTTGGTGGAATTTAATGCCACCTTTTCAGGGGCCTTCCACCACCATCGTGGTCTCTTTTTCTGCACATCCCCTCTCAGCAGTCCTGAAATAAATTCAAAATATCATTCACATTCATTGACCTCTTCCTCAAGGTCCATTTACATCACATATTCACATTTATGAGTTTGCCATAGTCCTTGGCCAATCCAGTTATATTTACAAGCTGGGGGAAACAGTGTGTTACAGAGTACAAAACAAATCCCATTCCAGATCATGTATGGAATGCAACTAAGAGGAGTATCTGAATTAAGGGACTTGGAGCAGAATGAATTCAGGAGTGCTAGCGTAGAGGATTTTGCAACAGAGATGCAAGATTTCCATAGTAAATTTAGATAGTGATTAGAGAATTCCAACCAAGAATATAAGCACACAACAGATCAACACAAAAGTGAACTTTAGTTTGAAGTAGGTGATTTGGTTTTCGTGCATCTCAGAAAATAAAGGTTCCCAAGGGGAATGTACAATAAGCTAAAGATGAAGAAAATTGGGTCGTGTAAGATCCTAAGAAAATTTGAAGCAAACGCTTATGATATTGAATTACCAAATGAGGTAGGAATATAGCCCATATTCAACATAACAGATATGTATCCTTACCAAGCAGATGAATCAGAGAGATTAGAGGATCAGAAGGAAGTTCAATGGGTTAAACAATTTCCTATAGTTGAAAAGCCACAGATGGAAAAGATAATTGATCAGAGAGTCAGAAAGAAGACCTGAAGGAAAACATACTTTGAATATTTGGTCAAATGGAAAGGACACCCAATTGAAGACATAATTTGGGAGAGTGAAGAAAATATTCAAAGACATGGACAGACAGTGCAGGAATTCATGAACATGAATTCATGAATTTTTCAACCAAGGTAGTATGATGCAGGAGCATCGTAAGCAGCCAACAAAGCAAGTGCAAAGGTAGAAGACAATTGTAATTGCACCAGCGTATATTTTGAGGATGTTTTGAATTTGAATGAAGAAACTTTAATATAATAGTTGGGGGACGTAATTTCCCATTAAATGTTTTGAGTTATAAAACAGATATGGAGCGTTGCTCTCATATGTCAGATGTGGAGGTATTTAATTATAATAATGTAAACTAGTTGTAGATTTTAATTTTGATTAGATAGCTTGTAAATGTGGGAGGGAAAACTCGTGAAAGACACCCTCACTTGTATCATTGTATTATGAATAACATTGTAAGCTATAGAGCTGTAGAGAGAAAGAACACAGAGAAGAACCCATGTAGAAGACTACTTGAGTTAATATAATAAAGCTTTGACTCACATTCATGGTGTTATTATGCTTATTGTTTACATCTGTTGAATGATATATTTACAGTTGTTTTGTTTCTCTGTTATGCATTTATTTCAATGTGATGTGTATGCTTGTGATTTCATGTTGAACGTATGAATTCTGTGAGGACAAAAGTATGAGTTTCAATTGTTTCTCATCATGAGAATTCCTACAAAGAGTGCAGTGAATGTCCGCAAGGCATGCGTTGATGAAGTTCTGAGTTTTATATTAGAAATTTCAGGAGGGATACCATTGTTCTCACTTCAGTAGAAGTGCAGGTGTAGCATAGATCCATGCAAGCTGTGCACAAGTGAGTGCAAGCCTTAGTATTTATCAACTAAAGAGGAATTTTGAAGGATTGTTGTTGCAAAGAAGTGCATAGAGTCAAAGGGTCAAATAACTAGAGGTTATTTGTGAATGCCGCAAGGAGTGCATGCAGTAATCCCTTAGAAATACTCGAGTTTGCAAGAGAAAGCTCAGGAAGGTAAAAACCCTAAAAATTTCAAGGGAATATGAGTGTCGAAGTCACCCAACTGACAGAAAATCTTAGAAGGTTTGACACCGAAGTGTTTGGTGGAGGAGTCTTTCAGATGTTTGAGCAAACGGTGGAAACGCTTTGAGGATAAGTACCGATTTGGCGAGGACCGTTGGATCTAGTTGACCAACAAGTAGATCAAGGCCGAGTGTTTCTCAATACTCACAAGATCAAGAGGAATAGAGACCATTAGATTTGGATCAACGAGGGTCGTTGATCTCATCGTTGAATTTATTTATTTCGGAACTCGGGAAGTAAAGAAGGTTGTGACTTGGAATCGAGAGTTTCAAACTCCTAATTCACAAAGTCTCGATTGAATCAGGACCGTCAGATCATGAGAGTTGAGAATCATTGATTTGCGGTGGGATATATTGTGTTTTTGGTTATCGGGAGGAGGGATTTGTTGCATAGAAGCTACCCGATACGTGAAATCTCGGGTGATGAAATATTGGGCCCTAGGTTTTAGTCGGAGGTCACACCAGGGAAAATTCAAAGGGAGGAGTCAGAGACATGTTATCCTTTTTGGGGTTTCAGGGATTGAAGAGATATAAGGACTCACATCTGGGATCGCGAAGTCGTGAAACCCAAAACACTCTTTCGAGTAAAGGTTGTGGTCATATCAGTGATCACGTGGGTGAGAGTTAGCATTTAATTCTTGTTTGCACATGCATAATTCATATGGACCTATGGATACACACTAGTGTTTGTTGGAGATTTTTGTGGGAAATCAAAGATTCAATTCGACTCAAGAGGAATATTAAGAATGATCCTAGACCGGGAGGTCGTGCAAAACCTGTTGAGGTAAGGGTGGTGCACCATATTTACTTAGAGTGACCTGAACGCATGACAAAGGAGTTGGTTATAACTACTTAGCGAATATGATTTTGAAATTACTTACATTAAAGGAACAATGAGCAGAGTAGCAGATGTGTTGATTCAGAGAACACACATATTCTCAGTAATACCTCTTAAGATGAATCTTCGAGAAGATATTCTAACTTTATAGATTGTCGATGACTTGTACAAAGAAGTTAAGGATAATATTGGAAAAAATACCATGATGGTACTAAACTTTGAAGGTTATTCATTGGAAAATGATTGATTGTTTAGATATAGAGAAATAATATATGTACTGCCTAATGACAAATTAAGAAGTTTGAGTGAAGCTCATCGATAAATATAAATGGCTCATCTAGGAGTCACAAAGATGAAGGAATACCTTAAGAGTTTATTCTTATGGAAAGGAATTAAAGTGGACACAGTTAGTTGTGTGGGGAGATGTCTAGAATGTCATCAAGTGAAGGATAAACATAGAAATCTAGCAACATTTTTACAACCACATGTTATTCCAGAATCGAAATGGGAGGTCATTTTGATGGATTTTATTGTTGGATTTCCACTGACAACAAAGAGACACAATCTGATTTTTTTTCGTAGTTGACACTCTAACAAAGAGTGCACACTTTATTCTAGTGTGTATGACGTATCCGGTGCCAGACATAGCTAGAGTTTTTTTAGCGAGATTGTGAGCTTGCACAGAGTACCAAGAAAGATCACATATGATAATGGATTGGTGTTTACAGGAAAATTTTGGAAAAGTTTCCAAGAGTCTTTGGGAGTGCAAATGAATTTTAGTACAAAGTATCACCCAAAAAAAAATGGAAAAATAGAAAGAACAAACCAGATCTTAGAATATATGTTTGATATCTATGTGATGGATCAATATAAACATTGGGAGGACTTATTGTCATTGGTAGAGTTTGCATACAACAGAAATTACCATAGTATGATTAATATGGAACCGTTTGAGTTTCTTTACGGGAGACCGTGTCAGACATCGTTGATTTGTGATCGACTTGAGGATAGGGTCCTAGTGGGACCAGAAGTGATCCAAGAAATGGAACAAAAAATGCAATCGATAAGACAAAGGATTAAAGAATAACAAGATTGGAAGAAGATTTATGCTAATGTGTATCGCATTGACCATAGTTATTAGGTTGGAGATACGTTTTCTTGTAGGTAAAATAACATAAGAGTTCGATCAAGTTTGGAAAGGGTGATAAACTCTATCCTAGGTTTATGGGACCTCTCAAGGTTGTGGAAAAGAAAGGACTTATGGCTTATCAACTAGCCTTGTCTAATTCTTTGAGGCATATGCATGATGTATTTCAGGTATCTATTTTACGACATTTTATTAATGATCCATCACATGTTATTGACATGAGTTCTTTGCAAGTTTTGAACGAGGGTGCTCTCATGCTTGATCCATTCTGCATTTTTCACCATCGCACACGATAGCTACGACGATGAATAGTTGATCAGGTCAAGGTATAGTGGGACAATTATAGTCCATAATCAACTGCATGGGAAGATGCATATGATATGCGCCAACAATTTCCTTATTTGTTTGATAGATTATATATGTAAATCTATGTCAGATACATTTATTTGCTTGCATTTATATACTGTACAAACTTTGAGACGAAGTTTGAAGCAAGAGGGGGTGTATGTAACATCTTGTTCTATTGATTACACTTATATTTACTTATTCGTTGAGGACACTTACATTCAATTGATTCAGTTATACTACATGATGATTTCATTTCGATTATGAGTTATATATGATGATGATGATGTATTTTTATTTATTGTTACTTTCATATGTATATGTATTGACAGATATTATGGATGAGTTCTCCTGAGTCTATAGGACACATGACAGGTTATGGATGGTGATCGCATCAATGAACTTCATTGGACTCTGTATTGAGTCAAGGAGTGTATTATATTTTTTTTTTGTATTTCATTTTACGCACATGTAATAAATGATTAATTACAATATGATTTATATATATGGATTATTGACATTGTTTTTGCCAGTCGATGTTGGCTTGACGATTCTTGCTAATTTGACTCACATAAGGAGTAAATGGGTCATGTAGATAAACCAAACCATTGAGGGAGAGTTGTGGCAGGGTCCCTATCACAACCTACTATCACTCTCGCTGTGAACTGAACTGTAGGTTAATGATTATCAAGTTAAAGAGGTACACGATGTCATGAGGGAAGACTAAGATAGTCTCTCATGAAGAAATATAAGGGGTGCACAATAAGGTAAAATCATTATTCCTTAAAATCACTTAGTCTCTCACAAGTTCGATTGAATGGAGTGTTGAACCCAAGGGTTAGAAAAACTTCCAAAGCAAGTTAGAGGTGAGTGGCACCCTTGGACCACGTAGGTGCATATTGAAGGGCATGTCAAATAATTAAAATGTTAGTTAATAAATCTATATGGCCTAGAAAATTAATAAAATGCTTAGACATTTATAGGATAGAGTATTAATTAACCAGTAAATTATAAACTTAGAAACATAAATAGAATCTAAGCCTAAATCTAGACTAAGTCTAAGTATAAATTGAAATAAAAGACTAAATAAAATATGAAATAAGTTAAGAGAATTGAGAATGAGTTAAACTCTAGGAAAAAGGGGAATACAAATTTAAAGGTTGGGAAAATTGCACATGTGTGCATGAAAATAATAAAAGGGATTTTAAAATAGAAATAAAAAAAACATGAGAGAATAGGTGTACACATAGAATAACATCTTCAGTCAAACTACCACTAAGTATAAATAAAATAAGACTCCTAATCTAACTTTAACTAAGATCTAGTTAGGTGACACTCATTAAATGAGAATTTTGGGAACAAAGGGACAACTAAGAGAAAAAATAGGAACACATTGGGGAGTGTGGGGGAAAACGGATTTTTAAATAAAATAAAAAGGGTAATTACTTGTGCAACTTGGGGAGAGTGTGACAAGTGTATGGGTGAATAATTTTAATTAAATTAATTAGAAATTTAATTTTTTGTACATTAGCACATGTGTCATTGGGGATTTTTCTAAAAGGAAATTGGAGAAGAGGAGAAATTCATCTCACTTTTCATAGTATTGTTATTCTTCCAAAATTTTGTTTGACCATGTTTTACTTGTGAGAGTTGGGATTTCAAGTTGGAGGAAGAGTGGAATCTCTTCCTTGTGAGGAAATCTTAGAGCTACTGTTTCTTTTCTGGTTTCTTGTGTGACCACTTTGTGGCTCGGGAGGCTAAGTGGGAAGAAGAGTACCCCTAGCATTGGCTGGGAGGTACCAGTGACGTTCTGAGATTAGAAAGAGGCAGTAAAGAAGGAACGGAAAAGGAAATCCTTAATTATCCATCTTCATCTACTCTGGTATTTTTATTTTCTGAAATTTTGAATTATAATACGAGTAAAGTTTGTATACTAGATTTTTATTTTAATCGCCGCAGAACCATTTTGTAACTATGAAAACTAGAAATTTTTAAAATCAATGCAGAACTGCTTTCTAATATGAAAACTAGATTATTTTTTTTAAATCATTGTAGGACCATTTTGTAACTCTGAACACTAGAATTTTTTAAAAATCATTGCAAAGCTATTTTGTAACTCTAAAAAATAGAACTTTTTTTAATCGCTGTAGAACTGTTTTGTAACTCTGAAAACTAGAATTTTTCAAAATCGCGATAGAACCATTTTGTAACTCTGGAAACTAGAATTCTGTAGGGTTGCTGCAAAATTATTTTACAAATCCAAAATTTAGAATATCGTATGGTCACTGCAAAATTAATTTACAAATATAGAATTTAGAATTTCGTATGGTCGATGTAAAATTTATTTGCAAATCCAGAAACTAGAATGTTGTAGGTTCACTGTAGAATTATTATTTCAATCTAGAAACTAGAAATTTGTATGGTTATTGCAGAATTGTTATGGAAAGATGGAAATTTAACTTAGGATTCATGAAGTGTTGTTTTTATTAAAAATTTAATGATAGATTTGATACAAGTTAGAATGTAAACTCTTGAATTTTATTTTCAAATATCCTTGAGTATGGATTGAATGATTAACAATACTATTATCCTATATACCTATAATGTATTTAGATGGATCATTTTCCAAGATATCCCTTCTAGTTCAATTATTTTCCAATTTTATTTTGTAGATTGATGTGAGAATTTGTGGCCATCCCGTAAAGAACCATTGAACCTAATATTTAATTTTGTTCCATTCTTTATTGACTGGAGTGGTAACTCCAACAAAAATGGGTATAGTAGATGCAATAATAAAGTACCAAGTTAACTTATGTCATAATTTAAATTAGTGTGAAAAAATATGAATAATATTTAATAAGTATTTTTAATGAAAGTATTTAATGCTAGATTGTAAGTATTAATTTTATGTGTATACATATTTACTACTAATGAAATTAAAAAATAAAAAATAATAAAGGTTTTCTAATAATGACTGGGAGTTATCCCAATAAAATAAAACCTAACAATAGTTATAGTAAAAGGGTTTAACAGCTCTTATGCACTATTCTACTTCCATTGGATTGATTTCAAAAAATAATATGATAAAAAAATTATTTGATTAATGTAATGGCTTTGAAATGTTTATGAATCAATGGTTATTGAACTATTTGATCATCAACTATATAATGATTATAATAAGATCTTTTATATTAACAGTGTTAAAATATAATCATTTGGGTTAATAAGGATATGGTAAAATGTATTAAACGATAAAGGGTGATGTTCATTTAGGAAGAATCGTCGAAGAGTTGAAGCAAGAAATTTAGCTTGGAAATACCGTACTAATATAGTAATAGAGATAATATTATATATTTTACTCAAGAGGAATTTAAATTATAACTTTAAGGATAGAATATAGAGTGGGGGTTAAAATTTTAGTAAGTAAATGGGTTGTAAACTGTCTTAAAACATTATAATTAAGTTGGCTCTTTAACAATAATTTTTGAATACCTTAATAAGTGTTAAACAACAATTATTCGATTTATATCAGATAACTATGCCTTGGATGTAAGATACAAGTTTAATTGCACAATCCATGATCGATATTGATGTGATATTGTTCGATATGCAATTAGTGTGATTGTTATATACTTTGGAACATGAATCGCCTATTAAAAAATATACAATTGTTGTTGACAATTATGCTTACACGTATGAATTTAATATGAATTGTAATTCTAAATTGAAGAGAAATTGATAATTCCAATGAGGTTGTTATGTATATTGTTATGTTAAATACAATACCAAATTAAATGATATAGTTATCCATAATGGATTTTTAATTGTTGAGATTACAAAGTGGATCATAACACTAACATGTATATGGTCATAGCGATGATTTTGTACTAGAATGAAACCAGACAACTGAGAAGTTTCTGATGATATGAAATTTCAATGATGAATTGATGAATTATGTACTAGTATAATGAGTTATTGAATGAATTTAATTATGTTATGTTTAAGTACCTTACCTTTGAATTTAGTCCCGATTCTAGGTTAGGGTTTCTTATGGGAGTAGATACCTTCATGTTCCTCAGAACAGTCAATATTTTTGAGACATTAGATGGTCAAAATCAATCAAATGAATCCTGGACTTTAGCGTTTATTATGTGTGTTGAAGGTCCTAACATTGTAGGGTAGGTTGGGTGGGAAGACATATTTTGTTAGATTTATGTTATATGGTTGATCTTTGAATAGAAATGATGTTGTATCTGAATCGTGTTGTGTAGTGATATAGATGAGAATAGAATCTGTAAATATTGATGTATGTTATTTTCACATAACACTTGTCCTAACCGATGTTTAAAAAATAATAAAAAAATTACCACTACTCTACTCACTTACATTTATGTCTTAATGGAGGGGTTGTTACATTGATCCACTAGTAACTAAGTGCGATGATTTCAAAAAACTCATCAAGTCCCAATTTAACCCTATCGGGTATGTATAGGACCAATGGATCGAATCGCACTAGTTCAGGAAGAGGTGATGACATAATTTATAGGAGTACAACACTAAGTTTGGGAAGATGGTCATGATGTTGGGTATCTCTCCCAAGAATGTAGATGTACTCCTCAAGTATCTAAGGGGCTTAGATAGTCATCTATGAAAATAGGTGATGATATTCAAGGCAAGGAAAAAGGATGAGACATGTGTATAGGCATAGTTTCCCGAAATAATAGGCAAAAAGAGTGGGAAACCAAGTGGTTCTAAGGAGAAAGATAACTAGGAAGATTCCAAGGAGGGAAATAATAAGTGGAAATGGGGAAAATATAAGAAAACAATAAGCACTACACATCAATACAAAGATCCAAACAACCATTGCAATCATTGAAACATTGATGGCCACACTCAGGAACAATGTTGGAAACTACATCCATAGATGAGCCCAAAGAATGAAAAGAAGGATAGAAAGAAAAATAACCTTATTTTCATTGATTCAGTAAATTCAGTTGAAAGTAGTTTAGATGTGGATACTAATATTGATTGCACCATTGTGAAGAAGGAGGTGAATATGAGTAATATTCATCATGAGGAAGAGAAGGACATGACCAATATATTCCACATCAATATTCAAGTCAATAAGACCGAGACAGATGCTATGTTCAACTCTGGTTCATAGGATAACCTCATAGCAACATATCTTGTTAGAATTCTTGGATCAAAGGTTCATTATCCTACTAGCATATATCCATTGGGATGGGTAAAAAATAATGCATATATCAAGGTAATGGAACAATGTAAGATTAAATTTGTTATATGTATTGTTTTTATAGATGAAGTAGAATTGTATGTAGTACACTAGATGTATGTATAGTAGTTTTTTCAATCCCCTACATGTATATGAGGGATGATATCTTCATGAAGAGAGACAATTAGTACAATCTCATTAATTATGGGAAATCCTTTTTAATCAATGCACACAAAGTAAAATAAAAATTTCACTCATAAGTGATAATCAATCTAAGAAATTTATAAGATTTAAGAAGAAATATGTTTTACTTTTTATAAGAGAAAATAAGTCTCCTGAGAAGTCAATAAAAGTAAAGACATCCCTCGAAGGGTGTGATGAAGAGAAGAAACATGATTTGGAGTAGCTTCTATAGGAATATAGAGGATTGATCCATGAGCCTAAAGGGATACCACCCAAGAGGGAAGTAGAGGATGAGATCCAAATATTTATAGACTCCCCCTTCCCGAATATTTAGTTGTATAAAGAGTTCATTCTGAAAGAAAATGAAGTAAAGAAATAGTTGGAGTAGGGTTTGATTCCACCAAATACCTCACCTTGTGCGTCACCCATCATAATTTTTCCCAAGAAGGATGGTACATAGAGAATCTGTATCGATTACAGGGAATTGACCAAGATTACACTGAAGAATCAATACACTCTTCTAAGGATCAATGATCTATTGGACCAATTTCAACATGTTAGGTGCATCAATAATACATATTTGATATTAGTATATCACCAGGTACGAGTCAAAGAAGAAGATATTGAGAAGACTTCCTTGAATACAAGGTAAGGTTTGTATGAGTGGTTGGTTATGCCATTTATATTATGAAATGCACCAACTACATTTATGAGACTAATGAATGATATTTTAAGCCCTTATCTATATTCATTTGTTATTTTGTATTTAGATGATATATTGGTTTATAGTGCTACCTGGGAGGAGCATATCTCAAATCTCATTGATGTTTTGGACACTCTAAGGAAGCATCGGGTGTTGGATAACCTCAATAAATGTGATTTTTCTCAATAGTATTTGGTGTATTTGGGGTATGTTATCGGTGGAGGGGAGCGCAAGATAGATCCTACAAAGATGAATCCCATCATGAAATGGTTAGTTCCTACAAACTACAAAAACGTTAGGATATTTGTTGGATGCATTCTACTTGTGGATGTCTGTAGATTCATTTTAATGAGTATATGTACCACTCCACACCATAATAGCGAGTGGTACGATATTCTAGTGGGGAAAGAATCAACATAAGGATTTTGATGAGATGAAAAGAAATATGATTCAAGTACCAATGTTCACAACACTAAACAAGTTGTAGAAGCCCTTTGTAGTGGAGATATATGCAAGTGGGTATGCCATGGGATCCATTTTGATGCAAGGAGGAAGGCATGTGTGTTATCATTCTAAAGTATTTCATGGGGCGGTTATAAAATATCGTACCTACAACAAGGAGATTTAATCCTTGGTACAAGATGTTAAAAATTTGAAGCACTATTTAATGGGAGAGGTGACCATCATCCACACAGATCACCAACTGCACCAATATTTACAAGCCTAGTCTAATTTAAAACAAAACAAGAGATACAAATGGATGGGGTTCTTGCAACAATTTCAACTAGTCATCAATTATAATAAGCGTAGAAAAAAACAAGTTGAAATACATGATATCAAGGCCACCCACATCCAATATTACATATCTGGGAACTCTGATGTTCATTGAGCCTTTTAACCATGATGCATATACAGAGGAATACACAAAATATGAGGACTTCAAGGAGGTGTTTCAACAACTACATGGCCAAATTAATATAGAAGAAGGTGATGGAAAGGTTGACTATCATTTCTAGAATGGTTTAATATACAATATTGACAATATATGTGTACCTAAAGGTGAATGATTGTAGTTTATTAGAGAGGCTCACACCTCCAATGTTGCAAGACATTTTTGTGTTTGGAAGAAAGTTTCCAATTTACAAAGGTATGTGTATTGGCCTAGAATATAAGAATATGTATCACCATATATTAGAGGATATAAACTTTTTTGTACCATCAATATCAATAACAAAAAGTAAGGTCTATACCATCCCTTACCTGTACCCACTTGACCTTGGAAAATAATTTCCATGGATTTTATGGGAGGTTTACTAACCACTCAGAAGGGATTTTGTGGTAGTTGATAGTTTAATCAAAATGTGCATTTTCATGCCTTGTAAAAACACCAAAAATGAACACGAAGATGCAAACTTATTCATTGAATAGGTCTCGGTGCACTTTGGGATACCAAGGAGAATCATCTCAAACAAGGATATCATATTTCTCAAGGCCTTTTCTACTACGTTTTGGGAGAAGATGGACACTAAGCTCAATAGGTATACATCATTCCATCCCCATACAGAAGGGAATATGGAAGTATTCAAATGTACTTTAGTGTAGTTGTTGAGGGGTTAAAAACAGAATCATTCAAAGACCTAAAATGAAAATATGATCTTTCATATACTTTCCACCTTCACCCTTGGGTGTTGTATATGAAAAACAAGGAGGAGCGAGGGAGGAAATAACAAGATATGCATTAAAAGATGAAAATTATGTTGATAATATCAGGAAGATCCATTTTCAAATAAAATGGATGTTGACTAAGTCATAGGAATAGTAAAATGCTAGACATGACCAACACAAAAAGAAGAAAACATTTAGAGTCGGAGATAAAGTATGGTCACAACTAAATAATGAAATACTATAGGGTCATGGTAAGAAGATAAAGGATATATTATATAGTACTTTTGAGGTAGTGGATAAGGTTGGAGATAATTCGTACAGACTTAGTCTACTCCTATACATATGCATTTACTCAGTACTGAATGTGGATAATCTCAAACTCTATGAGCCTTCCATCCTGGATCAAGAGGAGGAACATGTCCTGCCTTTCATAGAGGACTTATAAGAAGATGATCATGCAAATTTGGAAGAGGACACATTTTTTCAAAACAAGTCTATAACTACAAAACAGGGGAAACATGACCTTTGGCATATTGAGTTGAAAGGAAAAAGTTGTTATAACCCTAAACTGCACTAGACATGCATACTTGGAATCAGGCCATCTTACTTGATATCTTTGCCAAGACATCAATGAACAACTCTTCTAAAAACCATTGTTTTGAAGGTGTACGCACCCTACACCACTACTGCCTGCATACACATGCTTGTGAAATAACTACAGCTCGCGTACACTCACAAAAAATCGTGAAAAATGAAAATTGAATATGGCTACAGGTTTCTGGGTCGTTACTTAATCATTTGACTTCCCATAGCCAGTCACCCCAACCGTTACTATCTCTTTTTTCCTATAAAATAAGGTGTTAGGGCCTCATTCCAAGAATAAGCACGAGAGCATAAAAACTCTACCCATTTCAATATTTCCCCGTTGCCCCAATATTTTGCAACCACATTGTGAGATGAGCCAGAATGCCATATTCCTCCTTTGCAAATCCTTTCCATTTCCCTAGAGGGAGTTGAAGAGGGTAAGAACATGTGGAAGCAGTTGGTGCATGGTGAAGAGGAGCCCAGGACCAAGTTCAAGGAGCAGTGTCGGTCTCATGTTGTAAATGACTTTTGTGAGATTAATATAAAGAAGTACTTTTTCCGTCCCACCAAATGACGTCTTAAATCTTTATGTTTTGTTTACATTTTTTTATTATGATGTCTAACCCACTAATCCATATATAGAATGCATGCTTGTAGTTTCTTGTTCATATTTTGGTGAATGTAGGTCAACGTTGGGAGGAGACTTGCAGTCAGGAAATAACTGAGCACAAAGGGATCAACACTAGACGCGGAGTTTAAGGTATGCCTATTGGATCCCTATACTTTTTCTTTTTTGTATGATTGTGGGGTAATGTCGGGATAGTTGATAAAAAGTAGGAGACTTTAGATGGTTAGATCTGGCTACATTTTAGAACCCTGGTGTAGTCCATAGACGGGGTTTTCCCGCTATAGAGAAATTGACGACCATACAGGGGAAGCCTCTACGGTCTTTGGGGATATTTCTTTGGGTGTTTTTGAATCGGTTTACTCATTGTTTTTGAGTTTATGTAAGCTTCTGTGTCTTTAAGGCATATTGGTCTTCCATACCAATACTCCCTTCCTTTTTCTTGACTGTTGGTTTTCATCTTTTTGAGAAGTTGCATAGGTGTACACGGCCTGTAGTGGGCCTGCACGTGTGCATATGGGCCCTGCCTTTTGAAAACCTGCGTACATACTATGGTTGTTGAAGTGTCAGTAGTGTGCCAGTGTTGAGAAAATATTTTTTAGAAGAGGCAGTCATCCTCTTCCCTGTCATAAGTCACACTTCTCAGGGGTTTTTTTTTATCTAGCCTTGGTCTCTATTATAGCAGTTTCTAGCCTATGTCTGACCTCAGCATATATTTATTTTCATCAAAAGATTTCTTGTGTTTTCTTTGATAAGGTTTTTAGACAAGTTTGTGAGTCTGGTTTGATCTACCTGTTTGGTATTGTCAGTGACTCCCTGTGATCTTTGTTTGGGCTTGAATTTATTTATTGGTTTTGACTTGTCATCATTTTCCCTTTTTTTCTTTAGAAGAAAAGAAAAGAATTAATTTTCAAATTTCTTGTTTTGAAGCATAAAACAATAAAAAAAAAAACTTTCATTTCTTTGTTTGGTAAAGAAGTTTAGGTTAGTTGTTTCATTTTCCAAGGAAAAAGAAATTTTTCTTAAGTTCTTTAACTGAATGCTTAGGACATTAAGTATCTTGTAGTTGAGCGAAATCTTGTTTTAAGTTTTTCTTTTCAAAGATTGGAGAAAAGTAGTTACGGAAAGTTTGGTTAAAGAGTTTAAATTGGAAAATATTTATTTGTGAAGAAAGAAGTAGTTTTTTTCCAGTATCATCTTATTCTCTTCTCTTTCGTCTCTTAAAAAACATCATTGGTTTCACTTTCGTTCCTTTTGAATTAAGAAAACCACTAAAAGTAACACTTAATTAAAAGTTATTAGAATTTGTGTTTGTAGGGTCCATCAATTTAGTCTAGGCTAGAGCCTTGATTTAGGATTGGAGAGGAAACTCTTCAAGGCTACAAAAACAAACATAAGAGTTTGTGCTAGGGAGTGCTTGAAAGTCTGGTAACTGTGAAAGTTATTTGGGACCCCCCTCTAACACAGGGGATAAAAACGAGGTCGCGTAAGGAAAGGTAGTAGAGATAACCCCTCCAAGGTCAGACCAAGCATAGTGGGGAACACATATAGAGGGTTGATCTTGGGATTTCGTTGATCACATTTTCCATGAAGCTTCGTGGGTCTCGAATCCATTCGAGGTCCTCAGTCATCTTCTGGAACACTTGATTTCGATACCCTTGATATATTTTGGGCTTGATACCCTTCTCATTACGGTCGACCCGACTATCGACTATACCCACCTGGTGACTTTTCACCCGCTCGCAAACTAGTTGCCTTTATCTTAGTGACTTACATAGGTGATTGCGGGGGTATACCATGGTACCTAGGGCAGACATCGGGACACACTATGCATATTATACTTGGAGGGTGCTTCCATATTCAAGTTGCACTTGCATCGCTGTGTTTCTCTAGTGTTGGTTGGTGTAACTGTTCTTCCTACTAGCTAGTGATTTGCCTGTCTTATATCATAGGAGATTTTCCTAGTGTGTGTTGGTTTTTAACGTTATTATAAAGCCCTAGTGTGTCATTGATATTCTCACACCATGGAGGATTAGGAGCTCTGTCGGTGGCAAAGGCTTGTTGGCCTACCGCCAGTTAATCTAGAGCCACCCCCACCACCGCTAAGGTGAAGACTAGACTAGCAAGGGTCTTTTGAGGCAACTGGGCCACAAGAAACTGAGCCCAACCCATATCCAAGAGGAGAAAATTTGATTCCAAAGGAACCAACCATTGCCTACCTTAGAGTAGAATCTCTTGGTCCTTATAACCCTATGATAACCAATCCATCGGCACCCATTATCGTACAGGTTAAACCTTACATGCGTTAAGTAGTGTCACAAGCAACGATGGAGACAAATGTTGCTACTTCTTTAGGGAACTCTCATACTCCCTCTACGGTTGTCACCAAAGGGGGTGTTCTACCTCCTAACCAACTGTCATCGGTCTGGACCACCATGGTATTGACAACATCTACCTCGAGCTATGGTTTTCTTCCGTATATGGTG
This sequence comes from Picea engelmannii, assembly GCA_009831015.1. Lineage (NCBI taxonomy): Eukaryota > Viridiplantae > Streptophyta > Pinopsida > Pinales > Pinaceae > Picea > Picea engelmannii. Next base: position 333,824 of record ML778006.1, read on the forward strand.
GCGACCACTGTTCCTTTCACCCAGAGTGTGACAAGCCCTCCGTTCTCATATGAGATGCCTCGCTTCGATATGAACTTTGTCCTTTCCTACTTCACTATACATAATTTATGTCTGTGGGTAGGGAGATCTAATGCTCCTCTTCAAGGATCCATGGGGGGAACTTCATCTCCCTATAATAATTTACCTTATGGAGGGGGTCATATACCTCCTCCGTCCCCTTCGCTTGGCGGTGCTCACTAGCACTCCGTCGGGCCAAACGTAAACTATATATCATTTGGAGCAGGTAGTCAAGGACTTCCTTCTTACACCATACTGGTAGGTTCGATACTGTTCTCTTTGATTGGCACATTTGGTAACAACGCAAACTCAGCAGCTGTCGTCTTGGCCAAGGGAAACCCCGATTATGGACAACAAAATCCTATGCAGGGTACTATTCCTGCACAAGGGGAAAACTTAGGAATTCCTTCCTCACAAGGACCTTGGAATCTGTGGTTGGGATCAATTCCCTTATTAGGGATGCAAACCTAGGGAAACACCTTTCATAGCCAATGGAACCACAGGAAAGGATCAACACTTATGCCCGTCGGATCGGCAGGGGGAAACCCTTTCCAAAATTCTTGGAATGTGATGCAAGCCCAGCCCTTTACGTCCTATTACGGGAGTCAGTTGATGACGTCTAAACAAGTGCAGAATATGTATGTTGGTCACAACCATGGTTACTACCAAAAACCTGACCAACAACCTAAATTTTTCTAGCAACCTGGTGCCCGCCAAACTCCATGATCCTTTTTCCCTGGTTATAATCAACAACCCAAATTACCTTTTATGGAAAATATGCACTTGCCAGACTTGACAAGGTTATTAAGTAACCCAATCTGTTATGATCCATGTTATCCCCCTATGCCAACCAAGTTGCCTTCATACATTCCAAAGTTCGAGGCTAGGCCTAACGAAGATCCAGGTGATCATGTGACTACCTTCCATTTATGGTGCTCGTCCAACTCTTTGAGAGATGAATCAATCTGGTTGCATTTGTTTCAATGCACTCTCATCAAGAGTGTTGTGAAATGGTACATTGAGCTCGACCGCTCAAGATACTCTTCCTTCGATGAATTGGCAATGGATTTCTTAAACCATTTCCAATTACCTGTGAGATACGAAACTGGCACCGAATTGTTGGCCAACTTTGAGTAGACAAAAGCAAACCATATCTCAGATCACATCCGAGAATGGAGGCACCAAAAGATTTTTATAAAAGTACCAGTCCCACCAACATTCCTTCTTGAGTGGTTCATTTAGTCTTTGGTACTCCAGTTATCTAAAGACCTCACAACCTCGAGGGCATTTTCAGAAGAAGAAGTGATAATGAGAGATCAACAACTAGAGCTTATTTACTCTCAATCTAGTTTACTTTATGAAGCTTTGCTAGATGCACCGTGGTCGATACTTGACAAGACCAGACATAGATCTGGACCTCATGCCGATGGTATTGTTGGTTCATCGCAAAGTAAGTCCACTGATCAGTTGTCGAGTCAATTGCAACAATTTTCAATACAACAAACAACAGCTACCCAGACCATTGGTTCAGCTGCTCCCCCTACTCAAACGTCAAATGTACGCAGTGTACAATCGACAAACCCGAAGGCCACCCAACAGCCTGATGGAAAGAAGAAACAACAAAAGAAGGGTAAGGGGGATAAGAAACCTACCAATAATGTTGGCGGGGGAAAAACATAAAAGAAGAAGTTGAAGTATCCATGTAATCTTTGCACTGAAGACCACCCGACTCACCAATGCCCTCGGCTTGCAGAGGCCCATAATTTTTTGGCACAACAACAGTCAGTCCTATTAACAAATCCATTTCCACATGGGAAAAATTTAACACAAGACTCCTCAAGCAAAAAAGGGGGCAGTCAGGGACCCCCTTCGTCTGCGAATAATCCTTCATCCTCGAATGTGTACATGATGAAAAGTAGCATTGACTTAGCAACTAGGACACATGACTATGGAATGCCAAACACCTATGAGAAGGGTAAAGAAGATGAAAACCCATATCTTCCTCTCCATATTGAGAAGACGTTGGGCGAAACAATGACACACATCCCAAATTGTGCGTTCAAGAAATCTTCCCACAACCCAAACACAAGGGACTCTTAGAACTACTTTGTGGTGGAGGATTTTTCACAAGCCCCTTGTGTGATGTCTGCTCTGGAAGTCCTCCAGAGCTGCCCTTCCCAGAGAAAGGCTCTATTAGCTGCCTTACGATCTATTGAGACTTGTAATTCGGGAACTATCATGCTTGATATGACTGACTTAAGACCTCGTCTTCCCTACCACGTGACGTTTCAGATAGTAGTGGCTTACACCATGAAAACATTTACTTGGAACATTTTCCGCACGGTGGTTGATGGGGGTTCCTAGACATGCGTGATGCTTTTGGTGTGTTGGAAGGTAGTTTTTTCTCCTTTGCCTACTCTTCTTACCACTTTCGATGGTCATTCATTCCGACCACATGGAATCATCCTCTCTTTCCTAGTGCAGTTAGTGGGGAAGACCGTGTGCATCGAGGATGAAGTGGTTGATGCATATCTCAACTATAATCTCTTGTTAGGAAGGAGCTGGACCTATTTTATGCAAGCAGTGGCTGAGACAGTTTTAAGAGTCTTTTTGCTTCCACACGAGGGACAGATCGTGTCCATTGATCAATTATCCTTCTCTCGTCCTGACCCTTCATCAGGGGTATCCATGGTCCCGATGATTGATAAACCTCAGCCCGACATTGTTAATATAGGGGTTGGTTTAGGCCCACCTTTGATGGGTACTTTCGATTACCCACCTCTGACCGGAAATGTCCATTACATATCGACTGTCCTGGACCATCCTAGGGCTGAAATATTTCGAATCTCGTTGTTTCACACAACTTACTTTAATTATCCGTGGACTTTTCCTTCCCCATCCAATGCAATAGAAGGGACAGGGCACCATCACATGGCTATCCCTTTGTCCATGGAATAATTTGTGTACTCTATATTACAGTAATCTTCTACCGACCCTGATCTGACTCCCGCACATGAATTATATCCAGTTCTCTAGCCTATTTGGGCTCAAGGTTCCCTCGGCGATACTAATTCTTTAGACTTAGTATTCCCCCTAGATGTGGTGATTATTGAGGCAATGACTAATCTGGACAGACCCCAGGATGATCTCCATCACAGATCTTATTTTCTCCCAGAGTTAAGAAGAATTGAAGCAGGAGAATTCACTCTAACTTTGACTAGAGATAGGGCTTGTCCTAACAATCCTTTGGCTACACAAGCTATTTACGCTGAAGGAAATAAAGAAACCATCGCTAAAAAGATAACTATTGATATCTCCAGAATCCTTGGCATCATGGAGAATATATTCGTCGGAGTAGATTGCTCCCCCGAGGAGATTTGAATCTACACGAATTTATTTAAAGAATTTTGCGACATGTTTTCCTGGTCTTACGAGGAAATGCCAGGCATATATCCAAGAATCGTTGAACATGAAATCAAGACATATCCTGATGCCAAGCTGGTTGGACAGAAGTTTCATCCAGTTAATCCCAGGAAAGAAGCATTTATTAAGGTTGAAGTAGAGAAACTACTAAAAGATGGTTTCATCTACCCCATTCAATTGACTCAATGGGTGTCAAATCCCATGACTTTCAACAAAAAGAAGGGTATGATTCGCGTATGTATGGACTTCCATGATTTGAACAAAGCCCGTCTAAAGGATAATTTCCCCATGCCATTTATTGACTAGATAGTCAATGAATGCGCAGGTTGCGATGCCTTTTCTTTCTTGGATGGTTTTTCGAGATACAATCAGATATAGATCAACCCTGGAGACCAACACAAAACTTCTTTCATTTTTCCATGGGGTACATTCTCTTATCGAAAGATGCCTTTTGGTATGAAAAATGATGGATCTACCTTTTAGCATGCCATGTATTTTTCTTTCCATGACCTCAAACACGTAGTCGAGGCTTATCTTGATGATTTAGCATCACGATCTCATAAAAGAGTTAATCATCCAACACACCTCTGACTTATCTTTAAGCAATGTCGCTACTATCGAATTCGATTGAATCCAAACAAATGTTTTTTTTTTCGTAATATCAGGTCATTTGCTTGGTTTCATAGTTTGACAATAGGGATCATGGTCGATCCTCTAAAGGTTGAGGCGATAGTTTACTTGCCTCCCCCGTGCAAAATCCATCAGCTTCAGAGTTTACAGGGAAAAGAGAACTTATTACGATGTTTCATTGCAAACTATGCCAAGATCACAAAGGGTTTCATGTGTTTATTGAAGAAGGATGTTCCTTTTCATTGGGATGAAGCCGCTCAATTCTCTTTTGAAGTGTTGAAACGTTCCCTCATGTCTACTCCTCTGCTTCAGCCACCCAATTATAATAAATATTTATTAATTTACATGGCTGCTGCAGAGTCGACCATCGACATGGTCTTGGTTCAGGAGGATGATTTTCTCTCAGAATACGTGATCTATTACTTGAGCTGAGCACTGGTTGGATCGGAACTCAAATATTCCCAAGTTGAAAAACTTTCGTTGGCAGTCGTTCATGTTGTACAACGGTTCCATCATTACATCTTGTTTCACAAGAACATCATCATTGCCATTGTGAATCCATTTCAATACATATTGGCACGATGTGTAATCGGAAGAAATATCAGTATATGGGTAGTTATCCTCTGAGCATTCGACTTGGATTTCATCTCAGTGAAATCTAAAAAGTCATTGGTCTTCGTGGAAATCATTTTGAAACTTCCGGAGTAATCAATTGATGTTATACCCAAGGAGTTGCCTATCAAAGGAGACATATTTTGATAGAGTCTTTGGACCCCTGGTATGGAGATATACTAGTCTATCTCTTGACTTTGAAGTTCCCCACCTATGCTTCTCATGATGAGCATTGTCATATACTCCATCTGTCCAAGAAATATCTCATACTCGAGGACACTTTGCATCGTTGAGGTGTAGATTGCATCCTTCACCAATGTCTCACTCATGAAGAAGCAGAAATCATGCTTAACAATTGCCAAACAAGATCATGTGGCGGTCATTTGTTTGGGTTGGCAACAACCCAAGAGATTATACGAGCTGGTTACTTTTGGTCGACATTAATGAAAGATTGTGTTGAATCGGTCAAGAAGTTCCACCCATGTCATATCTTCTCTCAGAAGATGAGGGCACACCCCGCTCCCATGTTTCTCATCATCAGAGTTGGTCCCTTCACCAAATGGGCGATTGATTACACTACATGCAATCCCCCCTCCACAAGGGGGCACCGTTATATCATAGTAGCAGTAGAATACTTCCCGAAGTGGGTCGAAGCTATGCCAATGTTTAAAGATGATGACGAGACATCAACTCTCTTTTTGTTTAACCAAATAATAGAAAGGTTCAACGTCCCGACAGAGATTGTCACTAACCATGGCAATCACTTTCAAAACAAAATGATGTCTGAGTAAACATCAAATCTTGGGTTGAGGAAAGAACATTTGTCACCCTAATACCCACAAGTGAATGGTCAGGTGGAAGCTGTGAATAAATATCTTAAGACTATTCTACAATGAACGATCAATTAGGCCAGGTCAAATTGGAATTTGATGTTGTACTCGTCACTATGGGACTACCAAACATCTGTTAAGACTGCAACTGGTTTCTCACCTTTTTAACTCATTTACGGGATGGAAGCAGTCTTTCCTATAGAGTGCCATATCCCCTCTCTAAAATTGGTAGTACATTTATTTCCAGACACTTCACCGATTGAAGAGTGTTTATTATATCTTCAGTAGCTTGATGAGAAGCTTCAGGATGCATCCTTGGCTAACGATGCTCACAAACAAAAGGGCAAGTGTCAATATGATCGATCGGTCAGTCCTCAGATTTTCTCTTAAGGCAAACTTGTCCTAGTCTATGACCAAGATAAGGACCCCCTTGGGTGCAGGAAAGTTCAAACCCATGTGAGTCAGACCTTTCATCGTGAAGGAGGTTCTAAAGAAGGGCGCTTATCGTCTAGTGTACTTTCAACGAAATTCTTTGGCAAAGCCTAGAAATGGGCTCTACCTCAAGAAGTATTACTCATAGGTGGGTCACCTTGGGTGACTTCTTGCAACATATGTATAGTTCTTGTACAGTTTTTAGCCTTTGTATTTTTGGTTTTATGGACATGTCATTTTTTATGTCATCTTTTTCACTGTGGTAGATGTCAAGTGAATCAGAGGTTTTTGTTGGGTTTGTGAATGTTGCTAGCCAGCACACTCGGAGGCTTGCTTCCATACCTTGGGTGTTTTTCACACATCAAGGCCAGTTCCTATCTTCGGTAGGTATCTATTTAGGTGATGCCACAAACAATGTTGCCTAATACAGAGAAGTTTAAGATTTTCTTCATGACACTTTTTCGCATGATATCTCTCACCTCTGGGTCTACTTTGATGCTCAGCTGGTTGTGTCCCACTTAAATTGGGTTTACAGGTTTTAAGATCCTACACTACACCAATGTTTCCTTAGGGTACATCTCTTAGAATGAATCTTTGATTACATTGTGTATATCCATGTTCCTAGGAGATTGAATCAAATCACAGATACTCTAGCTAATCATGTATTAGATTGGCATATTGCACACATGTAAGGAAAAACACACACATGCACATGTAAATACATTTGTAAAAGAGATATAATCCATAACACTAAAAGGATGTAAAATATCCATATATATATATCAAAAATATTAGAGTACATGGGTGGGCGCAAGCGCCTAAAAAATATGTCTAGTAAGAGTCAGGGGGCTTATGCCCTAAAAAATATACAAAAAGTTCTCTTGGTACGTATGCAGTCTAGCCTAGCTAAGGGTGGGGCTCGTTGGCTCTGCCATAGTGAACAACGACGTTTTCCAAATGCTAAAAGAGCTGGACCTAGGTCTGTGGAATCCCAACTACATGAGGTTGCATCAACGGTGGGAGATCCTTGATCTCCGCCATAAGGACTGTACGAGTGAGCGCAGTGAGGTTCTGCTCCACCTATCTCAATACTCTCTCAGCCTCTTTAGATGGAGGCCCCTCTACTACTGCTGCTGGTCTGGAAACTGTTGTTGGTCCTACCTCTGGTCGAGGACGTCGCCTGGTCCTCGAGAAGTCTGTTGGATGCACTAGTCCCAAATCTATACATAACAGATACATAAGTGTCAGATAATCTAGTATACAAAAAAAAAATGATATATATAAAAAGACATTAAAATTAAATAACTTTGAAAATCAAACTTACCCATCTCTCCTCGCTCCGCTCCGGGAGGTACAGGCATGTCAGGATCCCTAGAAAAATTGATCCCATCATAGGGGTAGTCCTCTATTGTCGAAATCTATCGTGACCACTAGTCAAAAAATTTATCATCGAAGGCCTCGATGGTCCTCCCTCCCCACTGTCATGGAAACAATGTTGCCCATATGCATAGTGCTGGGAGAGAAGCCTCATGCCCTCATATAGTCTCTCGAGGACTGAGACTGGGTAACCTCTCAAAGAAAAAGGAACACAAAACAGTCCCAAACCTGAAGTTTCGGTGCTCCCATATTCAACACTCTATTACTTGTCTCTTCATGCAATCCAGCATGGTTGTACTCCATTATAAAATCCATGCATTTAAGCAATGTACTGCATAATACATGTGCACCCGGAAATCCTGATGAAATGCCACAGATCTAGTGATCCACCCAATGAGTAGAACTATCACTTTGAGTGATAGGTTGTTGATCTTATGTATAGGCACCTGAGAACCTACTTTCTCAGTACCAACCTCGCAATGGAGTCCAATCAACTCCTCAATGTTTTGAGGCTCGGGGGCAAAGGTACACAAGTTGACTGGATCCCCTCTCCTCGAGAGACTAGTTAGGAAGTAAATGTCTTAAGTCGTTGGAGTTAACGATTGTCCCTCGAGCATGGATACCTCTGCGTCAGGATGCCAGTAATCTATCAAAGAATTTAGCAACCTGGGTTGTTCCCTCATAAAAGGACACTGGAAGAACTTTAACAACCTGCATTGTGATAAAACAACGATAGTAGCAGGGTCCTATGAGACCAAAAAATCAATGTCCTCATGCTTTCTCTCTCTCCAATGAACATACATCCTGCAAAATGCCAAATTTTGGAGAGTTAACTCTTTACTTTTAATTTTTTCCACATGTTTGAGGGTGTATGTAGGTTGTCTTGGCGACATTGGTGTGTGCATTCGATAAAATTACCTTCTTCCTGCATGTGCACATGGGTTGTTCTTGGACAACCCACGTACATGCAGTGCCAACCTCTTTAAAGGTTAGCGACCCCCCAAAAAAACAAAAACAAATGAAAAAATGAACGATGGAAATGCAAGAGAGGCTAGTTTGTACTTACTTGGTCCAAGCGAAAGTTCGTTTCGTCCACTGAATCTCATGGAATCAACTCTTTCGGAAAAGGGGTGTTTTTTGACTTTTGGGCAGTTATCAATTTACAATGGTGATAATGAGCTACCAGCATTCTATTGATAGACTTTTTGGCCCCTTTTTGTCAATTTTTTGACCCTTTTATCATTTTTTCTAGCTTCAAAATTGTTTACTATGGTTCTTGAGTTTCTCGGAGGATGTTACGATAAGTGTTACTTTGGGTATTTGCGAAAGTTTTTGAGAGTTGGGTCATTTTTAAAGGTCTTTTGGTAAAAAGTCATTTTTCCAACTTTGTGCATGTAAGATAGGATTCCACCTCCACTTGTTGCACCTCGTTGTCTTTTTCTCTTTGCCATAGGATCGATCCCATCAAATTGTGACACAGAACCCTAACTCCTACTCTATAAGTGTCGTAATTTAGTGGTAGAGCCTATCTTCACATGGATGCCCTAGGTAGATCCTGGTTGAATTTTTGTCTCCATGTCGTCACTAATGATCATAGGCTCGGGAGTCCTTGTTAGTTGTCCCTAATTACGAGTTTGAGCCTCACTTGCATAATTCATTATCACTCTTCACCTCACCCTTGGGACTCCCAAAACACAACGGGTCTTCTTTTAAGCCCTTTTCAAACCCTCTAAACATGAAAAGATTGTTGAGCGATCTTTTTTCCCTTCACGCTCGCCAAACTAAAACTCGAAGGAACATATGTCTGGTGGTAGTTTACCCCTTTTTCAATCCAAATGGTCAAATGTACGAACAAAGGTATACTCTAGGAGCCTCGGTTCTCTAGAAGAGTATTCTCAGGTATAGATCTAACCCTTTTTCGGGCCTAAGGGACTAAATTTACAGAAAAGGAACCCCCACGGAGTCCATAGTTAATCTCTTTTCAAACTCCCTAAAATTGAAAACATGGCCAAGTGACCTTGTTTCTTCATACTCGTTAAATTGATCCAGAAGGACACCCCTTACAGAGTCCATAGTTAAGCTATTTTCAGACTCCTTGAATATGAAAAGATTGTCGAGTGACATTGTCTTTGTCACACTTGTTAAAATGATTTTGAATAGACATCTGTTCAGTTCTAGTTTACCTCTTTTTCAAGCTGACTAGAATACCTTTGAAAAACGGTACCCCAATAGTGTATCCTTTTACGCTTTTTCAGACTCTCTAAAAATGAAAAACCTCCGAGCTTACCTTCTTTGGGCTCATTAAAATTACATCGAAGGATGTTATCATTGTGTCTTGTTAATCGCATTTGCATCCCTTCATCTTTGCCCTAATGTCAGCTCCATGTTTCTCTCAATTGAACAATTTGAAGCATGCCTTCTACACAATCCTTGTAGCACTTTGCCTATGTGTCTTGACAACTTGACCCATGGAGGATTTTTCCCAAGTGTCCTTTTCCTGCATATGTCCCCTTTCTCTTAGCATCAGTGTGTTCCTTGCACTTGAAACTAGTATGTCTGTGATAATCGATCCTCCTTTGTAACGTAGCATTCTTTTATTCTTTTTCAAATCTTCCCAAAAATTGAAAAAGACAAAAAAAAATCAAATATACCCCAAAAATAGGAAGGGAAAAGTATTTTCTTTTTGTTAACAGCACAGTGAGTTACCCTTGGACAAAGCACATCCTTTTTCTTGTTCATCAAGTCCTAGGATTCAATATGACCTTAGGAAGTTGTTCTCGCTACATAGATTTGTGTCCTCCTCCATTTGGTTATCCTTCCAAACATTTGGAGACTTTGTGTTGCCTCCTGCATCGTGAACTTATGTCAATACCATGTTGCCTGAGTCTCATCTTTTGTCGTTCTTTCTTCCAAAGGAAGTTTTACTAAACTTGAGTCGACCCTTCTTTGGTTTGTCTCTTGTTCTCATGCTCGACCACCCCAAAAGACCAATCAAGTCCTTGTTTGAAATCAATGAAGTCCTCTACCTGATCATCAAGATCCGCTTGTCCATTCCCGACGAGTTGTGAAAGACCTTTGGGTAGTCAATTCATACAATTATATTACACTCCTACCTGAGTTTTGAATATTTTGAAGTTATTTCTTGAGCTCTGAAGACCTCATCTCCATCCATGAGGCCTCTTTGGGTTCTTGAATATGGATACTATACATGTATATATTTTGATTTTGAGATGTATATCCGATGTGTATTGATCGTGGCTACACTTTATATAGTTATATGACATGGATCTACATTGTATTTGATTGGTAACCATGATTTTATTTCATCCCAAGCATGGCTATGCTGCCTTAATGAGACAAATTGTTATTTTGTAGATGGCACCTCAAGAACTCTAGTCCTTGAGCCCACTCGCTCCGTACATTGGTGAATATTTGTAATGTATTTCGGCCATCAGATTCTCGTCTAACCTCACACATTAGGGGGCATCTGTTATAACCCTAAACTGCACCAGACATGCATACCTGGCATTGGGCCATCTTACTTGCTATCTTTGCCAAGCCATCACTGAACAACTCTTCTAAAAACCATTGTTTTGAAGGTGTACGCGCCCTACATGACTACTGCCCATGTACACATGCTTGTTTCACCACTACAGCTTGTGTACACTCACAAAAAATTGCAAAAAATGAAAATTGAATATGGATACAGGTTTTCGGGCTATTACTTAACCGTTTGACTGACCATAGCAAGTCACCCCAACCGTTACTATTTCTTTTGTCCTATAAAATAAGGTGTTCGAGCCCCATTCCAAGAAGAATCATGAGAGCATAGAAACTCTATCCATTTCAATATTCCCCCGTTGCCCCAATATTTTTCAACCACATTGTGAGTTGAGCCAGAATGCCATCTTCCTCTTTTGCAAATCCTTGTCATTTCCCTAGAGAGAACTAAAGGGGAGAAGAACACGTGGAAGCAGTTGGTGCATGGTGAAGAGAAGCCTAGGACCAAGTTCAAGGAGCAGTGTCAGTCTCATGTTGTAAACGAATTTTGTGAGATTAATATAAAGAAGTACTTTTTCCGTCCCACCAAATGACGTCTTACATCTTTATGTTTTGTTTAGATTTTTTGATTATGATGTATAACCCACTAATCCATATATAGAATGCATGTTTGTAGTTTCTTGTTTGTCTTTTGGTGAATGCAGGTTAGCCTTGGGAAAAGACTTTCATTCAGGAAACAAACGAGCGCAAATGGATCGACACTAGACGCAGAGTTTAAGGTATGCCTACCAAATTCCTATACTTTGTCTTTTATGTATGATTGTGGGGTAATTTCGGGATAGTTGATAAAAAGTAGGAGACTTTAGACGGTTAGCTCTTCCTACATTTTAGAACCCTCGTGTAGTCCGTAGAGGGGGTTTTCCCACTATAGAAAACATCCATGCAAAGAAATGTGGTACTCCGGGGAGGAGGTAGAGGAAACATTTTCTCACCTTATTAAGTAAATATTTTGGGGACCAAAATCCTTCTATATGTGAAGGTATGATCTAGATTGGATTATTATATAATTTTTCATCTATCTCAATACTTTTTTTATGGAAAAATTGAAGGAGTCAACTTGCAAGGCCATTTTGGAAACTTGTCCAAATTTGGAAATTTGGATCTAAAAAAACATCTGAAATATTCCAAAGCAATTTTAAGGAATAAACATCATTTTTTTTTCTCCAACCCTTAGTATGGAGGAATGTTCTATATTCTACACATTGATACATTTCTAAGTGTGCAAGAATCACCTCAATCAATGTTTGTATGCGAAAGTTATACCTCTTGCAAGTTGAGCTACTATATTGATCACCATGGTGCAAGTGGATTCCATGTCATCCTCTATTACTTAGACATATCGGGATAGCTACATAGTGTAATTTCTAAGAACAATATAGAAGGTCCAAAACCTTATCACAATTTAGGGTTGGGGAAGTAAAAATTTTACTCTTAGATGGATATCAAGCTATGTTAAATATTTGGCCACTAGGAGGAGAAGGGGTTCCACTCTATGGTATTGTATTTTGTTCCATAGAAAAGAAGAATGATTGAGAGTGGGAACTTAGAGAGAATAACAGAGGGGGTTGATGTTTTGTAGCAACCTAATAGGAAAAAGGTCTCTGGTGACTCCATAATGAGTTCCTTCTCCTTTGTTCTTGCATCATATTCCATACCAAAGAAAAGAGAGCAGAGAAACCTCACCTTATGGATGGGTTTTATCCTCTAAGGGTTTCCCAAAGATTTATTTTTTTTAATTCTGTTGATGGTGTATGATTGTATTTAGTTTTCTCTATTTTTCGCATTTTATCTATTTCATGCATAAGTAGTAAATCAGTAACTAAATATTCTGGAATCTAAAGGAATTTAACCTGCATAGTGTACATTTTCATTTTATTTATTAGATCTATTGTGACAAACTCTTCGAGTGGAATATCCATGATAGTTTACATATAACTCTCTTTAGCCTCCCACTCATGTAGAAATGTCTACATTTTGATCTGTTGTTTCTCGTACAAATATTTTTAGGTGCATATAATAGGTAAAGTGAATTGAAATTATGAAACACACACACACACACACACATCTTGTATTTAACAAAATAAAATTATTTTGTATTTGCAAGAAAATGTAGAAAAATAACTGACATGACTAAAAAGGTAACTATGCACTACAAAATATTGTGTATATCAAAAAAATAACTTCGCCATGTGGTGCTATTATTGGCACAATTTTTTTTTCAATGTTTCTTGTCGCAACACTACGTATTTTACCGGTCCATTCCATAATATGCACTACACTACTAAATTGTTAAATATTTGACCCATTGTTGTACTCGTTACATTATCGGTGGGTCTATTGCACATAAAGGAACTACTAGATTAAAGGGTTTTATTGAAAATTAAGTGGTGTGATGTGTTAATATTAATGCACTGGTGCTACAATGCAATTGGAGAACCAATTTTTTTTTTTTGCATTGCTTTGGGTTGTGTAGAGAACCGGTAATTGGGAATCCAACATGACGCCCTGACATACCAAGTATTCCAATATTTTTACTAGTGTGATTATTTTAATATCACCAATGGATTTGGTTAACAAGGATGAACTACTACACAAATATTTATGGCACGTAAACTTACCGGTGCACTTTTATAAAATGAAATCACTATCATGCCAATTATAGCAGAGCATCAAAAAGTTGTTTGGTGATATGTTTTATTTCATAATGCACTAGAGACGAGGCCTCATAAAACACATACTTTTATGCTTATTTTATACTTGCACACAGATAAAATAGCCAAAACCTTCCTCAAATCCATTTTAGTGTAATAAATGAAGAGTACTAATTTAAATATCATGAACCATAACTAGTTCTAGGCTAACTAGAACAACAACAATTCCTAAATTCAAGCAATGATTATGACTACATCAGTACATAATAATTTTTTTGGGGGGGTGTAAGAAGAGATATATTTATTATAACAAATCAAATATGGTCAACAAAAATATTCTTAATCTTTCTTCCAACACCTTTGTCACTCGATCCAAGGTTCCTCCAAGCTTGTCCACTTATCAAACACAATTACATAAAGGTTCACAATATCATTGTTGAAAGTGAATGAAAGGATGATTCAAAACCTACTCAATATTAGATCAAATTTGGAGAAATAGGAGGGTTCTATTGAAGGAGAGTAGTTTACGAACAAAGGATAACAAATAATGAATTATTTATCCAACACAACGGTGTGGTGTCCCATCCCCTACCCATGGATTATCTATTTTATGTGATTTGGAAGTGTTTACAACAGTTGGGGAGTGAAATAGAGAGTGTACATACTTCATAATATTTTCAAATCTCATTCATTATGTATTTTTTTTCTGCACCGCTTTGAGGGTGCTCACATGTTTATAACTAATAACATTCAAGTGCTCTCAAGTTGCACATCTACAAGTCATGATCACAACAAAAGGGATGAAGAAATATGTCAAAATTATTTATATTTCCTAGGATGAAGGAATGAAAGTGGTATAGATCAACTTGTGGGTTCATAGGTAACCAAATATAAGTATAACAAATGTCTTGTTTGTGTCACAATAGAGAAGGATATGATGACTGAAAAACATTATAAATCACATAGGATTCTGGGAATTAAACCAATGAAAATTGTGTTGGACTAAAGACTTGAAAGGTACCTACAATCAAGACGAAGGTATTAGATGAAATTTCCTAGAAAATAATACCCATGTTTAGGTGGAAACTAAGAATGGATGTTATATCATGTAAATTCCATATACATGAAGTATAGAAAACATAGAACCATGGTCACAAATGAATGCATAGTAGATCCATGTCAAATATAGATCATAGTCATGCAAAAAGAAAAATAGGATCTATGTCTAAGCGTATAGTAGGATAACAAGTATAAATGAATTTGTTTTAAATATCTCATGAATAGTATGGAAATCAAATAATTTACATGTACTACAAATAAGCTCAAGCAGTAAATCCAAAGAGAGATGTCGCCATAGCCTATGTTTTTAATTCAAAATATATGGAAAAGTATGACTCTATACCATGTGAATACATTAAATGAGTTTGAACATGTGAGAAACCATTTACTCACTTTTCGTTGATGTATACGATTGACATACTTAATGTAAACCACTAATTAATATAATTGGCACCATGTTATGTGATGCATCCTAGAAAGTTTGAATCGATGTGTTGAGGTTAAAAACTTTTATTATAACTTGATAGAGGTTCATTGATATATACAAAATGTCAAATATGATGTATCCTACCATTAATGAATTCAATCCCCAATGTACTATAAAGGTCTTTATTTTATCTAATTCTCAAAGAGATGAGTTGGAATTGATAGGAAGAGATTTTTCAAAAGAATGGACTAATACAACATCCCCCATAAACTGACATGAACTGACATGAAATAGTAATAGGACCATCATAGAATTTGAGGTCTTAGACAAAAACTTGAGAGAATGCATCATCAAGTATGACTTTGAAATGTACTAGATAAAAATAACACAACAAAAAACCCTCTAAATTATAACCATTAATGAAGATGACTATCAAAATTGAGGAATTCCATCAATAAGGTTAATGGTGGCAAAGGTATAACATTAATCCTAATGTGTGAATAAAGGTATTTCTATCAAACATAAGGAAAACCATGCAATCAATTGCAAATGGTGAGTAGCATATATTGAGATCAAGGAAACCTACTAATGATGAAAGTGAGTCTAGGGTTCTAGAAATTGTATGTTTATCTACTCTTCTAGAAAATAATATTTCATTTGATGGGAGAAGACTTGCTAATGACAAGGATATGGGGATTACTTTTATAGTGACACGAGATATGAACACTAGATGTGATGTTTAACTAAGAACAACTTCACACAGGTAAGACCAACATGGATGGTTAGGAAATTTTAGTAATGGTCGACACAAGTTATGATTATTTCTTAAACATTGGGATTATAGAATAATCACTTGTGAAACAACACATTATAGAAATAGTGATGGAATGAAACATTATCGCATGAGGCATAGAGGATTTTCCATAAGAGTTTGAAGAATAACCAATTAGAGGAGTAGAAATTAAAAATCACAGTACGACTCCTAAAGAAATACAAAGACCCAACTATAAATGATGGACTCAGAATATATACTTTGTTTAAGTGTGACACACGTTTATATCTTTCATATAGATACATTTTAATCATAAAGATATTTATTCTCTACCCATTATATTTTTTTTATAAAAAATTAATATTTTTGTCTTTTTCATATTATGAAGCCTAAAAAAGAATTAAAAAATTCCACGATATAGTGAAGGATACAAGTGTCACAACTTTTGAATTCAAAGCACACAAAAACATACCTATGCAAAAAAATCAAAGAAGGTGTTGTGAATAAGATGAAAAATTGCAACCATGTCTTGTCCAAGGAAAACGTTTGAAATAAAAAATTAATTCTTGTAAAGGATGGTATTTTAAATTCCAAAATTTGAATCACCAAGTACAAAGATCCCCATACCAAGGGAAGAAAATTTCCACTTCCACCTGATCATAGGTTTAAAAAAATAGGTTTGAATTGTTCTGGGTAAGAATAAGGGATGTTATTTAACTGGGATGTATCACCATAGGATGTACACCACCTTCTAAGCCTCATACATTCAATGAGGAATTTGGTATTTTATTAAATTGTTATTAACATATAAACACATCGCATGATTGAGCTTTCTTAAATGCCTTGATATTGATTGGAGGTAGGGACACTGACATTGGATTAAGTAAGATGGTTTATAACAAGTTCCTTAAATGGTTGTTTCCCAATAACTCCCATTTTCATCCAAGTAGGCTAGGGAAGAGTAGGTAAGACTAAATTGTAGATACGTAAGTGTTTGAATTAAAAAACTAGCACACAAATCCCTCCCTAATTTCTTCTCTTACCTTTTCTCTTACCTTTTAAATAGTAGGAAATCTATCAGTATGCAAGAATACCCTCGCAAAAATGACATGTCACCAAAGATGATAGAGCAACACCAATGAAAATAATTATTTCAGCAACAAGGGAGAAGAAAAAATGAATTGAACTCAAATGGACAAAGAAGCGTTATGAATCTCATTATGATTGAATGCCAAACCTAGAGAAAGAAGCATTTTCCCATGTCCACACTAGTCTCCATGGTGGGTAGGGTGCACTATGGCCAAACTCTATGATGGCTCACCAATGCTAAATGAAAATTTTTAAACGTAACTGCATATTATACAATTAATCATAAGCATTTATGTTGTCCTTGTTATCTCAACATTATGAACGGGATAAGGAAAAAAGTTTGTCAATAAAAAGTCACAGGGGGAATGCAGAAGGAAAAGAGTCAATTTGAACTTAAATAAATATGGGGATTGTATCCAAGTAAGGTAATTTTTGGCTTATTGATCTTTCATGTACTATTACTGAAACTTTTAATGATCATAAGCCCTTTTGGCCAAGTTTCTTCCTGAAAAACTTTGATTCTCATGTTGGACGTATTGTGGACTATTCCTTTTCTTTTTTCTCATCACTTGGGTTGTGTAAGGATGTACTTCATATTGTATACTATTCTTATGTATGGTTATTGCATTGTTATTTCTATACTTTAGGGAATATTTGTCTAAATTTGTTGACATAGGACAATAAATGATTGCAATTACTTATTCATATCCTTATCTTTCACTACATGAAATATTTCCCATACCATTTACAAGAGCATGGTTAGATATACCTTCTCTTTTTGGTGACCTTAGTTTCTTCTAGATCCATGCATATTATATTAGGTGCAGTTCATTCTTTAGTTTAGAAAACCTTCATCGGTGGATCGGGCTGCAACCGATGAACTCAAAATCATAAGTGGATGTGTGGCCACAATCCAGATGGGTTCCCTATTTGAAACAATGTGAGGTATGATTTGGACTTATTATCAGGGGTAACCCTTATTGTTGACAAAGGAAAATTTCATCCCATCAATAGAATTGGTGCTAGAAGGAGGGACAAATGAAAAACCTACCCATGTCGAGTCATTTAGTTGATTTTTTTACAATCGCATGGATCTTCTCTATATCTTTGTATCGTATAACTCTTTAATTTTTCCAAGACCCACCGAGGGAATACCAGTTGAGAAGGTTAATCACTTGAAAAACTGAAAGTTCGATGGTGAAGGGCATGTCTATGAATTCACTCATATCAATTAGTTTAACATCACTCGACAAAATCTTAAGATTATTCAAGACAATGAAATCTGTCGATTATTTATCCTTTCATTTTAACACAAACCCCCTACCTCTTCCAAAGTATGCACGACCTCCCGATCAAGGATCGATCAACTATGAGTTGGATTGGCTCTTAGAGCTTCTGTTGAGCCCCAATTTTACTTTACATAGGCCAACCTTAGTTCTTTGTGTAGGTTCTTTGAAACCCATGGGCACTTTCCTGGCACTTTTCCCTTTAAAGAAAAATATATATCTAATGGTATGTGCTAACTTCCTTCGCTAGGCCCCTATCCTCATACGACTTTGGTATGTGACTTGGGAATTAACCCAAAAGGCGCTAAGCTTCGGGCTTCGAGGTTCTTGGAAATCAACGTTCTCTTTCAAGCTCCTAGAGCGATATAACCCTGAACTCTCAGGATTTGTTTATGTGTCCACCCCTAAATCAATGGTCAATATGAGTCCTCGTCTCTCTCTTCATATGAAATTTTATCTACTCTCCCTTCTCCCCTTACTCTTGGATTTCTCTGCCTTCGAATAAAATAATATATCAATGCGTGTCCCTTCCGCTATCAATGGCTGCGATGAACTCTGGCCTTTGGGCTTCGAGGTTCTTCTATCTTTTTGCAAGACCTTCCCTAAAGTTCCTTTCCTCCGAACCTCATGGATATGTTGACACCTCTTAGTTGTGGGATGATCGGTCATGATCTCTTTTCTGCTTCGGGAAATCGACTATTCTGAATCCCTTTCACTCATATAAACCTCTGAATGCACTAAATGTCGAAGAACCCTGATGGGTATCCTTCACACAACTGTCTCAGATCTGATGGTCACCTACTCCCTAGTGATATCCCATAGGATCTTCACCATCAATTTCATGATACTCTTCCCTTAAATGGATCATGGTCACTACCCCTCCTGATATTAACTTTCTGTGGTATATGAAATCTCTATCTTCCCTCTATGCACTCCTCGTACACTGTAAAGTGTTTGGACTTAGGAATTTCCTAAGTATCCCTGCTCGAAAATTCTAGTTGTTATCTCTCCTGAGCTTAGGTACTAAATTTATATGAGACTTCAACCTTCCCTCTATGCACTCTCTTTGAACTTTGGAAATTTTGACTTAGAAAAATGTCTAAGTCTTTTCTCCTCAATGCTCAGATCACTATCTCTCCTGATATTGTTCCTCCAAGGTTTGAAATCCTTGGGCACAGTCCTTGTGACCTTGGAACTCTTCCACTTGATTGTTCTCCCTTTCAGAAAGAGTTCAAGAAAAACTTGGCTTGCGCACTCCTTGCGTGGCTTTGTGCTTCCTCTGCACCACTACTATCAAAGATTCAACATTATCTCTCCTAAGAGTCTCTGAGTTAGACTTAAGTATATCAACGCACTCCTTATGGAAAAATGTGCACTCCTTGCATGATCTCTCAAAAGAGAAAAAATTGAAACTTATTCTAAATCTATAAATACATGTATTTAACGACAAAATACATTCACAAACACAAGAACAATATAAACAAAGAATTTAAATTGAACATAAAGCCTACCATTCATTCAAATAAACATAGTAACAACAACACAAAACATTTGGGTCAATGCTTCTATGTTATATTCTTTTGAGTGATAAAATATACATACATACAGGAAGTCCTCCACTACTCTTCAAGAACTCATACAATGCTCTCTAGCTCTCAACATAAACAACTATCTCTTTCTCTCACTATCAACTATTACAGAATGAGCAACAACCTTTACAAATGAGAAACAACAACCTTCTTTGGGAATAAGATACAAATATATACAAGAGGTGATTCATCGATCATTCCCCCCAACAACCTAATGCTACCCTATCAAGATTTAATGTATCCATATACTAAGGACTATGAATTAAATAGAATTTACAAAGAAGATAGGGGTTGATGAACAACCTCTGTACAATACAACCTTTACATTAAAGTGATATTGATCCAATTTGATCTTTGCGGATAGCCTTAGCCTCCATGCATTAATTACATTTATTTTCATTAAATTAAAATTCAAAAGGATGAGCTCTCCCTTTAAAGAATCCATATCATCTTTATGCATGTGCTAGATGATGTTCTTTCCTCCAACCTTTCTTCTCTTTAATGGTGATGCAGATGATCCTGCATCATACTCCTCTGGACAAAAAATCATGCACTCATGTCCATGAGCTCTTGCAGTTTCTTTCCTTTCTTCAAAATGTTTGTGTCACTTACCCAACTGGCATATTCTTCTGGATGGCCTTTCCACTTCACAAGGTATTCACAATAATCTTTTCTTCTGGTCCTCTTGCCAATCCTCTGATCTATGATCTTCCCCATCCATGTCTTCTCTTCTAGATGTATTTTTCTTTCCGATATAATTTCCTTATGATCATATGATCCTCTTGTTTCATCTTACTTGTAAGGATACAGGTCCGGAAAATTAAAAATGAGTGATAGTCCCACATTGTCTGGCAGCTCTATTTCATAAGCATTTGCTGCAAACTTTCTAAGGATCATGCATGGTCCTATATTTTTCATTTTTATCTTGTTATATGTTCCCCTTGGGAACCTATCCTTCCTCAAGTGTGCTAAAACCTAATCTCCTCCTTCAAATTGAAGCTCTTTCTTACATTGATCAACTCTATCTTTGTACTTCTTGTTGTTGTCCTGCAACTGCTCCTTGATCTCACAATGAAGTTTTTGCATATCTGCAGCAAAATCTTCTGCTCCTACACTTCTGAACTCATTCTGTCCCAAATATCGTATTTATGATATCCCTCTTGCATGCATTCCATCCACAATCTGGAATGGAATTTTTCCTATTCTCCTATTTGGTGAAGCATTGTATGCAAATTCTTCTTGTGACAGAATCTGATCCCATTAACTGTGGTGCTCATTGACTAAGCTCCTCATAAAATTCCCCAAAATTTTTTTTGCCACCTCAGTCGGTCCATCTGTTTGAGGTTGATATATGCCCCCAATTTCTTCCACAGTGTTCTCTAGAAATGACCAACAAATTTGGTGTCTCTACCTCAGACAGTGCTCCTCGACAAGCCGTGTAGCCTAACAATTTCTTTAAAAAATAAACTTGTTATGTGTGTCTCATAATTTGTCTTCTGGCATGGTATAAAGTGTGCCATTTTGGAAAATGTCAACTACCACAAATATGGAATCACTTCCCCTCTGGGTTCTTGGTAATCCCAACACAAAATCTAGGCTAATAGCATCCCAAGGCCTATCTGTAATATGAAATGGCTGATAAATACCAATGTTTTGTTGTCTCTCTTTTTCATACTAGAAAATTATGTATTTTTTCACAAATTTCTTCACTTCAGATCTCATACCTGGCCAATAGTATGAGCTACTCAACCCTGCAAATGTTTTATCATGGCCAAAATGTCCTGCTAGGCCTCCATTGTTCTTTCCTTTCCACAAATTATCTCTCATTAGGCATTTTCGTATGCACAATTTTCTCCCTTTGAACAACATTCCATCTTGAATCAAATATTCCATCCATGGGATCCTGTCCCTTAACAAAGGATTTTCACAGGCTTTATAAGCTTCTTTGAAATCTACATCTTCACCATACATTTCCTTAAGGTTTTCAAATCCCAAGGTCTCCACTTGAAATTCTTGCATAATCAAACACCTCCTACTCATAGCATCTTCAACTTTGTTTGGACTACCAGAAATATGTTTAATAACAAAAGTGAAATTATGCATAAATTCCACCCACTTTGCATGCCTCTGATTCAACTTATCTTGCCTAGTGATGAAATGTAAAAGTTGATTATCACTATACAAAACAAATCTTTAGGAATAAGATAATGCCTACATTTCTTTAAGGCTTGAATCACTCTATAAAAATCTTTAGCATATGTGGAGTATCTCTTCTTGGTATCATTCATCTTCTCACTAAAATATGCAACAGGTTTGTTATCTTGACTTAAGACCACTCCAATTTCTACTCCACTAGCATCACACTTTACTTGAAATGTCTTTCTAAAATCTGGCAGAAACAAAATTGGTTGTTCTATGACCTTATCCTTCAATATATTGAAGCTTTTCTCAGCCTCTTCTGTCAACTTAAAGGATTTGTGTCTCTTCTTCACAATGTCTAATATTGGTGCACATATACCACTCAAATTTCTAATGAATTTCCTATAAAAAATTGCTAATCCATGGAAACTCCTTACCTCGAATATACTCCTTGGTGATGGCAAATATTTGATAGATCTCACCTTTTTTGGATCCATCTTCATCTCATTGGAAGAGATTACAAAACCCAAATATATGAGTTATGTCTTCATAAAATATGACTTCTTTAAATTTATCAGCAACTTCTCTTGCTACAACCTCCTCATCACTAATGTCAAGTGTCTCAAATGTTCCTCCCTAGTTTTACTGAAGACTAGTATATCATCCAGATACACAATGACAAATTTACCTATGAATTCTATAAGTACTTCATTCATCAACCTCGTAAATGTGCTTGGGGAATTTTTTAATCCAAATGGAATAACAAGATACTCATACAACCCTTCATTTGTTTTGAATGTTGTTTTACATTCATCTCACTCTCATTCTTATCTAATGATAACGACTTTTAAGATCTATATTTGAAAAATAGCTTGCTCACTCAATAAATCCATCAAATCATCCATCCTGGGTGAAGGAAATATGTACCTAATAGTGATCATGTTGATGCCTTTGGAATCTGTGCACATTCTCCATCCTCCATCCTTCTTTATACTCAATACAGTTGGCACAACGCATGGGATTAAGCTCTCCATGACTAAACATTTTCCTAACAGATCTTGGACCTGATTCTTGACCTCTTCATTCTCATGATGTGTCAACCTATATGCTTCTTTGTTTGGAAAAATGGCTCCTGGAATAAAGTCAATGTGATGACTGATGCTCCTAATGGGTAGCAATGAGAAAGGTAACTCATCCACTACTATGTCAAAAAAATTATCTAGTAGTTCTTGAATTTCTTCAGGAAGATCATCCACAATAGTACTTGTAAGGATAACTTTAGGCTTCCTCACTACAACAAACTGCATGTCCTGCTCTTTCTTGAATTCATTCAAGAGCTCCTTCCAACTCATGAGAAGTATTCTTGGGATGGATTCTTCCTTTACCTTGTTATCCTCTATTGGCAACAACATGTGTTTTCGACCATTCATCTCTAGGGTGTAGGTATTTTTCCTTCCATCATGTATGAAATATTTGTCAAACTATCATGGCCTTCCAAACAAAACATGAAAAACATCCATGGGAATTACATCACACAAAATCTCATCCTTGTATCCTCCTATTTTAAATTCAACTTGGAATTTTTCACTTACCATTACCTGGTGTCCTTTTTGCAACCATGAAAATTTATATGGATTTGGATGTGCAGTCGTCTCTAGCTCCATTTTTTCCACCGTCTATGTGAATACTAGATTTCCAGTGCTTCCATTGTCTATAATCACCTTGCAAAATCTATCCTTGGTATTGCAAGCAGTCCTAAATATATTTTTTCTTTGTACTGGTGATTCCACCTCCTTCTCTAGTTTCAAGAGAGTTTTCCTCATCATGAGGGATCTTCCATCTTCAACAAATTCTGCCTCAACATTTATTTTATGTGCCTCAGAAATTTGAGCTTCTCCTCATTCTTTCTTTTTCTTGGGGAATTCCAAAGACATATGTCTTTCCTTTCCATAGAAATATCATTTAACCTCCACTACTCTACCTCTTCCTCTTCCTTGAGGAAAAGAATTCCTTCCACCATACTTTCTTCCTTGGGAACTTCCTCCTATATTTGTATGACTATGAAACTTTTTAGTCTCATCTTTGGGCTTATGAGTCTTGTCATGGATAATTCCCTTACCTTTGTGTCAAATTTTTCCTCTGCCTAGTTGTATTTTCTTTCTGGACAACTTCTCTTCTTCTTTCGGGGTAGTGTGATAAGAATCTTCAAATATCCTCATAGTCATCATGTTGATTTCATTCTGGATTTCATATCTCAGGCCATTAATGTATCTGGAAACCTTCTCCTCATCACTCTCATGATGTCCAACTCTAATTTTCAGTCAATATAACTCTTCCGTGTAATATATTACTATCAAACCCTTCTATCTCAGGTTCTACAGCCTCCTGAACATATTTATTTGATAGTCTTTGGGTATGAATTTAGACTTCATCTTGGCTACCATTATATCCCAGCTTTTAATTTTATGTTTTCCTTTTCTTCTTCTTTCAGTCTACAGTTCCTCCCACCATAGTGTTGCATGCCCTTTTAACCTTGTGACATCATGTTTTACCTTCTTCTCACCATCAACCTATTCATAGTCGAAATATTTTTCCAAGGCTCTTTTCTAGTCCAACAATTCTTCCACATCTAAATTTCCTTCATACATTGGGATTTCCATTTTTTCTCTGGCTCCCATTTTAAAAAAAAATCTCATCAAGTTTTATTCTGCAACATCTTGTTCGACAACTCCTTCAACTTCCATTTCTTCACTTTAGGCCTCACTAATGTCAACTGCATCCGGTGCTCTCCTCTGTGCATTTTCCATGGCATCTAGCCTTGCACGAAGTCTCCTAATTTAATTCTCCATTGATCGATTGGCTACGAGTCCATCCCTATGTTTTCCTGGTGGCATGGTGCTAATATTTATTCATACAAATCTTAAACTTATGGCTCTGATACCACTTGATGCAAACCCCCTGCCTCTTCGAGGGTTTGCGCAACCTCCAGGTTAAGGAGTGATCAAATATGAGTCGGATTGGCTCTTAGGAATTCTTTTGAGCCCCAATTTTAGTTTAAAAAGGCACTTTCTTAACGCTTTTCCCTTAAAAAAAATTAAAAATAAATCTAACGATAGGTTCTAAACTCCTTCGCCAAGCCCCTAACACCCAATATTTATCAAATTTTCCACCCATCAATCAACAGTTAGGATGAGTCCTCGTCTCCGGCTTTAGACGACCTCCAGTATACTTTCCCTTCTCTCCTTACTCTTGGACTTCTCTACTTATGAATAGAATGATCTATCAACATGTGTCCCATCCACTATCAACGATTGTAGCGAACTCCGACCTTCGGGATTTGAGGTTATTTTATCCTTTCACAATCCCTTCCCCAAAGTGCCTTTCCTCCGAACCTCACGGATTTGTTGACACCTATAGGTTGTGGGGTGAACGATCATGATAGCTTCAATCCTTCGGGACTTTGGCTATACCAACTCCCTTTAACTTCTTTAAAACTATGAATGCACTAAGTGTCGAAGCACCATGATGGCTATCCTTCACACAATTGTCTCAGATGTGAAGGTAACCAGCTTCCTGAGGATATCCCACGAGATATTCACCACTGATTCCTTGATACTCTTCCCTTCAAGGGATGATGGTCACAACCCCTCATGAGATTAACTTTATGTGGTATATGAAATCATTTTTTTCCCTTTATGCACTCCTTCTGCGTTGTAAAGTGTTTGGACTTAGGAATTTCCTAAGTATCCCTCCTCGACACTTCTAGTTTCTATATCTCTTGAGCTTAGGTTCTAGAGGTATATTACACCTCCTCCTTCCCTCTTTGTAGTCTCTTTGAACTTTGGACATTTAGACTTAGAAAACTTTATAAGTCTTTTCTCCTTAATGCTCATATCACTATATCTCCTGAGCTTGTTCCTCCAAGGTTTTAAATCATTGGGCACACTCCTTGCGAACTTGGAACTCTTCCACTTGATTGTTCTCCCTTTCACAAAGAATCTAAAAACAACTTGTCCTGTGCACTCCTTGCGTGGCTCTATGCTTCCTCTACAACAATTCTATCAAAGATTCAACATTATCTCTCCTGAGCTTCTCTAAGTTCAACTTAACTCTATCAACACACTCCTTGTGGACAAAAGTGCACTCCTTGTACATGATATCATAAGAGAAACAATTGAAACTTATTCTTGTTGATACTGAGAGGGGGGTGAATCAATATCAAGTACAATTTAAAAAACCTTTTTAAACTTATACTTAAACCATTCAATTATATCCAATGAGCAATGAACAATAGTATAAGAGTTACACCAATACTCCACAATACACCATGCACAATATATGAAAAATAATCAATAGTTTTTGTTCAAGGGAAGTAATGACTTCCAAAGGTAGCTACAGCTTCCAAATGTAAAGGGAGGGATAAACCTCCAAGAGGAATATACAATCCTCAAATATCAAGAGAGAGTTGAACTCTCCATCCTTGCCCCTTCCTTCCACCCAAGAATATATGAGAGATAATAAAACTTTACATTAAATCATCACCATCAACCAATCATCACATAGAACTTGATAATGCTTCCTGAGACTTTTTCAATTTCTGCAATTCTTCAATTCTTGGAGTACTCTGATCTTGTAGATAATATTACTCAATGTATTCTCTGAAACTCCTCCAATTTTCACTCCTTGAATCCTCCCCAAAAAGAGGTTATAGAAAGAATGGTAGACTTTATTCCATTTTGGTCTATTAAGGAGAGTGAACTTGCACAGAATTCCCCACGCTCAATAATTAACATCCGATTCTGAAACTCGTACAAAAGAAACTATAGTCTATACTCTTTCCAATGAAATTTTTCCCACTTCATTTGGATTCTCGATGAAGAAGTTATGAGTGTTTTACCTTAGAACACATCAACAAAAGACTTCATCCTCCCTTGAAATTTGGCCTTCTTTACATCTTATTTCCTCTAAAATTCAACTTGTATCAAATGAATGTATAATGATGTTTATTTATACCATTTATGTCACTTCCTTTTAACATTAGGGCTGACCTGACACTTTATTATTTTGTAATTCTTTTCTTTAATTATCTTTAGGGCCTACATGTACTTCCTTCTTCAATTCACGTTGTCATCTTCAAAAATTCATTTCTCCTCAACCATGAGGATTCACGTGACATGCCACATACCACCGGAAACAACATGATGTATATTATTCATTCATGGGTGTTGTATATTCATGTGCATTGTCCTTCATGTTCAAATACCTTTATCAATCTTTCGGTCCAAAACCCATGACTAGGGTTGACATCAATGACAACAACCAATCTTCCAACAATCTCCCCCTTTGTCATTGATGGAAACACTCATGCTCCCCCTATCATCATGATCCCAATTTATCACCCCCTTTGACATCAATGGCAAAGTTTAGGACTGTTCCCCCTGAGTTTAATGGAAAAATGTAACTCTCTTCTTTGGGGCTTCTCCCCTTGAACATGTGGCACTCAATAATACTTCATCCTTATTTTTGGTCTTTGGGACATTTTCTTCCTTAGAATCCTTTTGTGTGGCTTCTGTATTCTCTCTCTTCTTCATGTCTAGGATGTATATGTTGGTTGATCTTCTTGCTGCAGTTGCAACCAATCTTCCTGAGTTATTTTCTCCGATTTTACATTTTTGGGAATCAAACGTAAGAGTGTATCCTTGATCACACATTTTACTAACACTGAGTAGATTATGATTCAAGTCTTCAACCAATAGAACATTCTTTGCTTTTACATTTTTTCTTACAAGCTCTACTACACCTTCTCCAAGTATTTTGGCAGATGAGTGATCTCCAAATGCAACATTGCCACCCTTTCTCTTCAAGCCGATGAATTTGTCTTGATCCCCAGTCATGTGTGAAGAACATCCACTATTTATGTACCATTCATCTTCTTCTTTACAATCTTCAGTGGTCAATGCTATTCGACAATCTTCATTGTTTGGAATATCTTTCCTTCTCCATACTGTAGTTGGCATAGGGACATCTTCATTCATATATCTACAATCTCATGCTTTGTGACCAAGATAATTGCATTTGTAGCATACAATATTTTTGTCCATTAGCGGGTAAAATGAATTATAACTTTTTTTGACAAATCCACGATTATTTCCATATATTTTGTTTACACCATTCATGTTTATTGCATATTTGTTCCTCTCATTGATTCTGCAATTAAATGCCTTATGTCCAAAATTTTTGCAAGTATAACAATGACCAAGAAAGAAATTTTGATACCTGGGAGTAAGTGACCTTCTTTGTGATGTAGTCCATATGGGTTCATGATCTACTCTTCTCTAGTTTCCTTCATACTGATTGAAGATTCTTTGATTCCTGAAGGTAGGAGGTCTACTTGGATATTCATCTCTTTTGTAATCATTCATTCTATTTGGTATCCTGGTCCACTGCTCATCAACTGTCTGTGTAGCTCTTTCTTCAACCTTCTTGTTGGTATTTGCATCATCTTTATATGAAGTTTCACCCATGCATCCAATATGTGTTAATTCTTTTGGAACTTGAGAGTTTCTTAAGCTCTTCCTCAATGAGACAACTTCTTGTTCAAGTTTCTCACAATCTTCTTCTTTCTTTATCATTTGGACCTTCTTTACTTCTTCTAGTCTTCTTGCTTCTTCGAGTAGAGCTTTCAAGGAATTGGTTTCTTCTCTTAGTTTCTAAAAGTCTTCTAATTGTTTCCTTAAGCTTACAACTGTCTTTTCATAACTACCCAATTCACTTCTTAGTTTTCTACGTGTGTCTTTGAGCTTGCTATTTTCAATCTCAACATGCTTCAATTTTTTAAGATTCTCATATTCTTGTTGAATCATTTCTACTTCCTGATTTTCTTCTTCTTCATTGTCATCTCTTTCAATCCTTGGACGAGGAAATTCAAATTCAACATGTCCTACTCCTTCACAATTAAAGCAAAATAACTAACCTCTATTTTCTTATTTGAAATCTGAGATGTTGTAATCTTATTCAACTTCTTCTTCTTCTTCTGCTTCTTCCCTTGCATAAAGGTCATGTATCTTGTCCCAAATCTCTTTTGCTGATGCACATGATCCAACCTTAGATATCACTGAATCTGTCAATCCATCCAGGATGGTATCTATTGCCAGTTTGTTGTTCCTTTTTGCTTCCTTCTGAGTTGTAGTCTTTGGTTTCTTCAAAGCATTGTATCCTGAAGCAACTGAGAACCAAACATATACCCCAAGAGATTTCAAGTAAGTTTCCGTTCTATTTTTCCAATTTTCAAAATTCCGTCCATCAAATGGTGGAATCCCATTTGGAATGTTGTCTTCCATTTCTGCATAGGATCTTCCTTCCAGTGGTTAAACTGTACTAAAGGTAACCCGCTCTGATACCAATTGTTGATACTGAGAGGGGGGTGAATTAGTATCAAGTACAATTTAAAAACCATTTTAAAATTATACTTAAACCATTCAATTATATCCAATGAACAATGAACAATAGTATAAGAGTTACACCAATACACCACAATACACCATCCACAATATATGAGGAATAATCAATAGTTTTTGTTCAAGGGAAGTAATGAATTCCAAAGGTAACTACAATCCTCAAATATCAAGAGAGAGTTGAACGCTCCATCCTTGCCCCTTCCTTCCACCCAAGAATATATGAGAGATAATAAAACTTTACATTAAATCACCACATAGAACCTGATAATGCTTCCTGAGACTTCTTCAATTTTTGCAATTCTGCAATTCTTGGAGTACTCTGATCCTCTAGATAATATTACTCAATGTATTCTCTGAAACTCCTCCAATTTTCACTCCTTGAATCCTCCCCAAAAAGAGGTTATAGAAAGAATAGTAGACTTTATTCAATTTTGGTCCATTCAGGAGAGTGAACTTGCACAGAATGCCCTGTGCTCAATAATTAACATCCAATTATGAAACTTCCACACAAGAAACTAGAGTCCGTACTCTTTCCAATGAAATTTATCCCACTTCATTTGGATTATTGATGAAGAAGTTAGGACTGTTTTACCCGGAACACCTTAGAGCACATCACCAAAAGACTTCATACTCCCTTGAAATTCAACCTTCTTTACTTATTATTTCCTCTGAAATTTGACTTGTATCAAATGAATTTATAATGATGTTTATTTATACCATTTATGTCACTTCCCTTTAACACTAGGGCTGACCTGACACTTTCTTATTTTGTAATTCTTTTCTTTAATTATCTTCAGGGCCTACATGTACTTCCTTCTTCAATTCACTTTGTCATCTTCAAAAATTCATTTCTCCTCAACCATGAAAATCCACGTGATGTGCCACATACCACCGGAAACTACATAATGTATAATATCCATTCATGGGTTTTGTATATGCATGTGCATTTTCCTTCATGTCCAAATACCTTTATCAATCTTGCGGTCCAAAACCCATGACTAGGGTTGACATCAATGACAACAACCAATCTTCCAACAATTATAACTCTACAGATTTGTGTATTTAACCACAAAATACATTCACAAGAACAAGAACAATATAAATAGAGAATTTAAATGAACAAAAAACCTACCATTCATTTAGATAAATATAGTAACAAAAGAACCAAAAATTTTGGTCAAAGATTCTATGTTTGATTCATTCACATGATAAAATATACATACATACATGCAATATTCCACTACTCTTCAACAACTCATACAATTCTCTATGGCTCTCAACAACAACAACTCTATCTTTATCTCGCTAACAACTATTACAGAATGAGCAACAACCTTTGCAAATGAGCGAAAACAAACTTCTTTGGGCATAATATTCAGATATATATACAAGAGGTGATTCATCGATCATTCCCCCCAACAACCTAATGATATCCTATCAAGATTTAATGTATCCATCTACTAATGAATATGAAGTAAATATAATTTACAAAAGAGATAGGGGTTGATGCACAAACTTTGTACAATACATCCTTTACATTAAAGTGATACTAATCCGAGAGGATCTTTGGGGATGGCCTTAGCCTCCATACATTAATTAAATTTCTTTTCAGTAAATTCAAATTCAAAAATATGTGCTCTCCCTTTGATGAATCCAAATCAGCTTTATGCATGAACTCGATGATGTGATTTCCTCCAGCATGTCCTCTCTTTAATGTTGATGTAGATGTTGCTGCATCACATTTGAAGGATGGATTAAATTTTGGTTTAGGACATTGCTAGTGAAATCTATACATAGCTATAAACAATTCATTTGAATATTTATCATTGGTCATGTAGATTATGTTTATATTGAACTCTTTGATGAACTTGCAAAATTACGTAGGATTGAAATTGCGTTTGTGGATGATTTATTTCAAAAATTCATGAAGATTTATTTTAGATTTCCTAAAATTGACAAACCCTCAGGCCAAGAAATCTTGTTTTCTTTTTCATATCTCATCTTTATTCCTTAAGGGTACGATCTAGGAACTCAAATTATCTTTCATTCACAATATTCATATATAATCATGAAATATAGGGGTTAAACGATCTCTAACCATAACTCTATCACATCTATAGTGGGATCCTTACTTGAAATATTAAATCTGTTAGACCTAGAATGTGAACCATCTATCATCTTCCCTTTCATAATCCCATCATTCTGATAATCCAAATATCTTTATTCTCTTTATACAAATATGTTTGATGATAACCACCTGCATGAATCCCCACTTTTTTATCATGCATTGCAATATTTACATTACTCTCTCAATGATGAAACATTGAATGGTAAACCAAAACAAGAATATTTCCCAACTTATATTGATCAAAAAATCATTCTTACTGGCATTCCATCCAGGGTTCACTATGTTGAAAGTCCCTCACAATTTGAATTCTAGGAACATGCAAAACTACAATTTGATCATGATGACCGTTTTTCTTATGAATATTTTTCTATTTTGGAATGTAATGTTAGTGCTAACCTAGAATCCACTGATCTCGTGGAATCTGAAAAATTATGATCTCAATCCACAGGTGTTAATAAAAGAAAATTTATTGTATGAAAATAACAGGTTTTTTGATCCACATGTAGAAGTCACATAAAATGAACATCCCATAACCATAACAAGGACATGAAACCTCGATCTGATCCAAGAAACATAGTCACCTAAATCTACTTCAGAATGACATATTAATCCTCAGGGACAAATGCACACTCATCCTTGGATTATATTTCAATACTCTAGTGCTCTTCACTTGATTTTGATGTTGTTATAGGAAAAAGAATTGAGTCACATTTTTTTAATGTTTCACTTAAACTGGCATATATAATTTCTCCTCTTATCATGTGGGTTATGTAAAATGTTTTCCTAGGGATTCTTGCGAGGATAATGAGGCACTTTGGTTTCAACTGTTAGTTATGTTGAACTATTATTCTCTTGTTTCGACCCCTAGAATGAATGATGACACTGATATTGCGACTCTCTCACAAGGTATATTGCACACAAATTTCATTTATGGTTCTCATCAAGTATGTCACTCATTTTCCATTTCCTTCCAATAGTACTACGATAATCATTGTAAATTTAATGATGGAACTCAGAGTTGGTTGGAGG
The DNA here is from genome assembly GCA_009831015.1 of Picea engelmannii. Classification (NCBI taxonomy): domain Eukaryota; kingdom Viridiplantae; phylum Streptophyta; class Pinopsida; order Pinales; family Pinaceae; genus Picea; species Picea engelmannii. The sequence goes on from ML778006.1 coordinate 366,372, forward strand.
AATCCTACATGTCTACATTTCCCATGATTAGTAATAATTTCAAATTTAACATGTTGGGTAGATATTTTCTTCAATCAATTCTTACTATCTTTAATTCCCCTCTACTCCATTTTCTTCGTTTGGATTTTGATGAACATTTGGTTTCAGACTTTGAGTTACTTGATTGTATACATTTTCACTATCCTTTAATTTAAACCTTTTTTCAGTCGCTCTAGAATAGGTTAGGAGTAGGAGTAGCATAGTTATTTTAATTCATTTATGCTTTCATAGTTTAGGTCTTTTCTTCCATTTCCCCTTGTGTAGCTTAGATTTTGGGTTGTCTTGATTTCTTGAATAAAATACACTGGCTGCTATTATTTTAGTTTGTGGTGCACAATGGATTGCTTTAGTATTATTTTCTTTTTTCATGTAATATTTCTTATTTGCACTTGATACCTTTCATTCTTTTTTTTTAACTAAGCTTGGATTAATGTTGATTTTCATTCATCGTTGTGAGGAATCCATGTGTAGAATTCTTTGATAAGTTTAACTGAAAGATTTATTTTACTTCAATGGCATTTAATCTAACATTAAAAGCTGGACAAATTACTATCCTAACTTGTTGAAAGTATGTACTATATGATACTTTACAACTTGCAGAAGATGGAAGCCATGTTGAAGGATTCATGTCGGTTGTTTATGGCCTTGTTGTTCATAATTTACAATGGTCTTGTAATACCCATTGACCAGTATTTCAATGGATATTTTTCTATGATTTTCCTTCAATCTCAATATCCATTCTTGCAAAAACTCTAGAAAATAATAGAAAAATGTCTCATGAATATCAGTAAACAAATACCTATGCAAATAATGGCACGAAGTATAATTGGAGCTTCTATTTTCTTTATGTGCAAACTCAAGCTCTTTTTTTTCCATCCATCTTTCAATATCCTCCTTAGTTGGATTACATGGCCTGAACATCCCCTTCTAAAACTACATTATCTTAACTATCCTTATCATCAAATTCCTTCCAATCTGATATTTTGAGTTCCATCCAGAAACATAATTGTTTGCTGGAATGTTTGGGATGACCTAGGTTCTACCTTAGGTTTCAAACAAAACCCTTCAAATCATTGACCCTTATGGAGACTAGAAGGAAACACTACACACATAGTGCACAATGAAGTCTCACCCGAGATGGTTTATGGGTGACTGCAAAACACAAATGTCTGTAATCATGGAAGGGGTGTTGATCATGAGGATGTCAAACATACTTTTCTACTTCAACATATATTAGATCTGTCATTCTATAACCATGTTCATTCATTAACATTCATTCTATAGTAAATATTAGAACTATTCTAATGTGCTCTACATTTTACTATTAACATATTCATTCATTCATCATAAACCATTGCAAGACATAAAATAAACATTCCACATAGTAACACAATGTTTTACTATGGTTCACCCCCCTAGTCTCTAAATCCACAAATATCTGGCATTATTGGCTTCTTTATTCATATTGATCAAGTCATTGCATTACATGCATTACATCATAAGTGGATATAAAATGCACATGTATATGTGAGGCTGACTAGTGTCCCACTAATATCCACAACTCTAAACCAAAAACTAATGACTATTAATCGTGACTCATAACTTATACTTCAACTAGATCTCCTCACATATCACGATACATATATTTATACTACAAAAATGGGTTAAAACCCATTACATAAATGACTAGAACCCTAAACCTCAGTGAGTAGGTTTTTCAACATTCTAACCTGTTGCATGCGGGGTTGATCTACTTCCTCCTTCCTTCCTTTGACTCTTATGCCTCCTCATGCTACTTTTCCTTGTTCTCCAGTGCACACTCCTTTTTTGGTCCCTTTTCTAACTGTCTTCCTTTATTGTTGCAATGTTCCCCAAAATGGCCTACTCCAACGGGTCCCCAATACTCACCTATGGCTCATCTCGATCGACTCACAAAGTGTTTGCATCTTGCATCGAATTCTCCAATGCTTGGAATTTCCATGCAATATCTTTAGTTTGATATTTTACCTATGTGCTCTTCTCTACCATAGAATCCACAGTCTACAAAGTGATATAATCCTTTAGAAAATATTCCATCTATAGAGTCCACACTGATTTTTCCAATCTTCCCCTTGGCTACATCAATCACATTCAACATTTTCTCTGCACCCTCCTGTAGTGGCTCCAACTGCACCTGCCTTTACCGCTTCTATTTATGTATGCTCTTCAATTCTACCTGCATTCTCTTTAGTTCTTGTGCACTCCTCAATATGTATGAGATTATCATCATCTTATGTTTCTTCTTCAATTCCTGCACTACAATGTTTACTACTTCTTTCTTGTCTAAGTCCTGCATTTTGTCATCCTCCTGGAGATATGTCTGTGTGATTTTATTGTATAACTATGTGATTTCATGAATACATTGTGCAATATTATCCATATGGACTGTCACCTCCTACTCCCTCTATGTTTTAGCCTCTGGTGGAGTGCTTGGTTGTAGGAATTCCATCAATTTTGTGATGGAGCTTCTATAATTCTCAATTGTTTGCACTATCTTTTCAATCTTCTCCTCCGTTGGAATATTTTCTTCTTCTGCATTGTCAAGAATTGTTTTGAATACTTCTTCTACATGCTCCTCTATCCGTCTAGTGCATTGTTTAACTTAATCCATCTCAACCTGCACCTATTTGATTTTTATCTTCAGTGTGTAAATTACTTGCTTAATCAATTGTAAAATTTTTTCATCTGCATGGGCCATCGATTGAATCTCTCAAGCGAAATTGACTTGAAGTTGATACAATTCCTTTTTGAGGACCTTGGGCAGTTCCAAGTCCACGTGATCTATTTCCTTCAACAGTTTCTGTGATGTTTCCTTATCAATCTGCAACATTCCCCAACGCTATGATCTAGACTGTGTCATGTGTTGGAACTATCTTTTCCAAAGAAGTTTTCTTATTCTACTTTTATTCCTTCTTTTGCGCAAAAGTGATTTTTAGTTGTTTTAATGTGTCCTTAAATTTCCTCAGCTTCTTCACTATCTCTTCCCTTTTCTTCTCAGCATCATCCCACGAATTTGTTGCGCAGTCCTGTACCTTCTTGGTCACCAACTCTGAATCATCTTTTGTCAATGTAAGCTCAAGGACACCCTTATGGGCCTTCATCTTATTTCGTTGTCCTCCTACCTACAATATTGTCCTCTTCATTGACATTGTCTTTGTATGAACTAATGTACCTAGGACGTTCATGTCTAGTATATCTCCTCCTCCTCGTTCCTCTTGCGTAGGAACATTATTATGTGTTTGTGATCCTCCTTTAGTATCCTTCTACATCCTCCATTTCTTACTTTTATGTGATATTTATCCTACGTCGAAAGCTTTGGAATAATTTTATTCTACCTCAGATTTCTCCCTGCGCTGCTCCCCACTATTTCCTTTGTGTGTTATACAACCTTTCTTATATTCGTTCCTAGGATATTTGTCTTTTACGATGAACCAGATTTTTCTAGTTGCTTACCTTTTGATCCGTTATTGGAAACTATTGGTACCTTCCATGTTTTAGGACAGTATTTCATGTCCCATTGTACCTCTTATTTTTTCACACAATACCTTAATTGTGACCATTCCTTTTTTGGATCCTTTTTGGATTGGATCCACATATTGTGTCTATAAGCCTTTAAATGTGTTATTATTTGATCCTCTTCCACCACTTTTGGTGGTATCCTCCATGTATTGTCTATCTTTTCCTGCATCTTGTCATAATAAATATTAAATATAATAGAATTCACCTTCTTATGTTTTGCATCTAAGGTGTGCCATAATATCGTATATGTTGTTGCGTGACACTTTCTTGGTCTTGGGTAAATGAAACTGTATTTCGGTTCTTCCCAACGCATCAAATCTATCAGTATTATCAACCATGAATAATGGAACTCTGTTCCATCATCCTGTGCATCCTTGTAGTCAGCCAAAACTAATTTCAATAAATATTGGCTCTAGCTGAGTAGAGTTGATGCAAACCCCTGAACCCTTGGGTCGAGGTCCATGCAAGATCGCTCTAAATCTACCCTTGGGCCGAAATGGCTCCTTTGTTTCGCTGGAATGTCCAGCAATTCCACAGGTCCTTTTTGAAACTCACCCTATGTAAACTCAACCCAGGCATGAGCCTTACTCTCCTATATGACCATGATTTGGTCTTTACACAGACGTCTCTCGCTTCTCAGAGGTTCGTGAGTTTGGGCATTGAACTTTCGTGCTCCTCTTCTATGAAACCTTGAGACATGATAGTCAATGGTGGTTTGACCTTCCTTTCACCCTTTTCGCAACTCGCAATCTCACGAGTTGGACTGTAGACCCTTTGTGCTTCCCCTTTGCGAAATCCTGAGATGTCATAGGGTAACTATGGTTGACCCCTCAATGCGTGAATACACACACCTGTCACCCTTGTGGTCTCCACCTGATAGATGTGCCATGCATTTACATGAGCTCTCGACTCCTTGCCACTTCGCAACTCCTGCACTATTCCTCTGTCCCTTCAAAGTTACGAAATCTGAAATGAGAGTTCACGAGAGATCTGATGGCCCTTGTTGGCTTGGATCTAACGACCCTATTTCTCCTGAGCTTATAATTAGAAAAACACTTGTTGTAAATCCCCTTGCTCCTCTGCAAGATCTAGCAGTTCTCGGATCTTCGGTACTTCTCCACGAAGAATTCCTACCATTCAATTTCTTCCTCTAGAACCTCTGCGAAATGAATTAATGTTCTTTCGCTAGGACTTATCCTCCTTCAAAACAACTCCACTTCACCTCCCTTTGAGTACTTCAAAGGAACTAACTCTCCTGAGCTTCCTTCACAAACTCAAGTTTCCAAAAGATATCCTTCTCGCACTCCTTGCGACAACCCTTCAAATACTTCTAAGTATTTGATTCTTCGACTCTGTGCACCTTCTGCAATAGCAATCCTTGAAATCTCCCTTTGGATGATAAGTTACCATCTTTCAACCAGCCTGCGCACACCTTGCACAGCCTTTGTGCTTCACTTGCACTTATGTTGGAATGAGAACAATGGTATCCCTCCTAAGCTTTCAGAGGTAAACCGTGAACCTTTGTCAACGCACTCCTTGCAGACACTTCATTGCACTCCTTGCAAGAACTCTTTCTCAGGTAGAGAAACAATTGAAACTCATTCTCTCTCTCTCTCTCTCTCTCAGACTTCAAACATTCAATATGAAATCCTACATACACACAGTATTAAAGAAAATGCGTAAGAGATAAAATAAACAACCATAAGCATACCATTCACCATGCATAAATAGACAACATCATAACACCCTGAAATCTGCTTCAAAGCTTCATATATTAATTCAAAGCTCTAGTACATGGGTTCTTCTTCTACAACTCTATGCTCATATTACAATAATGTTACAATGATACAAAGGTGAGGGTGTCTATAGTTGTTTTCCCTCCTACTTCCTAAACTGTCTAATCTTCATTCAAACCTACCTACTTTCATTAACTACACATAAATGCCTCTACCTACTATAGATAAGAGAAAATCGCTCATGATCTGTATACAATAGTTAAATATAAATGCAAGTACACTTATATCTACTACATTTATATGTGCTTCTCATTCTTTCAAAAACATTTCAAAACAAGAAAAATGTGTTGGCGCTTTTCCCAACTGTCTTTCGCCTCCACGCTCACTTGACTTCTTACGATGCTCCTGCATCATGCTCCCTCGCTTGAAAATTTTCATGAACTCCTGTTCATGAGATCTTGCATGGTTTGTCCATGCTTATGAATTTCTGCTTCATCCTCCCAGCTGGCATCTTCAACTGGATGTCCTCTCCATTTGACCAAGTATTCAAAATACTATTTTCTTCTGGTCTTCCTACTGACTCTCTTGTCAATAATTCTTTCCATCTGTGGCTTTTTAGCTACAGGCATTTGTTTGGTCCACTGAATTTCTTCCATTCCTACTTCTTCAGCTTTGTAAGGGTACAAATCTGAGACGTTGAATATCAGTGAAATTCTGATCCCATTGGGTAATTCAATCTCATATGCGTTCACTCCAAATTTATTTATGACTCTGCATGGTCCAATCTTTTTCATCTTCAGTTTGTTATATGTTCCCCTTAGGAACCTTTCCTTCCTCAGATGTGCAAGAATTCGATCACCAAATTCAAATTGAAGTTCCCACCTGTGTTGATCTACTCTGCATTTATACTCCTGGCTTGAATTATGCAACCACTCCTTAACTCAGTTGTGAAGCTCCTTCATTGCTTCTGCAAAGTCCTCTGCACTAGCACTCATGAATTCAGCTTGTTTCGAAACTTTAAATTCCGAAAATCCCCTTGGTTGCATTCCATATACAATTTGGAATGGACTCTGCCATGTGATTCTATTGATCGAATCATTATAAGAAAATTCCACCTGTGGCAGAATGTGATCCCACTAGTTGTGGTGTTCAGTCACTAGGCTTCTCAGTAAATCTCCCAAGCTTATGTTCACAACTTCTGTCTGCCCATCCATCTGAGGATGATATGCTGAGCTAAAAGAAAAACTTGTCCCCAACTTCTTCCATAGATTCCTCCAGAAATGTCCCACAAAATTTGTATCTCGGTCTGAAACTATACTCCTTGGCATGTCGTGAAGTCTAACGACCTCTTTGAAAAACAGGTTCGCAATATGAGTTGCGTCACTGGTTTTCTGGCATAGTATGAAGTGTGACATCTTTGAAAATCTGTCTACCACCACAAATATTGAATCACATCCTCTTTGTGTCCTTAGTAGTCCCAATATGAAATCCATGCTCACTACGTCCCATGGCCTTTCTGGTATGGGTAATGGCTGGTATAAGCCTGTGTTCTACCTTCTTCCTTTAGTGTGCTGACAAATCCTACATCTTTCCACAAATATTTTAACATCTGTCCTCATCCCTAGCCAAAAATATGAGCCATTCAACTTTGACAACGTTTTGTCATGATTGAAATGTCCGACCAATCCTCCACTGTGTTTTTCCTTCAGCAGGTTCTCCCTCATGGAGCATTTTGGAATACATAGCTAATTGCCCCTGAATAATAATCCATCTTGGATCATATAATTGGTCCACTGGCTTCTGTCCCTGAGAATTGGATTCTCAGATGCTTCATATGCCTCTTTAAAATCTGGGTCATCCTTATACATTTCTTTGAGGTTATCAAAACCCAATGTTTTGACTCTGAATTCTTGCATCCGCAAGCATTTCCTGATCAAAGCATCAATAACTTTGTTAGCAGTTCTAGAAATATGCTTAATCAAAAAAGTAAATTTTTGGATGAATTTAACCCATTTAGCATGCTTTTGGTTCAACTTACCCTGTTGATTCATGAATTGCAAAGAGTGATTATCGTTGTACAGAACAAATTCCTTAGGAACCAAATAATGTCTCCATTTCTTTAGCGCTTGTGTGATTGCATAAAATTCCTTGTCATATGTTGAGTATTTAATCTTCGCTTCATTCAATTTCTCACTGAAGTATGCGAACGACCTATCGTCTTGGCTCAAGACTGCTCCAATTGCAAATCCACTCCTGTCACACTTGACCTAGAATGTCTTGCTAAAGTCTAGCAACACCAGAATTGATTGCTCCATGATCTTCTTCTTCAGCAGATTGAAGCTCTTCTCTGCTTCCTCTGTCCAATGAAAAGATTTGTGTCTTTTCTTCACCGTGTCCATCATTGGTGCACTAATTCCACTGAAATTTCGGATGAATTTCCTGTAGAAACTAGCTAAACCATGGAAGCTTCGAACTTCAAACACATTCTTCGGCGATGGACAATTCTTAATTGCATTTACCTTTTCTGGATCTATCTTCAACTCATTTGCAGAGATAACAAAACCCAAATAAATGAGTTATGTCCTCATAAATGATGGTTTCTTCATGTTTATCAACAATTTCTCTTGCTATAATCTCCTCATCACTACAGCTAAATGCTTCAACTGTTCTTCTTCTATCTTGTTGAAAATCAATATATCGTCAAAATATACAATGACAATTTTCCCAATGAAATCCTTCAGGACTTCATTCATGAACCTCATGAAAGTACTGGGTGCATTTGTTAAGACAAATGGCATGACAAGCCATTCATACATCCCTTCATTCATCTTGAATGTTTTCTTCCATTCATCTCCTTCTCTCATACAAATATGATGATATCCGCTTTTCAAATCAATTTTTGAAAAAAATCTTGCTCCACTCAAGCAATCCATGAAATCGTCCATCCTTGGCAATGAAAATCTGTATCTGATGGTAATCTTATTGATCACTCTTGAGTCTGTACACATCCTCCAGCCTCCATCTTTCTTTGGGATGGGCATTGTTGGAACAACACATGGAATCAAATCTCTCTCTAACCAATCCTTTGTCCATGAAGTCCTGGACCTGTCTCTTGACTTCTTCATTCTCCCATGATGTCAACCTGTATGCTTCTTTCTTTGGTAAACTAGCTCCAGGTATAACATCAATGTGATGGCTTATACTTCTGATCGGTGGCAATGAACAAGGTATTTTATCCACTACTATATCAGTAAACTCTCCCAACAACTTCTAGATTTCCTCTAGTAAATCATCCACTCTTGTACTGGTCAAAACAATTTTAGGTTTTTTGACCACAATAAATTGTGTGTCTTCCTTCTTCTTAACCTCCTTAATAAGTTCCTTCCCACTAATGAGAAGTACAATGTTTCTCACCTCTGGTTTTACTTCTTTATCCTTAATCAGCAACAACATGTGAGTCCTACCATTCTTCTCTAGGGTGTATCTGTTCTTTCTCCCATCATGAACCACATTTTTGTCATATTTCCACGGTCTACCCAACAATAGATGACAAACATCCATGGGAATGACATCACACAATATTTCATCCTTATATCCTCCTATTTTAAATTCAACTAAACATTTTTTAGTGACATTTACTTGATGTCCTTTTTGTAGTCACGAAACACTGTATGGGCTTGGATGTATGATAGTCTCCAGCTCCATCTTTTCTACAATCTCTGTAGAAACGAGATTGTCTGTCCTACCACTATCCATGATGACTTTGCATACCCTGTCTTTGGTCTTGCAAGCAGTCTGAAAAAGTCTCTTCCTTTGGGATGGGTTCTCTACCTCTTCCTCTGGCATTAAGAGAACTTTCCTCATCATCAAGGATCTTCCACCCTCAGCATCTTCTACCTCAAAATTCTCTCTTTGTGCTTCAGAAATGTGAGTCTCACCACCTTCTTTCTTTCTGTCTAGACACTCATACGATTTATGTCTATTCTTCCCACAGACAAAGCATTTCACTTCACCTCCTCAGCCTCTTCCTCTTCCTCTAGTGCAAGGAAACGTATTTTCATCAGCATACTACCCTCTCTGTGATATTCCCCCTCTCTTAGCTTGGGTTTGAGGTTTCTTCCCCTCTTCTTTATGCTTCTGAGTCCTGTCTTGGGCTATTGTTTTTCCTCTGGCTTGACTTCTACCTCGACCTATTTGACCTTGCTTTCGGCTCAGCTTCTCTTCAGCTTTTAGAGCCATTTGATAAGCATCCTCCACATTCTGAATGATCATCATGGTCATCTCATCTTGAATGTCATACGGAAGACCATTCATGTACCTAGAAACCTTTTCATCATCGCTTTCTTGATGACCTGCTCTGATGTTTATCTTGTAGAACTCTTCAGTGTATTCCTTCACTGACATCAACATCTGTCTCAAATTCTTCATCCTCTGAAACAAAGTGATTTGATAATCCTTGGGTATGAATTTGGGTTTCATCTTTGCAACCATTCTATCCCAACTTTTGATTTTCTGCTTGCCTTTGCAGCATCTATCAGCTTGTAGTTCATCCCACCATAATGCAACATGCCCTTTAAGTTTGGTGATAGCATGTTTGACTTTCCTGTCTTCCTCGACATCCTCATAGTCAAAGTATTTATCCAGAGCTCTAATCCAATCTAGAAGCTCTTCAACATCCAAGTTCCCCTCATACATGGGGATCTCCATTTTTTCTCTAGCACCTATCCTCACAACAGCCCTGAATAGGCATTCATTTGCAACATCTTTGAATGTGATTTCTTCTCCTTCATGTCCAGTTTCATTCTCACCATCAGCCTCATTGATATCTCTAGCATCGACTGTGTGACTCTGTGTTGTCTCCATGGCATCAAGTCTAGAACGTATTTCACGCATTTCTCTTTCCACTGTTGGATTAGGCATTGGCATGGGCCTATCTCTTCTTCTCGGCGACATGGCTGAGAAATGTTCCTCTTTTATCTTCTATAGAAAATAAAGAACTACTTGGGCTCTGATACCAAATCTAACGCAAACCCCCAAACCCTCGGGTCGAGGTCCGTGCAGGATCGCTCTAAATCTTCCCTTGGGCCGAAACGACTCCTTTGTTTCGCTGGAATTTCCAGCGATTCCATAGGTCCTTTTTAAAACTTTCCCTATGTAGACTCAACCCAGGTGCGAGCCTTACTCTCCTATATGACCATGATATGGTCTTTACACAGACGTCTCTCACTTCTTGGAGGTTCGCAAGTTCGGGCATTGAACGTCCGTGCTCCTCTTCTACAAAACCCCAAGACGTGATAGTCAACAGTGGTTTGGATTTCCTTTCTCCCTTTTCGCAACTCGCAATCTCACGAGTTGGAGTGTAGACCCTTTGTGCTTCCCCTTTGCAAAATCTTGAGATGTGATAGCGTAACTATGGTTGACCCCTCGATGCGCGAATACATGCCACCTGTCACCCTTGCGGTCCCCACTTGACAGATGTGCCGCGCATTCACATGAGCTCTTGGCTCTTCACCACTTCGCAACTCCTGCACAATTACTCTATCCCTTCAAAGTTTCCAACTCCGAAATGAGAGTTCACAGGAGATCCGATGGCCCTTGTTGGCTTGGATCTAACGACCCTATTTCTCCTGAGCTTATAATTAGAAAAACACTCGTCATAACTCCCCTTGCTCCTTTGCAAGATCTAATGGCTCTCGGATCTTTGTTACTTCTCCACGGAGAATTCCTACAGTTCAATTTCTTCCTCCAGAACCTCTGCAAAATGAATTAATGTTCTTTCACCCGGACATATCCTCCTACAAAGAAACTTCACTTCACCTCCCTTTGAGTATTTCAAAGTCACTAACCCTCCCGAGCTTCTTTCGCAAACTCAAGTCTCCAAAAGATCTCCTTCTCGCACTCCTTGCGGCAACCCTTCAAATACTTCTAAGTATTTGATTCTTCGACTCTGTGCACCTTCTGCAACAACAGTCCTTCAACTCTCCCTTTGGTTGATAAGTTCTCATCTTTCAACCAGCCTATGCACACCTTTCATGGACTCTATGCTTCACTTGTACTTCTATTGGAATGAGAACAACAATATCCCTCCTGAGCTTTCGGAGGTAAACTCTGAACCTTTGTCGACGCACTCCTTGCGAACACTTCACTGCACTCCTTGCAGGAACTCTTTCTCAGGTAGAGAAACAATTGAAACTCATTCTCTCTCTCTCTCTCTCTCTCTCAGACTTCAAACATTCAACATGAAATCCTACATACACACAGTATTAAAGAAAATCCGTAACAGAGAGAATAAACAACCATAAGAATACCATTCACCATGCATAAACAGAAAACATCATAACACCCTGAAATCTGCTTCAAAGCTTCATATATTAATTCAAGGCTCCTGTACATGGATTCTTTTTCTACAACTCTATGCTCATATTACAATAATGTTACAATGATACAAAGGTGAGGGTGTCTATAGTCGTTTTCCCTCCTACTTCCTAAACTATCTAATCTTCATTCAAACCTACCTACTTTCATTAACTACGCATAAATGCCTCTACCTACTATAGATGAGAGTGAATCGCTCATGATCTATTTACAATAGTCAGATATAAATGCAAGTACACTTATAGCTACTACATTTATATCGGCTTCTCATTCTTTCAAAAACATTTCAAAACAAGAAAAATGTGCTGGCACTTTTCCCAGCTGTCTTCCACCTCCACGCTTGCTTGACTGCTTATGATGCTCCTACATCAAGAGTCCCCTTCGCACACTATGCGACTGCTGCTATAACTCATGCATGTACTTCTTCCTTGCAACATTTCCTTATAAGTTTACAAGCCATCAAATGTGTTTCTAACCTCGTCACAGGTTCATCGATTCAATTAATTGTGATTCCTCGGTACCCTCTCTCAGTTCCATATGTCTTCCTCATCTCCTCTATCAGAGATTTCTTCTTTGTCTTATCATCCAATTATTCTTATGGATTTTCTCCATCTGTTCGCAAACTTGCAATTTTTGCAATAAGATCTACATCTATTGATATTGGCCTATCCATCCATAAAATACCCCCATGCACCAATTCCATTAATTGTTTGACATATTTGTTTACATATTTACCTCTTCCAAAATGAGGGATTTATAATAAGTTAATTATCCATATGTTATACAACCCTGCTATCCATTGCTTTGGCTCTAAAATTGGAACTCTTGATGGACATGATCCTTTTATCTCCGTATATACTTGCAACAAAAAATCAAGGAAATTTTCCATGTCTACTACATCATGGTCTAAATACCTCAATGTATGCACACATCCTAATATGACAAGAAGGATCATGACTCCTTCGGGTATGTGCGATAGTGTTAGTGTTGCTTCTTTCTATTTCTACATTGATATTTGTACTGCCTATTTTCCCCTTGTCTTTCCTTTCGTTCTTGATGGCCCTTGTTCTTGGTGTGCATCCTCTTCTACTTCTACTTCTGAATATTTTTGTTTTGTAACATCCTCCACCTGAACCTGTTCTTTCGTTTGTTGCATTGGTTCTACAACAGGTTGTTGTACTGCTTCAACCTGTACTCTAGGCTCATATAAATCGATTTTATCCTCATATTTCCCATTTATCTATTGTGGTGATCCTAGGATAATTTATTGTGTGGGGCTCTACTCTGTGGTATGGTTTTGTACCCCATTCCTTGGTTTGACCTCCATCTCCTCTATTTTGAGAATTTGTTGTTCTTGTTCCTCCACAATTGTCAAACTAACTAGCTCAATAACTGGTGATGGAATGGCATCTACGTCCACCACTCCCTCTAGATAAATGTTTACCCCATCATCCATTGTGTCCCATGGTAACATTATGGAATTGCATGTTTTCCTTGTAGTTTAGTCGGTTGCTCTAATCTTCAATGGCACCATTATGTTGAATTCTCCAAAAGTTTCGCTCAATCTTCACTGATCAGTCAAAAATACCTACTCGTTCTCAAATTTATTCCTTAGCTCTCATTTTATTCAATTCACAATGAGTCTTCTTGTCCATGTTTCCTACTTTTATAAGTATTGTCATAAATTCTTTTTCACTCTTGTACTTTTCCGACCACTTCTTTTTTCCTTTTCCCGACTGCTTTACGTCTCGTTGTGCTTCATTCTATGTATTTTCATATTTTTATGGTTCACAATGTCATCCTATTATTTCATTCCTTTTACTATCTAGTGTGCATGAAATCATCCAATTGCATGTATACCACTTATCTATCTACTTCATCTTTTTGCATTTTTCTTGTTTTTCCATTTGTTTCTTCATTTTCCCTCTTTTACTCGTTTTTTATTTTCTTTTTATTTTTTTAAATCCTACTATGTACAACTCTACTTTTTTGTGCTCCAAATACTCAAGGTTACCTGGTCGATTGTCCTTACACAGTTTCATTCGACTACCATTCACCAATCCTTGAATCTCCTTGCCTGTTAAATCCTGCAATTGCACAACACCTCCATCTATGACGAATTTTATCTCATATGGCCCTAGCCAATGCATCCTGAATTTCTATGGATGCTGCAAATATTTATTGTCATAGAGGAGAAACAAATCTCTTTCCTTAAATTTATTCTTCTTAATATGCCTATCATGCCAATATTTTTCCTCTGCTTTCTATACTTCGTGATGGAAACCAACCATAATCCTGTCTTTTTCTAGTTCCATGAGTTGAGCCAATATTTATTGAGTTGCGCCTCTTTCTATCATGTTTGTAATTGTTGCAATGCATAGAATAGGTATCAAATACTCCAAAGGGACTACTTCTTCCTTTCCATAAACCAATATTAAAGGTGTCTCTATTGTGAGTTTCTTGCATGTAGTTCTATAGGATCATCTTAATCAATAGGTTAACACCAAAAATGCCCACAATAATGTGAGGAACAAAAGATGACATCAACGGGAAGAGTTAATAATATTTTCAAATGAGTATCGTTTATGAACTTCCTGAGGGAGGGAATAACCACTTAGGAGTCTATTCATCTTCTGTTTGTAACTCTCACATGTTCACTTTAAAAAATGTAAAATAAATTCGAAATGTGAAAGGAAAAAATGAATGGAAAAGAAACGAACACTCAGAAGATCCAAGGAGTCTTTATTGTCCTATAAAAGAGAACTCATAGGATGTAATAAGGTACATGTTCCCATTGTATGTACTTAGAATACTATTATTTCTGAACACATGAAGAGAAGAAKAAATTTTGATGTCATCGCTGTTGTCAAATGCATTTGGGACTAATCCATAAATGTGTTTTTCATTTGATTTTTTCTGAGTGTTGTTATGAGGAAAATCTCTTTGTGGCTAGGGGAAAACCACAAYAGATGGAAATGACTGTAGAAATAAACTCTCATCTCAAGTATGTTATATACACAAATATTCTAACCAGACAATATAAGAGGCCTACCTCATCCAGACGTTCAATGAAGTCCATCGTTGAGCACTTGACTCAAAGCAATATACCTGCAAATAGTCCTCAGCAACCAAGTAACACAAGAAAATGGTTATAATATATGATGTTAGCACATTCAATAGCATAATACATAAACATTCATAACAAATACTCCCATGGAATAATAATTCAAATATTTGTAAGATATTAATTGGACAAGAAAATAGTATTTCTATTAATATATAAACAACATAAGTGAATGAGTTATAGACTTCCATGTCGGCATGGTTTGGAACTGAGAAAATAAGTTCCTTCAAGTTGGGCCTCCACATTTTCAATACTCCACCAAAGGAAATATCATATAAGAGAGAGAATGAAGTTCTCAATTAGTAAGGGAAGAGCTTGGGGGCAGAACAATGTGTTCAGACTTAAAGGACAAAGGGATGCAGACTCAATGTGAAGTAAATAATTTATCTAGAGTAACTTTTCTCTCAAAGTCGAATTATTTTCCTCTTCCATAGCTCAGATTTGGCCCATTTATAGCCTTCAAATGGAACTGAAGGGCCGAGTCATAACATTTTGATTTTATGGAAGGACAAGGATCATTGATCTCATGATGTGACATGGAAACCTGACACCATTTTTCAATTTTGGGCACATTTCACTATGTATGCGGGTTGTAGTGGTGCAACCTGCATATACGCATGATGTATAGTAGGCAAGGTGCGTATATCTAGAAATGTTATATTTTTAACTATAGGATTTGTAAAAAAGGGACTTCAAGTCTGCATAGGGAAATGGAAAAGGGCCTTATGTGCAAGATTGCATGGGGTGAGGCAAATCATTATATAACAGATGCTCCCTAATGTGTGAGGTCAGAGGAGTATCTGTGATGGCTGAAATACATTAAAAAAACCCAAAAGTGGAGTAATGGGGACTCAACTGGAAGAACTAGTTACTCATTACAATCTATACTGACTTTGCATATATGGTTTCCAATTTGAATTACACTACTAATAGATGTGAAAATATGACAAACAATTGTCCATGTCCATGGATAGGAAAATACAAATGCGATTACATGACAAAGGATGTCATAGTCACAAACAAGGCCCAGTAAAACCAGCCTCAAAATCAATATAAAGATATCTGTATATAATCGAGTACAATCTTATTTCCCATGATCACCGAAGTCGCATAGGTACCAGTCCAATGAAAAGGCAGGAACAACTCAGGAAAGTTGTGGCTACAAACTGTTGTCTTCAAGTCTTCTACACAATCCACCAAAGGTGAAAGTATACATTATGTGAATAAAGGATTTGAGGTCGAACATAATGATACTTTGTTTGATTACCGATCATTTGAGGTATAATGTTAACAAACATGAGACATCCTACCTATGTTGAAAGTAGGTATCAAGGAACCAAGTACATTCTTACAAGTGTGAATAAAGTATTTGGGGCCAAACACTTGAAGAATCAATCAATTATGAGACAGTGATGTATTCCCAACTATTGATGGTGAGAGAACCGACCACTAATGACTCCAAGCCTCTAGGTACTCAGAGAACTCTAGGACTCATTTCTAGAATAGATGAGATGAAGTCGATGGAAGGAGACCCACTAAAAGGAGAGAATTAAGGCATCTATCATCATTCAACACAAGGTATAAAGTAGGAGATTGATGATTTGGAGAAAATCAAACAAAGAACATGCTCACTAACCAACAACCATGTGCATCTTTCATGTGTGCCAAGTGCAAGCGATACATGAAAAATACCCTATGAATAGCATCCAATGAGGAAAAAATACTAAAAAAGTTGAGTAAACCACCAATAAGGCTAATGACATCCAAGACACTACATGAATCCCAATGTGTGAATAGATGTCTTGCGTCGAACACAAGGGAAACCACCCAGTCAACGACCAATGATGAAATGTCGATTGTTTGGTTCAAGGTTACCTACCAATGAGGAAAGTAGAACCAGGGTGCGCAATAGGACTACAACTTCATGTGATTCTTAGACAAACTGAGGGTATGGATAACATGCAAATTCAAGAGTTCTGAGGAATGGCCAACACAGGTTGATAGAAATCCTTTGAACAAGAGCATGAGACATATGGAAGACTCTGGAAACATAGACTCAATGATGAAACAATGATATGCAGGAGTGTAAAATCCCTATTCCAACCCTTATAAACTATAATGTATTATGTAAATATGACTTAGGTTGGTGAGCTGATCAAGTTGAAAAGGGGCCAAAGTTTCTAGGAAATGTAACACTTCTTATACATTAATAAAATGCACCACTTGTTGCAAGATTGAAATGGAAAAAAGAGATAGGGGGATATGATTCCATGAGAGAGGGGGCTTGAGGGGATAAGTCTTGTTATTATTATTTTATTTACCCATAATTGAATTTATGGATAAGAGGGGGTTACATGAGATTCTTGGGAGGGAGGCCATGTGGCTCTTGTCTTCATGTAATTATTTAAACATCCCTTGGGGGTTGTTTTGGGGTCATTCTTCCCTTGGTTCGTCCTCTTCACATTGGTTCACTTGTTGTTCTTCCTCTTCACTCACTACTGCTAGTTCGTGTGATCTTAGACTGGGCATGGAAACAAATGGCCAAAAGAGGAGAGCCATAGTTGAATGGTTGTAATGATTTATTGATCATTCCAGGAGGGAATGGATGTCTATGTGCATGAACTTTATGGAAGTTCGTATGGAACTGTCCACAACTGAGAGTCATTGGAATTTATAGTAGGGATATTTCCTGATCAGTAGCACTGGATCCTTGCAGAGAAATGGAATAGCCTCAGGGACCGCATGGAAGATAAAGGTGTTCATTTCTTGGGGTTGTGCAGGCTGAGAGGGAAAGAGAACTAGAAATTAGGATTGTTGTGAGGTTGGGAAACTTAAGAGCTACTTAGCCAACTATTGTGTATTTAGACTTGGCCTAGGACCCGTCCTTGTGGATTCATAGCCCTAGCTTGGGGGTGACCTGCTGTTGAGAGTAAATGAACACCAACGTCTATGGTTGGGAGGAACGTCCTTGGTCTACAGCCAGTTGGTGAATGTTTACTTGAAAAGATAAGTTCTCTCTGTTTTTTTTGTTTAATGTATTCCACTGTCTATTTAATTATCTCTAAGATCTGTACTATAATGTGTCTGTCCATTGGCTATTTGTTTTGCATGGAATGTTGTTTATCTCTTTTATGTTGTGACATGCATCTTGTCTTATGCATGTGGTCTGTATGATTCTAACATTGTTGAGGAGTACTTTGTTTTTGAATTAGAGATCAGAGAACTGAGTCTTGGGACTATAGCATGCCTAGCCTGTAGGTGGTTGGGTGTGTTGTAGCCTATTTAAGTGGCGTAGACCAGCCTCTGGGTGGTCGGGTATGTTACAGATTGGTATCAGAGCTTCTCATTGAAACAATGGGCTGGTATTGGCCGGGTCTATTGGTCATAGTATCGTGGTTGAGATCAAATTCTGACCATGAAGTTGAAAAGCTTAGGAGGAATGGCGTTGCGAAATCTACGCAGGAGTTAAAACATCATAGATCCTTTGTAAGGGTTTGAAGGATCGTGACCGTCCTCTTTAAATTCAGGAGCGATCACCACTTTGGGATCAAGAGATATCTGGGATCATTGGATTGGAAGAGAGGTGAACAAGGGTTTTTCGATGAAAGCGAAGAAAAGGTTAAGTCACAACTGTCGGATTGGTTGGAGAGAGATCGATGACCATGAGGCATTGCGGGGAACCAAGCTACACTAGAGTTAATTCCCCAAGGTGGTCCCCCAATCCAAACCACGATTTCAGTGAGGGGTTATGTGTCAGTGTCAGAAGAATTGTGAGGCAAAAGGCAGGTTACTCCAAATCGTCGGTGCGTTCCCCCACAACTTGAAAGGTATTAAGTGATGTGACATGTTAGTGCTCGAACATCAAAACTCCAAAGAGATGAAATAGATCTAGACCATTGATCGAAGTGGACACGCGATAGGAGCCCTGCACTCTAGCAGATAACCACTTCAGAAGAAAGATGGATACGAAAATCCAAAACTCCCAAAGGCCCGAAGCCCAGAGTTCATTTGGACTGTCCATCAAAAAGTACATGGGGTGCCAGATCTCTCACTTCAGAGACTTAGTACTCTAGAAGGTTTTGGAGAGTCAAGCACTGGAGAAAGAATTACCCGAAGTCCCGAAGTAATCGATGAATGTTGATCTCAAATCAACAAGGACCGTTGATATTTGTAATGCTATCTCCCAAAGTCTCAAAGTAGTCGAGGATCATTGATCTCAAATCAACAAGGACCATTGATCTTCACAGCGGTATCTCCCGAAGTCCCGAAGTCCAGGGTTAATACAGACTGTTCAATAAGGGAGACACATGTCGACAAATTTGTCAGTTCGAGAATTCAAACTTCGGGATAATTGGAAGTGTGTTAGTGTTGAAACTCCCGAAGGCCGAAGTCCCAAAGCCCAAAGGGCCAAAGTTGTGGGGTACAATGACGTCACCTGGAGGTGATGTGGAGGCCACAATTATGAAGTGACGTGGCTTGCGGACGTCACCTGGGATGACATGGACACATGGGATGTGTGCCACATGTTAGTAAGTTTTGAGCATATGGAGTATTAAAATGTCAGTTAGAACGTGACATGTGTCACCCACCCAATTGGGCCACGTGTTCGCTTCTATTATTTCACCATGTGGTGACAGATCCTGTAGTCCGGAGACTGGGAACTCTAGAATTACTCGGTGGGTAATCACTTGGGAGGAATTGCTACTCTATAATTCAAGAGCCATGAATAGCCAAACTTCCAAAGTAAATGAGAACTGTCTAGCTCATCGTGACATTAAGATGTGATCGTTGTTTTTGATAAGTGATCAAGCACTTCTTAGATTAGTGCTTGGTCACCATCTGCAGTCGTATGGAATAAAGAAATAAAGGGAAAAGAAGAGGCAATTATTAAATAAATAATCCCGTGGTTTTGCACATATGGTCATATGTAAATGGTTTGAAGGAAGCATCTCATAAAGATTTAATTCGACAGAGAGTTAACACTAGAATAATATAGAGAATTGATAAAGGATCAAAATATGATCTGTTTGTGAACTCAGAACACAACAAAAACATGAGTACGATATAATGAGTATATCCATGTCTATGATAAACTCATGAAGACAAAATAACTGACACACAATCATGATTAAAAAGGAGTTAATTCATATAAAAAGGAAAAATGATATTAATTAAAGAATAATATTATCACTTAAATGAAAAGGTACCTATAAATTTAATTGACAATTTTTGTATGATATGTATAGCTCTAACAAGATGGTTGCTTGCAAGTTTATTAATATTAGAGGTATAACTAGATCAATTCAAGAATAGGATCAAATATTAGGGTCATGGAGGCATGACTTTGTTTACAATAGTTGGATGAGGTACTCCAAAAGAAATAATCCTCACATGGGCCATGAAGCTAGCAAGTGAATAATGTTATTAATGGGCATAGAAAGAAAAAGTAAGGCTCCATAGCCTTCAAGGGACAAATGTGTAGACAATTGCAAGATTGATGTGGAAGGAAACAAAGAGCTTAAGAGGTGTTGTGTGAATAATCTCTATGTGTCAAGTATAGGAGTTCCAGGGAAAGATTTGTTAGATATGACTTATCTGCTATCTAAAAGCTTAAATCATAGTACATAGTGGAAGAAAGATGCCAATGCAGAGGAATTGGAATGCTCTCTCACTTCAAAAGTGGCACTGAATGAATATGGATTTCCATTGGAGAATGATACTAAGTGGGAAAGAATGGCCAGGTGGAACATGGCTGGAAAATGTTCAAACCCAGGGAACCATAGTGTAGATGAGAAGAATGGGATCACGCAAGGCATAGAGGATATAAAGGAATTCAAGGACAACCAACTACAACAAAAATAGATAAATAAATAAGTGAATTGAAACAAAAATGCACTAGAGTGCATGAAGCATACAATGAAGTTAAATTGCATATGCATTAGTAGGCATGCTGACAGTAAATGCCTGGTGCATATAGATGTGTAATTTTTCACATGTACGTGCTTGGATATGCATATAACATGCTGATTAACTTAGAATAGTCTGTTATTATGAAGCAATGTTTGAGTATGAGTAAAGGATGGATTATGTATTTAAGAAAAATGATACATTAGGGTTAAATATGTGGATGTTTTTTTTCTTATAATTTCCATCGAGGTGAACACCCATGAGGATGGAAAGAATGGTGATCAAAATGATGAAGGGGGAAGTCTATGAGCTTCTACAAATATCAATTGGTCCAACAACAACAAGTAGGTTGGTAAAAACCATGCATGTATGCATTTAGTTTCTCTTAATGCATACATGTTGAAGGGGATCGAGGTAAGGATTCCCTCAGTTAATTTCCAATATTTAAATTGATATGTAATGGTCGAAGGCGTAGAGTGTGTAAGTGTTGTTGATGCTAGAATGCCCTTAGATAAAATTTCGGTTGCGTATTATGTTATGATTGGTTATGGGATCATAACCAAGTTAATTTACGAGACATAATCCTTATATAACAATGAACACCCATAGATCTAGTCATGTGTGATACCATAATATGGTTGGATATGGAAGGGCTATGGTGCTATGTGAGTGCTCGATGGTGTATACTATATATATGATGTTTGGATTGCAATCTCTTTGACAACACTAAATAGCACTTAAGGATTATATTCTTGGTGTTGTGTTTGGGTCGAAAAGGAAGGTAACCAAATAGTTAGGCAAGAAGTACGAAGTGTGTGGATGATGTGTTGAATCGTTGGCCAGACCTTCCAAGTCATCATGGTATATCATCTGTATTATACAGATGATATGTTGGATATGCAAGATGGAAAGCATGGAAAAGGCTATTGTTGTGACATGTGAACCCTGTGTCCCTACAAATATTCTTGTGCAAGAGAACCTTGGTCAGGA
Organism: Picea engelmannii; assembly: GCA_009831015.1. NCBI lineage: Eukaryota > Viridiplantae > Streptophyta > Pinopsida > Pinales > Pinaceae > Picea > Picea engelmannii. The sequence goes on from ML778006.1 coordinate 388,101, forward strand.
AAGATGGATTCCTTGAGGGACTGCATAATAGAGAAGGGGATGCTTGAGCCTGGGCCTGGAAGGTGAGTGACCACAAGGAAGAGGAGACTTTGATAACTCTTTATTGGGGTCATGCACACAATGGGTATGCCAGGGGAAATAGTGAGCCAAGTTAATGAGACAACCATATGGATGTAGATCTATGAACCACATAGATAAGTGTTGTATTGGATTATGAAAATTTACTCTTACAATATGAGAAAGAATGAGAATTTTATGCACAAATTTTGAACTGACATGCTCGCTAATTTGAAATATTGTAGCAAAACAATGAATGTTGAAGATCTAGAAAAGTACCATACTATGAGAGAAAATAGGCTGATGTTGGAGAAACTAAATGACAAAGGCATGGAAGGAAGAAATTCCAACGGACTTGCTGCAATTGGAGTTCTAGAATCCACAACTCTGAAACTTCCTGGCCGAGTGAACTAAATCCAGGGAGAAGTGGAACAACCTAAGGGACTGCATGACAGAGAAAGGGGTTCATTTATTTGGTTTGTGTAGGGATGAGAGGGAAGGAGAGCTTTTTGGCTGGAACTACTGCCAAAAATATAAATTATAAAGATCATCATACATGTTTTGGGTTGGAATGCATATGGATAAAATATTTAGGCCAGAGTGCCTATGTATATAAGATTGGGTTGGATTTCCTGTGTGAATTAAGGCTAGAGGGACTGGAATTGTAATGTTAATAACATTGGAATGGTGTTGTGCAATAAAGATAGAGCCAAAATAAGGGGAGGGGGATGTAACATCCCAGTTCTAACCCTTATAAACTATAATGTATTATGTAAATATGACTTAGGCTGGAGAGGAGGTAAAGTTGAAAAGGGGCTAGAGTGCCTAGGAAATGTAACACTTCCTATACATTAATAAAATACACCACTGGTTGCAAGACCAAGAAGGACAAAAGAGAGAGGGGGCTATGATTCCACGAGAGAGGGGGATTCAGTGGTCAAGTCTTGTTATTATTATTATATTTACCCATGATTTATTTTATCAAGAAGAGGGGGTTACATGAGATTCTTGGGAGGGAGGCAATGTGGCTCTTGTCTTCATGTAATTATTTAAGCATCCCATGGGGGCTATTTTGGGGTCGTTCTTCCCTTGGTTCGTCCTCTTCTCACTGGTTCACTTTTTATTATTCCTCTTCACTCACTACTTCTAGTTCATGTTCTCTTGGGATGAGCATGGAAATGAATGGCAGGAAGAGGAGAGCCATCATTGAATGACTATAATGATTTACTGATCATTCTATGAGGGAATGGTTTCCTGTGTGCATGAACTTGATGGAAGTTCAGATGGGACTGTCCACAGCTGAGAGTCCTTGGAATTTCCAGTAGGGAGATTTCTTGACCAGTAGCACTGGAGCCCTAGAGAGAAATGGAACAACCTCAGGGACCGCATGGCAGAAAATGTGTTCATTTCTTTGGGTTGTGTAGGTTGAGGGGGAAAGAGAGCTCGAAATTAGGATTGTTGTGAGGTTGGGAAACCTGAGAGATACTTAGCCAACTATTGTGTATTTAGAATTTTCCTAGGACCTGTCCTTCTAGATTCATAGCACTGGCTCAGGGGTGACCTGTTGTTGAGAGTAAATGAAGCACAACGTCTATGGTTCGGAGGAAATTCCTTGGTCTGCAGCCAATTAGTGAACATTTACTTGAAAAGATAAGTGCTCTATGTGTTTTCTGTTTAATGTATTCTGCTGTGTATTTAATTATCTCTGAGATATGTATTCTAATGTGTCTGTATGTTGGCTATTTGTTGTGCATGGAACGTTGTTTATATATTTTATGATGTGGCATGAATCTTGTCTTATGCATGTGGTGTGCATGCCTAACATTGTTGAGAAATTTTTTGTTTTCAAATTAGAGATCAGAGAACTTAGTCTTGGGACTGTAGTGTGCCTATCATGTCGGTAGTTGGGTGTGTTGTAGCCTATTTAAGTGGCTTAGCCGAACCTCTGGGTGGTCGAGCATGTTACAAGGAGGAATCAATCAAACTGTCCATAGGGACTGGAAGAGTAACTAGTCGGGGGAGAAAAATATTTGTAACGAGCATAGCTTCCTACGGCCATGCTAAACCCAAAATTATGATGACAAGTGGACTCAACAATTTTGTGCTCTGTTGAAAGGTGACATGATTGTTTCCAATATAATATAATAATCCCTTCTTGCCTGTCTTTTTCTTTTTTTCATAGTCAAATGAATGTTATGATACAGAGGAGGAAACGAGTGTCACAAGTAAGAAAAACTAGTTCCAGCAGGGGAACATACCTATGCTCAATCCAAGGAGGTGCATGTGGGAGGTGGACACTTGGGGGAATGTTCCTTCCTCGGTATAAGGTGTCAAGTTGAAAAGGATATAAACAAGTCTTTTCTTGGTTAAGGATGAAAATATGCTAAGGAAAATGGTTTATAACACAAAGTGAGAACTGACAATAGGTTCAATACTGCAAGTAAGGGMATGAGATGAAATCACAACTTAATGCCAAAAAATGCCCTTTTTCATAATCTTAGTCTACTTGGTTTGAAAAATGGATAAACTTGTACCAAATAGATGTCCTTTAAAATTCAATTTAAGAGTGTGAAAGAGACAAGTTCACTTGACAATCTTTTTGTTTTTTGAAAAYGAGTCAGAAAAGAGCTTAAATCAAACTCGCCTTGGAGTCCTCTTGGTATAGGTAAACATGTTTATGAATGAGAAATGAGGCTCTGCATAAATTCATGTATTATATATAAGGGACTCCTGGTCCTACAGAAAAAATCTTTGCATGGGCACCAAATCGAGCAGAAGATCTAACTAGGATACCCATGTTTGGTAAGTCTCTACCATTTGATAACAACACGTCTTGTAGGAGATGGAGGGTTTTGCATCACTAAAAAATGGGTCTGTACCTAACACATATGAGTGACAGTTAGAGGACAATTCAAGTGTGTATGATGGAATGAATACCTATCCTATATGTTGGGTAGTGAAAATACTTGTCTGTAGTTACGAACGATCAACATAATGCTAAAAACCGCAAGAATCCCTGGAAAAAACTACAAAAACCAACTCAATCGATTGATGTATTAGTTCATTAGGAGAAAATATGATCTGACACTATCCAACGTGGGTAAAAATTGCTATAAATAGTAATAAACACCAAATTTTACTATGTCATTTGACTTTTTTACCCAAATAGTGAATTTTGGACCAAATTACCTCTGATCTTCAACTGGTGATTGCAGAAGCTACGAGTGACGGAATCAACAAATGTCTGGACCAGGTAATTCCTCTTCCCCTCCTATTTCTTTCTAGTGGATTACATTTTGTATTTAGGTTTGAATATTTAAGTTATCGTGGGAGAAAATCAAAATTTTAGGTGTACGTGTGCTACCATTCATCAGGTCACGTATACAGGTGGTTATACACGGTTGTCTAAAAGGCAACCAGTGTATACTCAGCCCTATATGCGACTGTGAATGTTGCAACCTACGTATATGTCTGTAAACAAAATTTTGATGGTTGCTAACTCAAAATATGATGTTTCTATGGAAGGATAGTGCTAGAATGGAGGGAAAGGGAAGATGAGGAGGTAGATGTTGCTATGGAAAGAGATCTAGGGACCCAAATGGCCTTGAAAAGATGTGGGTTGTACAAGTTTTGGGAATTTAAAGGGATTAGGGCCCAAGTGAGGTTTTTACAGTTGCTCATGGATTAGTGGGATCTAGACAGTGAGAGATTCAACCTTGATGGGAAACCATTAAGGATTTAATTCGAGGATATATATTTCTTGACGGGGTGCTCGCGTCGGGGTGAGGTGGTGAAAATAAAAGCCCGAGGATTTGGGAGTGGTATAAATATATAAGAGTACATAGACGCTCACTGTATATAATGGATCGAGAAGGTCAGGAGTCAGCTCCCCATCTGAGCGATAAACAATCTAAGCCTCAATATTTTTGTCCTCGTTTTGAACCAGATCAGAAGATCAACTTCATTGGAACATGCATTGAGGCCACGTATGTTCTACTATGTAGAGTGTTTGCGACCCATGGTGTACGATTCATGCACCTTGCTATTATTATTCCTTGCTACGGTGGACCTACAGTTGAGATCATTCCTTGAGGACCTCACAATCCATCCATGGAACGGTGGACCAAGGTGATGAAACGACAGGGTGGACCGAGGTGATGAGACGACGGTGGACCGAGGTGATGAGATGACACATAGGATTTTTATGGTTAAGGTAAAGGATCTATTGAAGGCTATGCAACGCCAGTGGATGGAATGCCTAGAGCTTGGGTGTGACTCTTTCAATGTCTCACAAATGTCACAGTTTGTTATCATGAAACACATCTAGCACCACAGGAGTAGATGTCATGGATTTTGTATTATCGGTTGTATATGTGTATTGAGGGTGTTGGCCCCAATTTTTTACTATAAACATCATATTTGTTGAAATATATATAAAACATGGTTCTTGGACTTTACTTATATTACAATGTGTACATTGATGAGAATGTTTTCTTTTCTTTAGTTATGTGAAAAATGCCAATCTAAAACGAAATTAGCATAAACATCAAACACATAATTAGAACTCCTAGGTATGTGATGATAAGTAATAAAATCAAACTATCATTCTAAAAGGTGTACCCATAGGAATTGTTAGAGTAACGTAGGGTCATTCACACAGTAACTATCGTTCAACTAACATACTACTAACTTGGAATCCAGGAAAACCTCCAAAGAGAGAATACCATGTGAAATGGCATCGCGCAAAAGTTTTATAACATCGCTATATTCGGCCACATTATTCATGGATGGCCCTAGGAATATGCAATGTGAAGACACCAGTATACGCTCGGGTGATTAAACCACCCAAGAGATGGAAGCCAAGTTACATGTATGGTGACTGGATCCATCTGCGAATCCTAAGTCGACCGAAGACTCTGTTGACATCTGCCAACCAAGGGAAAACTTGATAAGCAAGATGAAGACAAAAAATGCAGGGAAATAATATATACACTAAATTACATTAGTATACAAAGAGTTATGCCTAGTCTTGGGGCTCAAGTGTAATATATTTTCAAGTAGATCCATTTCTTGGGTTTGGCCAACATGTTCCGTTCATAATATTCTAATTCATAGGCTCTTTTTTCTAAGACATGTCGCACAATATAGGGACCGTGCCACATGGGTTTGAAATTGCCTGCCCCCAACGATTCTTTGGCTTGATCATATAAAATGACCAAGTCACCCTCAGCGTACAACCGAGGATAGACAGACTTATCATATTGGACCTTAACACATCTTTTATTTTCTTTGATGGCCATAGAGGCATCTCGAAACTGCTCGTCAAGTCTCTCTAGGTGTACGAGGCATCGCTCGAGATTGGAAGTTTCACGAAGGAGAGAGACTACTAATATAAGAGAATGGATTTCACATTCAATAGGTAAGATAGACTCCACACCATGTACTAACTTTAAAGGAGAAAATATGGTGGCAGTCTTGATCGAGGTTTGATATGCCCAAACTACGGGATATAGCATAATATGCCAATCAGATTTGTTATGGATGACATTTTTCTGCAAAATGGTCTTGAGAGACTTGTTGATGGCCTCTACCTTTCCATTTTCCTGTGGATATTAAAGGGAAGAATGACCATGATTAAACCATAGTTTGGATTTTGGCTCTTCCATCATTTTGTTCTAAAAGTGACTGCCATGATCAGTGGAAATATCACTCAGGATTCCAAACCCGGTGATAATTTGATTGAATACGAAGAAGGCAAAAGTCTTCCCATCGGATTTAACTATAGGCATGGCCTAGAACCACTTAGTAAATTATTGTACGACCATGATAATGTCATGATGCCTGCTAGCCGAAGTTGGGTTGCAATCCAAAAAGTTCACCCCCCACTCGGTGAAGGGATTGACAGTAATGACTGTATGGAGAAGGTCTGGATGCGAGCGCATTTTTTGAGTGAACACCTGGAATGGGTGAAACTTCTTAACCACTTTAACACAATCTTTAAATATAGATGGCTAGAAATAGATGACGCGCAAAATTTTATGGGTTGTCGCAAGCACCGATAGATGACCACCACAAGTCCCACTGTGGCACTCATTTAGAACTAACTTGGCTTCTTCGTGAGTTAAACAATGATGAAATATATTATGTATTACTTGACAATGTAGAGTGTCGATGACGATAAGGTAATTCTTAGCTTGGTATCGTACACACCATCGGTCATCTCACAAGAGATGCTGAGGGAAAATCAATGTTTGAAGATATAGAACAATGTCTCTATACGAGGGGTCAGATGACGAGACAAGAAAAATGTGTTCATACAGAAAATAATCAACATGAATAACATACTCTTCCATTCATGGGAAGTCATATATTAAATCTGCAGATACTAGTGATTTCTTGGATTTCGCAGAAGTGAAATCGAGATCAAATTCTTGTAAAATGACGATCCATTTATTGTACTTCCCCCCTATGATATGCCTAGTAAGGACATATATAAATGGATTGACATTGGAAACCACAATAGTTTTTCAAAGAAATATATAATGGCGTAATCATTGGACTGCGTGGATGACATCCAAAGCTAGGTTTTCGACGTGAGAATATTTGAGCTTAGGACCGACTAAGTTTCGACTAAGATAGTACATGACATGCTCACAGATCTCATCATTATCTTGAATCAAAATCATAATAATCATTTCTTCAAACGTGATGACATAAAACAAGTAATCCCTACTGTACTCAAGATACTTCAGTAGAGGCGTCATTACCAAGGATTTCTTCAAGGCATCGAAAGATTCCTGGGCTCGCTCATCCTAGATAAAAGGGGTGTCCTTCTTCAAAAGACACATGAAACCCTTAGTAATGTTGGCATAGTTTACTAGAAACTGACGTAAAAATTTATATTTCCCCTGTAAACCTTGAAGTTGTCGAATGGTGTGTGGGGGATGAAATTGAAGTATTGCCTCAACCTTTAACAGATCTACCATGATCCTGGTCTGAGAGACTAAAAATCCTAGAATACGTCCAGACCGAACACAAAATATGCATTTATGAGGGTTCAACCTGATTCTATAATGACAACATCTTTCAAAAACTAGTCGAAGGTGCTTAAGGTGATTCACTCTCTTATAATAGTGAGTAGCAATATTGTCAATAGAATCTTCACCTATATGCTTAAGATTGTGGAATGCAAAGGTTATAGCACGTTGGAAGGTTTCTCTGGCATTTTTAAGGTCGAAAGGCATCTTTCGGTATGTGAAAGTACCCAAGGAAAAATAAATGTCATCTTATGTTGATCCTCGAGTTTAGTTTTAATTTGGTTATACCTTGAAAATGCATCCATGAAAGAAAAAAATTCTCTTCCAGCACACTTGTCGAGAATCTGATCAATGAAAGGTGTTGGGAAGTTGTCTCTAGGACAAGCTTTGTTCAGGTCATGAAATTCCATGCATACATGAATGGTTCCTTTCTTATTATTCACAGGAATGGGATTGGATACCCATTCACTCAAGAGAACCGGCTAGATAAAGCCAACATTAAGCAGTTTCTCTACCTCTTCCTTAATAGTAGCGGCCTTTTGGGGATTGACAACTCTCATAGGTTGTTGAATAGGCTTAGAATTCGAGTAAGCTTTAATCTCATGCTGGAAAATTTGAGGGTCTATTCCTGGCATCTCTTCATATGACCAAGAAAATACATCTCATAATTCCTTGAAGATCTTGGTGTAGATCAATATTTCTTCTAGCGAACAATCGACACCGATGTGTACATTTTCAATCTTGCCAAGGGTACAAGAGATATCTATAGTGAAGGTAAGAGAGATAATCTGCATATTTCCTTCAGTACAAATTTTGTGTGTATCAAGTGGAACTACGAGGTGACTGACTATCTCACTTAGAGTAAATCGAAAGTCATCTTGTTCGATTCTATAAAGATCTAGGATAAAATAAGAGCGATGATGCATATTATCCCAAGGTTTGTTAGAACCATTCATGGCTTCGATGATAGCTTCATCTGAGGGAAAAGTATCATCGAGGCAGTGATGTGAACAAGACGAAGAAGTGGCCCATACAGGCTTAAGAACAGGATCCTCCCCTTCGTTTGTGAGGTAATAGGATAGGGATCAACATAAGAGTCAAGAACAACTTGATACGTTATCTCCATTGTCGATAGCAGCATGGAAATTCCATCATGTAACTAACCTTCACAATATGCAGTCGAGGGAGGTAGGGTCCAAGGATCATTCAAATAGGAAGTGCAGAAAGGAACTGACCTCTTTGACGAAACATGCCTACTCGACATGGTGAATCAATTCCATGAAGTCAAAGGTACCCATAAGGGATGAATACATTTCGAAGCCGATATTCTCATTTGTCAGTTGAGAATTTTCGACCACGGGGATCGATGGTCCAACAGATGCACTAGGGAGAGCATATGCAAAGGATACTTGGTCAACCATCACAATCTTCCCATCGTGAGGTAAACAAAGAGTGTGAAAGAAGGATGATATGATGATAGTCATAGAATAAGTCCAATTGTGTCCTAGTAAAAGGTTATAATCAATGACGCATGAACCACCTCGACATCCACCTCTATCATCTTCCCACTTAACTGGACTAGAAAGGCATGAAGAATACCGTGAGGGAGGAATGAACGATCGTCAAAAGTAGTCAACATGAACGAAGACTAAGAGAGAGTCGGAGAGCCGATAGCTTTCTAATAGATCAGGGACATCACGCATGTTCTAGTGCCTTCATCAACAATCACACACTTGATGGTATACTTCGAGTAACCCACGTGGATTTGGAATTCCATGTGGTAAAGAAAGAGAGGCTTCACATGTGTGACTTCAAACTTGATAACTTTCGATCCACTAGGGTCTACAGATCCTAACATAGATAGCAAGGAATTCCTTTATGAAGGACACAACTGGAGTACCTCCATGGATGACATTCCAGAAGGGGTTTGACCCAGGTCCTCAAAAATAAAGTAATTCAGGGTGGCTCTAGCATTTTTATTGTGGGTAGAGTACTTGAGTACTCCTTTTGAAATACAAGGCGGTGGATGTGTTTTTTTGATCTACAAGGGTGTCTCCAGAGGAGGAGGAGATTCTAGACCAGGTATAGTTTGTGGAGAACTATAATCATGAGACCGAGTGGCTACATTAACCTAGGAATTGACCATATTGATGCATAAACGATCAATGTCTTGTGCTAGTGGGTTTTGACTCCCATCGGCCACATTTATAGAATTTGAGAAGCTCAAGGCCATGTGATGGTTATGTGGGAAAGGATTCGTCAGCACGATAGATGGTAGAGATAAGAGCCTTGCAACTTCCGCAAGTTTGGGGAATATATGAGTAAGGTGATCGTCTGTACAAAGATTACAGGGAAATTTCACCTTAGACCTTTCTTTCATTCCCTCACCAACATTATTATTCATCCTCTCATTATTACCATTTTCCTTGGGTTTATTATTCTTCTTCCCACCCTTATGATTATTATTACATACTTTCTTCTAATTCCTGCCTGGTTGTTGGTTACCATTTGTGTCGATTGATGATTGCACAGAATGTAAATCCAGCCACTGAGTGGGATTAGAAGACATAGACAAAGTTGGCCCTCTTGTAGACTGGTTTAGAGACAACTCTTTCAAATGGCTTGTCACTGAATCTGTGTATTTCACATTGGCGGAGCCTATAATTCCATCAACATGAGGTCCGGGCTTTTGTCTAGGCTCATAGTTTGACCTCGACATGTATGGAAGAATCTTGTATAACATCCCAGACTCAGCGTACATGAGATCTAACTATTGGACTTTGAATATTGATTCTTCCTAATATGTAACCCCATATGTAGCAACATCCTCCGAAATAAGAGTCTTTAAAGACTTCAGAAACCATTCTATCAGGAATTCCAGGTGTATGTAGTTATTGATCAACCTCTTCCGTGTACGCCACTCCTAGATGTGATCCGAGATATGAGTGGCTTTGTCTTGGCGTAAGGTCGACAAAATTTCTAGGCCAACATTGTAACAAACTGACAATTGGAAGTGGTTAAGGAAGACTAAAACCATCTGACTAAAGGTCCCGTATTCCCCCCTAGGTAGCTCGATATACCATTTTGCAGCAACCTCGGTGAGGGTGCATTGAAATAATCTTAACCAAATGGAATCAACATTAACGGAATTCAAAGAGCACCATAAGTGAAAGGTGGTAACGTGATCACGAGGATCCTCACCGTTCTTTCTTTCAAATTTTGGAATATGCGAAGGAAGCTTGGTGGGAACGGGGGGCTATGTAGGATCATGACACATAGGGTCATTCATCAACTTAGACAATTCTGGCAGATTGAGCGTGGACAGAAAAGGAAGGCAGGATTGTGACATCTGGCCCAAATCTCCCTGGAAAGATTGTGTTTGGGGAATCGTAGCCCATCCAGGGTTCTGGAAAGAACCATGGCCCTGTCTCGGATTGTAATACCCTGCTCCAGTATCATTTGTAAGGGGTTGGTTGGGAATCATTCCAGTAGGAATGTTATGATGAGGGTTATAAAAACTACCCCCAGTCGGAGTGGTTGTGGGTTGAGGGTTTCCCAAGGCGTTAAACTAACCTCCTCCAGTTGTGAATCTAGAGGATAAAGGTGGATTCGCCATGCCAAACGTGTTGGTCAAAATTTTCATAGAGGAGGTGGGTGTAAAGGATGGACCATAAGCTATATGTTGTCTGTTAGGTTGGTTATTCCACCCAGAAGTAACAGGATTAGACCCAAGGTTAAAAGAAGGAATGTCTCCCATGGTAGGAGTCGTTTGAGGGATCTGAGAGCCACCAAATGAGAACTAAGGATAAGGATTACTTGTTCCCCCAAGTACAATACTATCATTAGGGCCAGTGGTTGGGATGGAGTTTGAAAACGACGATGTAAAATTTGGCATACCATAGGAAAGGACTAGAGGCCATTGGGATGGACTAAATATTATAGCCCGGTGAGTGACCAAGAGACCCAAACAGGTTTGTGGAAATAGGTTGAGTGTTCACTATAGGACGATCAACGGTTATGATAGGTTCCCCCGATACTACAACCATTATGGTTGAAGGATTTGAAGGGGTACCATTAACTATAGTAGTTGTGGGAGTCAAAGGGATCACAGTATCTTGATGACTCGGTTCAGTACTTATCCTTGTAGAATCACAAGTCTGATAAGTGGAGGTGTGTGTACCATGTTTAATAACTCTACACCTTTTAGAGGGAAAAGGCTCGAAATGTGGTGGTAACTGTAACAAGCGGCGAGACCTGCGTGGAAGATGGTCTAGCTCCATGATGACTTAAGACTCAAGATATAAAAAAATAATCCTAAGGCCAACTAGTAATCAATGAGAAAACCAAATATACTCAAACGACCAATATGCACACAAATAGGATAAAGTGGATGAAAGGGGCCTCCCTCCCTAAAGTAGGTATGCCTCACCCAAGAGGGGCCTGAGACTCCCTGTTAAATAGCAGAGGTATCATAATCAGTTATAAGGGGCCTCGTAGGCTTAACAACCAATCGGTCAGATCCCCCTTGAGAGGTAATACTACATAAAGATTGTGTGTTGTCTGACCCTTATCTGACCCAGGGTACCTACAGAATAATCCCTCCATGTAACCTATGTGGTACCTAAGTTAAGCAAGTAATCAACCATGGTATAATGGATGCACAAGTGAATAGTCGTAATTCAGGTCCACCGTATGGGAAGGGTAGAAAATCCTAAAACATTGAAAGCATCACCTCTCACGGAAGTAAGGGTACTTGCAAGATCCCCATATATGAATAGATTGCCAGAAATATCTCTAATGCTAATAATGTATTCGGGGGCTATCCCTTCAACCAACCTCACTTGGCCTCATGCTTAACTCTAGTGTAATCATAACCTCCTAATATTACCAATTATATTATGGATTTCTCCACTCCCTTATTCAAACACATATGTTGATTTAATATCCTTGGAGAAGTTTACTCACAAAATCCTATTCCAAGGCACTAAATCCTAAGCTAGTTTGTGCACCCTAGAAAATAAAATCGTTACTGATCAATTTTAAATTATAGCATTAATTTTAATGGCCTTGCTTACTCAAAAGGTGCAGTCGTGAAACTAGTGATGTTATGACTTAGCAAGTAAAATAAATGAATATGAATTCAATGGAAAGTCCTAACTCCAATTTCCAATAAATGATATGCTTCCTAAAAATGCAATTTCAATTCAATTATGAAATTGTAAATAAAAATGCAACCTTTCTTTACATGCACTAAGATAAATGACAAAGACTCAAGAGATCAAAATGCCAATCAATGTAAAATGCCTAATATTTTTGTATTTTCAATATAAGAGAAATGAAAATGCAAGGACTGAACAATAGCTTGATATAAATACTCTACTGTGTATAGAAAGAGACAACCCAAGTAGGATATCAAGGAGAAAAAAACCTAGCCCAAGGAGAAAAAAACCAATCCCAAGGTGCAAGGACAATCAAAATGAAAAGATGATGAGAAAGGAACTGCCCAAAAATTCAACCAAAGGTAAGTTTCATGTCATTCCACAGACACTTAACAGTCACTATAGAGACCCAAGAAGACTCAACGATCATCAAAACCTACCCATCAACCACCAAACCCAACAAACAAGAAACAAATGTTAATGTACGTGACTATTCAAGGGAAAATCGTGTATGTACACAACTTACAGAATTCCAACACATGTATGTACATGACAGCTAAACAAAAACCCACGTATATGTGTCAAAACACAGCTAGGTTAAGGATAAGTATGAAAGACTCAGACCTAGAGTGAACATAGGTTGTCAAGTAATCATATGACAAGAAACTCAATATGAACAAGAGAAATCTAAGGAGAAAAAAACTCCAAACCCCCCAAAAAAAGATTCAATTCCTAGTATGGTTGCCAATTCTGTTCCGAGAAAAATCTCTGTATGGCTAGGGAAAAACCACAACAAATGAAAATGACTACAGAAATCAACTCTAATATCAAGTATTCTATATAAAAAAATATGCTAACTAGACAAGATAAGAAGCCTACCTTGTCCAGACATTCAATGAAGTCCACCATTGAGCACTTGACTCAAAGCAATATACCTGCAAATAGTTCTCAACAACCAAGTAACATAAGCATATGGTGATAATATATGATGTTAGCACATTCAATAACATAATCCATCAACATTCATAACAAATATGCCCATGGAATAATAATTCAAATATTTGTAAGATATTAATTGGACGAGAAAAGAGTATTTCTATTAATATATAATCAACATAAGTGAATGAGTTATAGACTTCTATGTCGGCACGGTTCGGAACCAAGAAACTAAGTTCCTTCCATCTGGGCCTCCACCATTTCAATCATACACCAAAGGCAAACTCATATAAGAGAGACAATGAAGTTCTCAATCAGTAAGGGAAGAGCATGGGGGTTGAACAATGTGTTCAAACTTAAAGGACAAAGGGATGCAGACTCAATGTGAAGTGAATAATTTATCCAGAGTAAATTTTCTCTCAAAGTTGAATTATTTGTCCTCTTCCATAGCTCAGATTTGTCCCCTTTATAGCCTTCAAATGGAACTGAAGGGTTGAGTCAAAATGTTTCCAGTGTATGGAAGGCTAAGGATCATTTATCTCATGACGTGACATGGAAACTCGACACCATTTTTCAATTTTGGGCAGATTTCCAATTGTACGCAGGATGTAGTGGTGCAACCTACATATATGCATGTAATATAGTAGGAAAGTTGCGTATACGTGGAAAAATTATATTTTTAGCTCTGGGATTTGTAAAAAAGGGACTTCAAGTCTGCATAGGGAAATTGAAAAAGGCCTTTAGTGCAAGATTGCATGGGGTAAGGAAAATATTTCTATAACAAGTGTTGATTGCATGAATTATTTATGTTCTTAGTATTTAGAATGTCGCTCATGTTGTTGTGATTTCTAATGACTACATGGATGGTGTTACAGGTATCCCCTACAACTATTTGAGATGATATATGATTTTTTTTAACATAATCTTGGTTTCCATGAACTATTTTTGTTGTAAAATATATCATTTTAAATTGTGCTCATCTATTAGTTTTTCTCTCATGGGATAGGTTAGAAGTGGTTAAGTTAGATTAGTTTTCTTTGAGTTTAGATTAGATGTATAATTTATTACAATGTTTCAGGGGACAATTCATTATGTTTCCCATTTTTATTCTTTTAATTCTTAGTAGTAACTAGGCCCGCATACTAGTTGGAAATGATACACCAAATGAGAGTAGGTCTTACTAGGACCTGCCATCGAGTGTTCTCCCTTACCTTCTTAACAGGCCATTTGGATCTGTGAGCCGAAATGACACTAGAAGGAGGGCCAAATGAAAAGATGATCATGTGGAGTCATTCTTATTAAATTATTTTAATTTAGCAATGGTTCCATACCATATCCCTTTATGAAGATGTTTTTTTTGGTACTGTACCCCTCAAACCTCCTAAAAATATTTTACATTTCTTGTCTCAATTTAAATTTGATGGCGAGGGTGAAACCTCTACATCTAAACATCCTTTAAAATTTTGGAAATTTTTTTGTTCTTAAACTATTACTAATGAATGTGTCATTTGTGGGTCTTTTACTTTCACTTTAGCAAGTTAGGTCAAGAGTGGGTGCAAGAATTTTTTGAATGCCTCTATTAACACATAAGAGCAGTTATGCATCAATTTTGGCATGCTTTTGAGAATTATGATTATGATTATTTTTGTGTAGAGATATTAGATGTTAGGAAGAATTAAGATGAATCTCTTGGATATTTTCTTATTAGATTTATGCATATTTTCTATATATTTCCATTCGATGATAGGCCCTCTACCAAGGATTTGATTATCCATTTAATTTATCTTGCAAATGAAACATATGACATAGTGGATGAAGAATCTAAATTGTCTTTTAATGTACCTCTACATGTTCATTTAGATTCACACGAAAATGTTGAAAATGTTAATGGTTTAGTTGGACTCCATATGTTTGGATCTTTATTTACTATCAGGTATATAAATCAAAGAAAAAATTATCTTTCGTAATAAACACATCTATCCTCCCACCACTCTATTCCCCTATCTTTCCTTGTGATGAAGAAGACACCTCTTGTGTCGAGGATTCAAGTTCAATTTTTTCTATAGTTGAAAAAAAGGAGGGTCTTTCTACAAATAATGGGACACTTCGGGTCACACTGATGGTTATGTCAAGTTTTCATTACCTTATATCATATTTCCCATCAAAAGGAATGGAAGAAGAATATATGGAGAGAAAGGCTAATGTTGATCATTCTATTAGTGAAGAAAATATGGGCACTCATATCATGATACCTTCCTCACCAAAAGATAAAGTGGAATTAATTTCTATTGATTTAGATTTTTCTATTGTTATAAATTCTCCTAGTTAAATTAAATGGTTTTAAATAAGATTTTTATTTTTCTTGTAAGAATGACAAAGGATTTTTTATGGACATATATTTTAGAATATAGATAGAATTGAATTCTTAAGGTCTTATTTTTTTAAATTGACTGATTATTATTGGAGGAACAACACACTATGTCTAGATATCCAAATATTAAAAAGATCAATGACAGTAAGTGTCACATCAAAGTAAATATTGTGGGAAAGCACATAAAACTTATCTCTCAAGAAGATTACTCTAATATTTATCTAAATGAATGGAATATGAACACTTGAATAAATATACTAGTATTATTATTTGGCATAAGTTTTATGACAACCAATATAGTTTAAGTTTACAAATTAGCTTAGCAAGCTCCGCTTAGGATTGGTTTAATTTTGGTATTTATTTTTTGTTTTTCTCATTATAATAAGTTATTCATTTAGAGGAATAGTTTTTTCGAAACTATCTAATAGCTCATCATACCATTCTCTTCTTCTATGCAGGTTGGGAAATAGCTTGTGCTACAAGCAGTTCAGGGTTTTTTTATCTTGAAATGAAAGAAACTTAGAGAAGTGTTAATATAAACTTGGTTTCTCAAATTCCTTTGCAACATTTTTTAATAAACCAGGATTTCCACCAACTCAACAACTGATCAAAAATATATTATCATTCATGCATTCACATATTGGTTTATGATCTAATTGATATTTGTAGTCATTTTAATGATTGTTTTGATAACCTCCATAATTGTAGTATACCCTCTTTGCCTCATCAGATTGAATACTTTAAATCTATGAGATTAATAATATATGTTATGGAAAAGAAAAATTTGTGCTTTGGTGAGGAATATGAAATGTAATTTTTGTTATTAAGAAACTCAATGGTTTCAAATATGTAGAGGACTTTTTCATGTGAAGAACTTTTGAGTGCTTAAGGGTTTATGGAATGTTTCATGTAATTGGATTTTTGAAAATATGTTTTGACTAAAATTATCCATTAATCCATTTTCTGGATTCCTGGAAGCTTTTTCTTGTATCACTAAACACCAATTATATTAGAGGATTGTGTTGTGAATTTTTTCACTAAATTATCAATTCTCGTAATCTTACTTGTTATTCATTTCAGATCTTTATCCTATGAATTTTTCTATTAGGATCGATGTTGAATAGTTAACTTTGCTTGACTAATTATTTCCCTTGGATTACTTTCCAACCTTTCAGTGAAAGTTCTTTTTTCATTGTTTCCCCATATTATTACTTGGTGTTGGGTTCTCTTCTTATTTTTCAATCATTTTTCATTTTCTTGATGACTAACGTTTTCTAGATTTAAGTTTCTTTTAATTTAGTTCTATTTTCACGAATTGGATTCAATTTTAGTGCTTCCTTTCTTCTAATACAATTTTCTTCCATATTTTATAGTGAATGATGGTATGTTCCCTCAGTTGATTTAACTTCTTGGTCTTGATAGAGGTTTTCTCTTTAAGTTTGCGTGAGGGGCTGGTCCAATTTTTGTCACATATTGAAGAATTTTTTAAAATCCATAATATGCATGGGACACTCTATATGAATGAACATTCATGAATTTCTTAGCTATAGGTATGGATTGATAGTTATGGTGGAACACTTTTTTTGTTTTGAGAATACCATGATAATCCATAAGTAAAGGAAAATATCTATCTACTCTTTTCCTCGAGTTCCGTCCACCTCATAAAAATAAGATGAACAACACTATGATGGTTTTTGGGGAGATCTATTGGTTAAAATAAAATTTATAAAACCTACTTAGCAAATCAAATCAACACTCATATCACCCCACTTCCTTCACACACTATTTGTGTATGCATATCTATATACAAAATTTAAAAGGGTGCACATATTTTGAAATAAAAAGGAGGTTGAAAGAACGCATAATACAGTGGGAAGTACAAGTAAAATCATTAAGGTTATGGATGCTTCTTGGTAGTGGGGCTATGGTTGTATGGTTTCAAGGAAAATTGTAAGAGTCGAACTAAATAAACAACCATTTATTTAGAACATAGCAGTAAAATTTAAAAGTTACCTTCATTTAGCACATTCGCAATCAAATATATCAATAATAATAAAATTAATTAATCATAATGAAAAACAGTGCATAAATTTAAATAAGTACCTGAACCTGATGCTATTATCCCTCTTTTTGTCCGCAACTTGCCTCCTTGATCTCTTATGAACACTGCCCAAATCCGTTCCTCCCTGCCAACTAGGTAGCTCCCTAGCTCCAGGATATCAACGAATATCCTGGCCCCCGTGCCCAAAACCCCCAACAACTCCGGTGCACTGTATCAATCCCACTCACAAAATTTCACCTCCCTCTCTGCAAATCCAAGAGCTCCCAAAATCCATCCCCAACCTCCGTAGAATGCCTCTCGTCTCACTCCTTCCCTTCCTTATCCCTCCTTCACCGACTTTCCTCCCCCTCATTAATTTCCTTATCTCCCCCTTTAATATCTTATCCCATTCTTTAATGTCTTATCCCCCATTCATTAATATCTTATCCCTTTCTTTAATGTCTTATCCCCCCTTCATTAATATCTTATCTCTTTCTTTAATGTCTTATCCCTTTCTTTAATGTCTTATCCCCTCCCGCATATGTAAAGCATTTTAATTAAACAATTTAAAATTTTTAAGCCCCCCTTAAATTATTACCAATATCATTGAGTGTGATATGTAATAATTAATTAATTAATTAATTAATCAAAAGTTAAAAACTATTAATTAATAAATAAATAATCAATTAATATTATGAATACTAATCATTGTTTAATTAAAACCATATTAGGACAATTAATTATCTAATAAATTTTACTTAATAATCCCTAAGCATGTATTCGTCTAGGGTTGTTACATACACCCACCCTTCAAGAAACTTCGTCCCGAAGTTAAGGTATCTTATGGTACAACGGAAAAGAGCATGGTTCACACATTCATAACAAGTAACTAACATTATCAGTAAGTAAGTCAAGAAATCTCATACATACTAGTGTATATGTACAAGAAATGCATATGTAGCTAGTACATGCAAATCTCGTGCATGTACTAATAATCAAAATTGTCATCCTTTAGTAATTTATGTATGCATTCAATCTAGTTAGCAAGACTAGTCTTTTATTAAAGACACCAATCAATCAATTGTGTGAGAAATCCTTTAATTACAATTATCCGGTTCAATAATTTATTTTAAACTGTGCTTTAGTTACGTAATAATGAATATTCATAAACACATTTCTCTCTCTCTTTTTTTTTTTTTGAAGGGAAGACATTAAATTCCACCACAAGACAGATCTCCATACTTTCTCAACTATTACTACTCATCCTTCCTCCCTAACCTACTTCCATCTCCATTCCTATCCTTCCTTTGCTAGACTATCTTGGAGCGTCAACTATATTGACCTAACTCCAAATAGAACCCGTAAGTGGAAGTGTCGCTATCTCGACCAAGCTTCCCTAGCAGGCAACTAACAATCATCATCACACGTCTTGGGGAGCATGAAATATCATCGTTCTCCCATGACTTCAGGTTTAGAAGGATACACGGTGGGAAATGCCTCCACCCCTCCTAGTCATAACTAGGGTCCACACCCTACAATGGAGGATACATGGTGGGAAATGCCTCCACCCCTCCTAACAGGACTAGGGTCCACACCCTACAAATGGAATATACAGTGGCACCGTGTTGCTGGAGGTTTTGTCATCATTTATTTGGTTTTGGGTAGTATCATCACCTGAAATCATGCACTGATCCACATATCATAGAAATGCATCTAAACCAATATAAATTTCTCATACAATATTCATACCATAATGTTTCTTGTCTAGTGGTCCTGATATCCACTTTCATCATCATTATCCCTTGGCTATTTCATAGCCCATAACCTACAGATTAGTCTGTAACACAAACTCATACATTTCTATGCATTATCATCATGTAATTGCATGCTATCATCATTTCAATTTGGTATCCCTGTACCGATAAATTAACATCAAAGTTAGCCAATTAGAAATAGATCTCATAATATCCCATAATTCAATTTCGACACCCATTCACAAGATTATCATTTACTCAACTAGATTTCATAATATCCAACATCATCCTAATAGCATTTAAACATTAATTTAATTCACATTCTCACAATGTGTCGCAGCATATACATCATCATCAATAACATTTAAACATTCGTAAAGTTTACATTCACATAATAGATCGCATTACATACATAATCATCAATAACATTTAAACATTCATAAAATTTACATGTACGTAGTAGATCGCATCATATACATCATCATCAAATAACATTTAAACATTCATAAAAGTTCATAAATTTTAAAGTTTAAGTGTATCACTTAATAGTTTCATAGTGACTAGAAAATAAAGTATATAGGCCTCAGGTAATCCTGGCTATCTAAGTCAAAAGGTGGTGTTACATACACCCCACCTTCGAGAAACATGTTCTCGAGGTGGTCAAAATAGTGAGGGATAGTATCGCTGTAATGTCTCAGCGTCCTCCCATGTAGCAGATCCTGGACTATGCTTGTCCCACTGGACCTTAACTTGGTCTACTAGACGGTTCCTGAGCTATCGGACTCTACGGTCCAATATGCGTAACGGTTCTACCGTGAGGGTTCCCACGTATGATACCTGCAATTCCTTCCAATTTAGTTTATGTGATTCATCAGCAACATAATGACGTTAAACAGATACATGAAATACATTATGAGTTTTATGCAAGTGGGGTGGCAGTATGAGACGATAGGCAACGGGTCCAATTTTCTCTTGGATCCTGAATGGTCCTATAAACCGAGGTGAGAACTTTGTCCCCTTCCCGAACCGTATGGTAATCTTATTAGGCCTGATACAAATGAAAACCTGGTCTCCCACTTCATAACTTCGGTCGGTCCTGTGTGCATCTGCATAACATTTCTGCCTATCTTGTGCTTCCTTTAATCTCTGCCTAATCTGAATCAACTGTTCCTCCATTTCTTGACTCAATTCTGGCCCAACTGTTACTTGGTCTTCTAGCCTATCTCAACTCAATGGCGTTCTGCATGGCCTCCCATACAAAGCTTCGTAGGGTGGCATTCCAATGGAACTATGATAACTGTTATTGTAGGCAAACTCTACCAAAGGTAGGTACTTCTCCCACTGGGTCTGATTATCCATTACATACATCCTAAGCATGTCTTCCATGACTTGATTTACTCTCTCAGTTTGCCCATCTGTTTCAGGATGATAAGTTGTGCTTAAGTTCAACTGAGTCCCCATCACTGACTGTAAACTTGTGCAGAACCTAGAAGTGAATCTTGAGTCCCTATCTGAAATGATCTTTTTAGGTATCCTGTGCAAATGGATAACTTCGCTTACAAACACACGTGCCACATCAGTGACATCGTAAGTGTCTCTTACCGGAATGAAATGAGAACTCTTGGTTAACTTATCCACTATCACAAGAATGACATTGTGTCTATGGGATGTGAGCGGCAACCCTACAACAAAATCCATAGAGATGACTTCCCATTTGGACATAGGAACATCATGTGGTTGTAGGAGGCCTGCTGGGTGATGGTGGTCGGCTTTCACCTGTTGACACTCTAGGCATTTGGCAACRAAATGGACTACATCACACTTCATGCCTACCCAAAAGAAGGGCTTCTTCATATATGGGTACATCTTCTTCACTCCCGGATGCTGTAACATCCCGCTCTGGTGCACTAAGAAAACTTATTATTTGAGGACACTTGCTCGCAAGTGATCTGGACTTTTCTGATGTTAAAAAAATTATACTCGATTATGACGCATTATGATAGACGACATGATGTTTTACTATTTGATGTAGATAGGTGCTATTGACTCAGTTTTATTGAGTGTGCAGGGTTTTGGAACTTGATGATGCAAGGGCATCGGTGGAACCCCTTGGACTCCAGATTGAGTCAGGGAGTGTGCTAATTGGGTTGATTTATTTACTGTGATATTTCATTGATTTGATGATTTGATGATTGACATGTTCTGACACAATTGTTGATGATGCAGGCTGACGATAGCTTGCCAACCAGACTCACATATGGAGTAAAGGGGCCACGCATGATTTCCAGAGAGGTTGAGGGAGAGGGGTGGACAGCAGCCCTGCCACCGCCTACTAGCACTCCTGCCGTGGCTCGAACTGTAGGTTAACGATTACCTAGTTCGAGAGGATCCACGATGCTGTGAGGGAAGACTACGACAGTCACTCACGATGATTCTAAGGGGCGCGCAATAAGGCGGGGGAATTATTCCTTAGAGCCCTTAGTCTCCCACAAGTTCACCTGGCGGAGTGTTGACTCCAGGGGTTATAGATGTCTACCAATCAGTCAAGTTGGTGAGTGGCACCCTTGGAGCACGTGGTGCATCCTAAAGGGCATGTCGCACAAAAGAAACACAAGAAGCGAGTGGTACCCATGGAGCACATGGTGCATCCTGAAGGGCACGTCGTGCAAGAGAAACGAACGAGGCGAGTGGCACCCTTGGAGCACGTGGTGCGTCATGAAGGGCACGTCACATTGATGTGGATGAAGGAAACAAACCTAAATATCCCTAAGACATTAACGCCTTAAGAAATCCTTAAACAACTTCCCTAACCCAGTGTCGCCCAGTTCAGAATCTAAGTACTAAGTCTAAAACTTTTATGGTAAAATTTTAGTCTAACCTTAAGAACAGACCCTACAATAAAAATAACAAATTAAAAAAAAAACCCACCTAAGTAATAGTTGGGTCTTCATAAAATTCTTGGGGCGATGACGAGGGTAATATTTAAATTAAATCAAATAGTTTTAAAATTTTACAAAGAAGAAATTAATTCCTAACTTGTGGAAGAACAAAAGATATTAAATAAACAATAAATGAAAAGATTAATTAGCACATTACCTTTTTGGTTTTAAAAAAAAGAAAAGAAGGGATTAATAAAAATAGGGAGACAAAGTAATAAAGGAAACATAGACAATTAATAAGTAATAAAATTATTTAACCTGTGGGAGTATAAAAAGTTATGAATTTAAAAATAAAATGAAAAGATTAATTAGTGCATTTACCTTTTTGGTTTAAAAAAGAAGAAGAAGAGAAGGGATTAATAAAAATAAGGAAATTAAGTAATAAATCAAATGTAGACAATTAATAAGTTAAAGAAATTAATTTTGGAGAAACATGGGGGATGAGTGACACTTGTAAGACAGAGAATTTTTAGAGGGTTTTCATTAAAACTTAAATTAAATGTGATTTAGGGTTAGGGTGGGTCTCAAAAAATCTATAAAAGAAAGGGAAGAGGAGGAAGAAGGGGATGGATGGATTGTTAGTGTAACGTTACGCTGCCAGTTTGTGACTTGACTGATTGCTTGTGAGGAGTTGGGATTTTCCCATCTCGGATTGAAGTGGTAGCTCAGCCTTGCGAGGTGAGCTAGGAAGCTAGGCTTACCTTCTAGAATTTTTGTGGCCCCTTTGCGGCTCGGGGGGCTAAGGGGGAAGCAGAGTACCCCTAGCAATTGGCTGGGAGGTACCGGTGAGGTCTCGACGGTCAGCGAGCAGGAGCGGCGAGGAGCACGGGACGTCATTCGAGGCGAGAGTTAGGCAACGATATGGTATTTTAATTGGTAGTGTAGAATGCATACTATTTACTTCGGCAATTATATCTGTAACTGTTTTAAAAAGGAACGTTAATGGTGCTGCCTCCCCTTTTGCTGTGCTTTATTACCTTGTTAATTTTCCTTCACGCCTTGGCTGCTAAAATTTCTGCAGGCATTTCAATAACCCTTTTTGGTTGATGCACTCTCCTGCTATGCTTCACGTTTTTTATTGACTGCGTTCTTATGCGAATCTGGACTGTGTAAATTAAAATAATTATTGATCTTATTCTGGACTGTGTAAAAATTTTATTCATCGTTCTGGGCTGGGTAACTTTTTATTTATTGGGCGAAACTGGGTAAACTTTTCTTATTTATGGTTCTGGAATTTCTTTTGACAGTGGGCATATTCTTTATTTACGGTGGGTAGTTCGTTTGTGGATATTTCATTTATAAATTACTATCATTTCGTTTTTATATTCTGCCACTTCATTTTGTAAATTACTTGGATCCGTTTCTTTTCCGGAGTTCGTTTGGCATTTAGGGAGTTTGTTTACTTTCTGGAGATCACTTGGGAACCTATTGAATTTGTTTGACATTCTGGAATTTGATTTGTGGGGGTCGAACTTGTTTTACATTGTGTTGTAACTTCATTGGGTGTATTGGCTTCCGTCCTGGTAAAATCGATCTGGCAGCAAACGGTGAACTTCGGTTGTAAGATCTACTGGAATATTTATATTTACTACTCCTTCTAGCATGTATAATGCTAATTTAACTTTATTGACAGCCGGTTATAACGCTCCTTCAGCTTTGATTGACAACATGTTATATGCCATGTTATTTCTGGATGTCCTCATTACTCTTTTACGTTGTTCCCCGAAGAGGACAGCTATACTCGAGTGAATGCAACCTGTATTATTGTTTTTATAACAACCTTTATTTAACCTAAGTGTTGACCCAAAGTCTCATGCCTAAGGCAATCGACCAAGCGACCTGGAATTTCTTAACCTGAATCTTTTTTTCTCCCCTTCTATAGACTACGTTTTGATTTCCTTTTGGCCGGTGAGTTGCCCTAGATACCTAGCGTTGGGCCCTTAGTTAAAACCAGCCTTACCTACCCTTTGGGATCGCTTTTAGTTGTTTACTAACCGGGGCTTCCCTGTCATAGACTCCCCTAGTTTCCATTTGTGGACGAGGATAAGGTGTGGCAGTTACCCTGTATTCGGTAAGCGTGTACACCAATTCATGGCTTCCCGCACACCAGGGATAGCCGACAAAATCTGGGTGGCTGTAGTGGACTGTGTCTGACTGTTGTGCAAGTGTAAGCTCGTAAAATCCTTCTCCCTGCCCAAAATATTAAATTACCCCCATCACTTTTAATTGCCACCTTTTTCCTGTTGCTCAATTCTTGCTCTCGAAACCCTTGCACACACCGAGGTCATTTAGTGTCTGGTTCCCAACCTCATTGGGAACTATTCTTGTGTATTAAAATTTAAATTGTGTGGACGACTGCCTTGCTATGTAATTCCTGGCCTGCGCGCATCAATAGCCCACCCGATTCCCTGCATGCGCTCATAACTGTTAGTTCCAGCTACCTATTCTTCTTAA
Source organism: Picea engelmannii (assembly GCA_009831015.1). Taxonomy (NCBI): domain Eukaryota; kingdom Viridiplantae; phylum Streptophyta; class Pinopsida; order Pinales; family Pinaceae; genus Picea; species Picea engelmannii. The sequence goes on from ML778006.1 coordinate 412,849, forward strand.
TTCTTGATTGGCGAATGGTTAGGGTAAAGCAAACCTCCCTTTTTTTTGGTCGTTTATGATTGATTAATGCTAGGTATACCTTAAGTTAAACACGAGTGTTTAGGGTAAATCTAAGAGGTGATTGTGTATTGTGACCTGGGGATTCCACATAATTGTTAGTTATGCAAGGCGTGCTTCCCTCATTCTCTCTGCAGCCGCGGGATCAATTTTTCCCTTGATTGTGAATTCTCTGACAATGCACCTTCAAGATGGTCTCGATTACCGGCCTACACTCTTATCCATGAGTTTCCTGCTGCAGAAGTTTTTAATTTAGTGGCTTAGTGGTCGGGTCACTTATTTCCAAGATTTTATTGCTTCATGAAAATGTTAATGTGATGCCTTGTTTAATGTTAACACCAATGTCGTGGTAATGTTTAGTTTTAACGTTATTATTGCCTCATGGAACTGTTAAAGTAATGAAGTGTCAAAATTAATGCTGAGGTTTAGGGTAACGAATAAATTTCAAGGTTACTATGGATGAACGGCTAATAAAATGTTCTTGCACCAAAAGGGTACTTTAGTTCCATTATTTAGCACTGCCCCTTTTCTTCATTTCATTTAAATAATAATATCCTGTAGTTTAGCATTACCATTATGATATGTGGTGAACCAACACTGTACTGGCGCTATCTTAGTATAAGACCTTATTATTGCAGAGTGGATGGAGGATTGAATTTTATAGAACCCTTGGTAGACATCCTCATATGTTAGGAAGTGGTTAAAGTTTTTAAGGATTACTATATTAGGGCAATGAAGTACTTTTACAAATTATAATAATTTATTATTATTATCAATAGGGGATAAGGAATTGTGTAATTATTGTTAAGAGGTACAAAATATGGTACTTGGAATATTGTTATATATATATGCCTATAGTTGTTGGTTATTGATTATAAAATAGATCAGTGATTCCAATAATAGTATGGTAAGACCAATTGATGTAGATAGTACTATGATGGCACTGCAGTTTATAATGGTACAATAAATTGTTATATGGCTAATTTAGGAGGTTCCTTCATGATTTTAGACAATTAGACATATTGGGTGTGTAAGGAAGATTATTAATGCAAACAAGGGTCTGTTGATAAAGGTATAAACGTTCTTACAGTTAAATTGTTAAATAAATTAGTTACTAGATTAAACTATGATTTAAAGGTTGCCATAAGTGATTTTAAGTCATGGCAGTTAGGATGTTGACCTTGATAAACTAGACTTGATCATGGCGAGCATTTGTAATCTATATTTTAAAGTTTAAACCAATTGAAGGTCGGACTTGATGCACCATTTGCCTTCGCTTGTTCATTGATTAAAAGTACCCCTCCCACGCATTACCGTAATGAGTAATTTAATGAGTTATTATTGTGTTATGGTCGCCAATTGCCTTAATGTGGATGACCTTGTTGACTGAAATCTTCATGGGTAGGTTTTATCTTTGGCTGGTAGGCGTGGTCTGCTTATGTCGGGCGGGTTGTAGACACCTCCATGTAGCCTTAGTACATAAGTCTGTGTGTGTGATTATGTTCTGTGTAAAGAATCCAGTGTCGTATCAAGAGTCTCGGGCCCTTTAAAGGCAGGGTTTCCACTCTTGCAACACACCTGACGGAGATTACTAGTTTCTGCCTGAGCAGATGGCCAGGAGCCTATCTGACCTTCTCTCTCTCTGGAGCAGAGAACTAAGATTAAACGCCCTGCTTTCCTGTGCATAACTAGTAAAATCTACTACTATGGATTCTTCCTTTTGTGTTCGTACTGTGCATAACCCAGTATGTCGTTAAACGTTGCAGTTACTTACTGTGCTTCTTATGTTTATGGTCATTTATTGCTTGCAATTACCTATTGTGCACCTTAGTCCTTCTGGTTGTGTTCTTCGTGGTTGCATCTTGTTGGTTGTCGGGTGGCGACGTAGAGTCAAGTGTGTATGTTCCTTTTTACACGTGCACACACACCCTAAAAAAAAAAATTGCACTTGTTAAAGAGTTGTTGTCGTAATGAGGAGGTCGTCACAGATGCGCATAATATAGTGATCTATGGGCTTCCTTCAGTATGATGCTTCGAATATCGCCATTCTCAGGGATGTACATCCTTTCTCGATATCTTAACAATATGTTTGTTTCTAGATTATATCCTTCATACTTTAGGTCTAACTGCCTCCCGCTCTGGAGGTTTGACGTGACCTTTAAATACCAACTGTCTCCTGGGAGTTGTGTCAACACGTGTTCCCTCAGATTGACCTTTAAGGTTACCAAGGAGAAGATACGTGGTCTCCTACTCAAGGCATCTGCGACTACATTTTCCTTTCCCTTGATGTACGAAATACCAAAATCATACTCACTCATAAACTCAATCCATTGCCTTTGCCTGGCGTTCAGATCTCTTTGAGTGAAGAGATGTTTTAGATTTTGATGGTCCATTTTGAGCTCAAATTTTCGCCCCACAAGATAGTGCCTCCAAAGTTTCAGAGCTAGCATTACATCTGCCAACTCTAAATCATGAGTCACGTATAGCTCCTCATGTTTCCTCAACTTCCTTGATGCATAATCTATCACTCCTCCATCCTCCATTAGCACGGCCCCCAACCCTTGCTTTGAGGCATCCGTGAAGACTGTGAAGTCCTTTTCCATATTCGGCACTCGTAGAATGGTGCACTAGTTAGTAACCTCTTAAGCTCAATGAATGCACTATCACATTCTTCTGTCCATTCATACCTGACCCTCTTGCGTTGCAAAGTGGTGATGGTTTTCGCTATTTTTGAGAATCCTTCTACAAATCTCCAGTAATAACCTGCTAGCCCCATGAAGCTTCTCACCTCGTGGGCATTTTTCGGCACTGGCCACTCCATAATGGCCTTTACCTTTTCTGGGTCCACGGAGATTCCTTCGTCGGAAATGATATGACCTAAATAGTGGATCTCTTTCTGGAAGAAGGAACACTTCGACAGCTTCCCATACAATTTGTTCTCTCTAAGGCAGGACAACACTATTCGCAAGTGTTCCTCGTGTTCTCTTTCATTTTTGGAATATATGAGGATGTCATCTAAAAAGACTTGTACAAAACGGTCTAAGTACTTCCGGAATACGCCGTTCATGAGGCTCATGAATACTGCTGGTGCATTGGTCAGTCCGAAAGGTACTACAACAAACTCGTAATGTCCAAACTGAGTTCGGAAGGTAGTTTTTTGGATATCACCTTCCTTAATCCTTAACTGATGATACCCTGATCGCAAATCGATCTTTGAGAATACCGCTACTCTTTTCATTTGATCGAAGAGGTCATCTATTCGCGGCATCGGGTATCTATTTTTCACTGTAGCATGGTTCAAGTCCCTGTAGTCTATACACAGTCGTAAGGATCCATCCTTCTTCTTTACAAAAATTACTGGTGTGCCACAGGGTGAGACACTGGGCCTTATTATCCCTAAGTCCAGTAACTCTTTCAACTGCATTTGCAATTCAGAAAGTTTCGACGCTGTCATCTGATACAGAGTCTTGGAGATTGGTTCTGCACCAGGTTTTAGCACTATAGTAAAATCAAGCTCCCTCTCAGGGGGTAACCCTGGTAACTCATTCAGGAAAACATCTTGAAATTCTAGCAATACCGGATACTGATCCAATGAGGGTCCCTTCCTTTCATTCACTGCTTCCACTACATAAAGTCGACACCCTTGCCTCAAGCATCGCTTAACCTTCATAGTGGATATAAAGCATAGCGACACTTTTCTCTGTACACCCTGGATCTCTATTGGTCTTCCTTCATCCTCGACACAAAGCACCCTCTTTGCGAAACAGTCTACCAAAGCTCAATGAGCTGCTAACCAATCCATTCCAATGATTAGGTCATATGCCCCAAGAGAAGTGACGTATACCTTTAAACTGGTAGTACACACTCCCAGGTCTACTATACAATTATCGACACTAGGTCCTACTGCCTGTTTTCCCCCCGAAGCCTGCCTGTTTTCCCCCCGAAGCCATCTTGACTTGTTTAAAGTCATCATGCTCATAGGCTGCAAACCCACTCTTTTCTAATGCAGATGGTGAAATGAAACTATCTGTCACACCAGAATCAAACAAAATCTTAACATTGACATGATTTAGCGTACCTGATGACTCCACCACCGTGGATTGATGTTCGGCCTGGCGATTATTAACTGTTGCGTAAATATGGTGGTTGCTACTTGCTCTCCCCATCAGTGCCTTTCCTTCTCTATGCACGAACCCTAATTGTAACTCTAGGCAGTCACGCTGGTAATGGGGTCCTTCACACCTCCAACAGGTAACACGAGATTGAACCTGTGCATTGTTATGTGACTTTCTCTGAAATGAGTTCCTTCCCCTGGAACCCCTTCCCCTACTAGTTGTTCCCTGCGATGGTTGTGGACCTGTCTGCACCATTGGTGATGAACGAGATGCTACACTTGCTGCCATTGAAATCCCTCCAGCTACTGTTCTTGGCGTGAATCTGTTACCATATGGCAGTGGCCTTGAGCCCCCTCCCCTAGGAAATGTCCGCGGGGCCTTTCCTATGAATCCAGGGCGATGCAGAAATGTTGGTCTTGTACCCCCAGTCAAGTTCATATGTTCTTCCGCATAACGCGCATTTTCCACCGCTTCTACTACTGAAGACGGTTTCCACATCCGTACCATAGCTCTTATTTTAGGGTTCAATCCATAGACGAAGCGCTCTACCTGTCATTGGTCATTGTCCATATACGAAACATATTTGACTAGTTCCATAAAACTGATCTCATATTCTTCTACCATTCTATTTCCCTGTACTAAGGCATGAAATTCCCCTACCTACTGTTCCTCGTAGTACGCCGGTAGATATTTCCTCCTGAACCTCTCCTAGAAAAGTTCCCAAGATATTGTGTCTGAGGTAAGGTGGAGTTGTCTTTCCAGGTTGCCCCACTAGTTCAAAGCGCTATCTCTTAACTGAAAAATGGCGATATTTGCCTTTGAATTGGACGCATAGTCCCTTAAGGCAAAACACCTTGTCATGCCTTCCAACCATGCTTCCACGCGTTCACTGGCGTGACCCCCGACAAACTCTAGAAGTTTGATCTTCTGCAATTCTCGCGTGATGTCTTCAGGTGGAGGTCCTCCCCCTAAATCCCTTGACGCTTCTAGATTACCCATTCCAGATGGTGGGGGTTCCACTTCAGTCCCTGCCGGTTGTCGCCCCTCTAAAGTCTCATTGATGGCTTCCAACGAGCGCAGTATGAGGGCTAGTTCGAGCGATGGTGGTGGTGGCGCTGGCGGTGTTGGCGGTGCTTGCGACGACGCTCCCCTACCTCGGTTCCCTCAAGTCCTGACCATCCTGTATGCTTTGACCTGCATCAACCAGAGTTGTCAGGGTGAGTTCCAGGATGTTTCAAATTGATGCTACTCAAACTAGAAATAGGGTTAGGTGTAAGTTTTCTTTACTTGTCTGTAAACAGACATTACTCCATTAGGGGATTGGCTAGGTTAGGGTTAGGTTTAAGCATCTAAGCTTAGTTTCTTCACCTCTATGAAAATAACTATTGATTTCCTTGCCCTGTAGCTACGTTAGCCTTGTGCCTCACTCGCCACTTCCTATGCTTACGCTCCTAGTGCATATGCCGCCTCCTTCCCGCTTGTCCTAGTCTAAGCCTTTTAACTTTTCGCATACTACTTGATTAAAGTGACTTCCGACCTTATGTTTATTAATTTACGCCGAAAGGCGTACACCTATTGACAATGGGCATAATTAATGATCTCTTAATCTTACTTAACCTTAAACCCTGATCTGATGGCTATGTATTGAAGATGCTGGCATATTCTTAGTCGTCCTCCAACATCAATGGGTCAGATTTATCGTTCATAATTTTCTTGCATTTATCAAGGCATCCGTTAACATGTTTACTTTTTAACATTTACCTATCACATAAAAAAAATTTGCTGTAAGGTTATATAATTACCACGTTTAATGATTAAATAGGATTAAACTGCGGCAACTGAATAATCGTCCACAACTGCCAGCCACGTTTCGGCATTCACCAGTGCTATGTATCTTTTGGCGTTAGTGTTCTTCTTAAGATGTCGCGTTGAGCACATACGTCCCTTTGTGGGCTCCTCCATTTATGTCTTTGGTGCTTGATAGCTTGGCATGTGACCTGTATGGCTCTAAAAGGCGCTTGATAGCTTGGCATGTGGTCTTGGGTATGATAATTAAAGTATTTAAATGTGAAATTATTTGTAAAAGAAACAACGCATGGAGCGTTGGTAGGATGGCCATTGTTAATGCTTTCATGGTGGAAGGAGGTTCGGGATTCAATTCCCACTGACTCCATAAATTTTTCTTTGTTTTACAAAAAAAATAAAAAAAAATTACCCAATTAATTTTAATTTAATTTAATTAATTTAATTTTTATTTAATTAAATTTAACTTAATTAAATTTAATTAATTTAACTTAATTTAATTTAAAATTTAAATAAAATAATTATTTTTTTTGAAACCCCCCCTTTTTTTTAAAATAATTAATTTATTATAATTAAAAGAATAATAAGAAAAATAAACAACAAAAAAAAATAATATAAAATAAACTACTCGTGAAATACTACACGTACAGAAATTGGCATCGTGGGTCCTCGCATGAGGCCCACGTGCCCGGCCTCCGACTCTCAATACCAAACACCTAAGAAACCTCTCCGCCACGCCAAATTCGATGAATTTAATTGCAAAATTTTGAATACCTGCCTACGTTTGCGTAGTTTTGCAGGCAAATCGAATGTGTAGGGGTTCAATTCCTGCCTGTGTTTGAGTAGTTTTGCAGGCTAATCGAATGTGTAGGGGTTCAATTCCTACCTGCGTGATACCAAATGTAGTTGCTCAGCTATGGCTGCTCGAGTTCCCTCGTCCTGTTTCTCCAGTCCACGTTTTAATACTCTCTTTGCCCATTTTGATAGGGACAACGTGGCTCTGCCAGGATTTGCAAAGTACTTCAGGGATGCCGGTGACGAGGAGCGGGACATGCAAAAATGCTCATGAAATATCAGAACGTCAGCTACTGCCCATGAGGAAATCCGCGTTTTATTTCTCGTGAGGTGCTTGGGCGTTGGCATGTGGCATGCGTTGTGTTCGCATGCACGACTCATGTATTATTGTGTGGCAAGAGGTGCGAGTTCTTATCACTACACTTCATTTTGATGCCTACCATCATGGAGTTTGACAAATCTCAGAAGGGTAAAGCCCTTTATGCCATGGAGTTGGCCTTGTCTTTGGAGAAACTCACAAATCAAAAGCTTCTGAACGCGTCAACATGTCCGAGTGGTGAAGGACAGACTCGAAATATTTTGGGCTTTGCCTGCATAGGTTCGAATCCTTCTGTTGACGCTCTGTCTGATAGTGGTAATGCGTTCGCTTCGTAAGCGAAAGGTCGTGAGTTCGAATCTCACTGGAGGCTCTGCTTCATTCTTAAGAATTAATAAAGCCTATTGGTTTTATAGCATGATCGCGTTAGTTTGTCCTGCCTCCATAGCACAGTGGTAGCGCAGGTTGTGAGTTCGAAACCTCGCTGGAGGCTCTTCTGATATTTCTGCAGTTCGTATTAGAGTGCTGCCTATTCTGGCTCCATTCTAGGGAGGAACATTTCTCCCTAAATCATGGGAGAAACTCAAGGGGTTACGAAATGTATCGATAAAGGTATTGACATATTTTTTTTTTATAATGAATTTGTGTAAATCGCAGTGCATTGCATAGGGTAAACTCATACCAAGATACTACTCCTAGTGTTAATGTTGTAGTGTCCCTCATTTGCGCATGAGATTAGAGTTTATTAGCGTTTATTATTTACCTAACTAAGTTCTAGGATTGGCTCTCCTTCTAGTTCTATATTGAGAATAAATTTACCTTTATTTGATTTATTCCAACAACAGTCTCCTAGCTTGGTTTCCTATTGTTTCACAATGATCTTAAACAAGCCCCTCTCACATCAAACGCTTAAAACAAAAAATCTCAAAATTGCTTCTAGATTACGCTTCATTTCCTGCAAAACTAGTTTAGTTTTTGAAAAATATAGCTAACAAGTCTCCTAGCTTAGTTTCTTCTTGTTTGACAATAAGCTAAAACAGGCCCTGATATGGAACCAAAGGAATAGCTACACACCCTTAATAACAGACAAAGAATGAATGTCCTCGGGAGTCCTCTTAGTTATTGGTCAGAAATACGCTTTCTAGGCTGAAGGAACGTCAAGTACAAGTCTGCATATGGATACTACACTTTTGACACATCCCCAGATAGMTTTCAAGTTGAAGAGGCGTCTCTATGTTAACAAAATTTTAACGATATAAACAAAATAGAATAAGCATCAATGTAAAGGCTAGTTCCATAATAATTGATTCAAGTGATGAATGTAAAAAAAAATAGAGGTAGAGTCAGGCTTGAAAGAACCTGCACACAGGGACTATGCTTTCCTCGATGTCATAAGTCCAAAGAGACCATTCGAGTTGAACAACAGTAATAGGATGAACTGCATGGGCCCTTCTAATGGTGTCAACACTAGCCTCTGAGAGCCTAATATATTTTATTTCGCCCTCTTCCACAAGCTACAACAGTCAAACAAAAGAGGATTCGACTGGACCATGTGTTCCTCCATTTGCTGGATCTGAACTAGTCTTGAGTCCAGCGCAGTGGAACAGGTATTGTGTAGTTGGTATGTAATATATATATTAGTATAACTGGTGAAATTTGCAGGTTTTCTGGTTGATATATTCTATGAAGATAGTTAATCCTGTATGTTATTTTTTTTTTTAGAAAGATTTTATGTTTGTAATTGAAACTTTACTTCACCCTAGTTGTAGTCATAATTTACTTGTTTTACTTGGTAAATTTGTTTTGCATTTATTTATTTTATTTTTATTTTTATTAAAGTTTCTATGTTTTGTGTGCAGGTTAAGCACGACTGGAGTTTTTTTTTTTTTTGGCCCTTAAGGCCCAAATTTTTATTCACCCTAATACATTTATTTAGGGATTTACTATAAATAAACCCCTTATTTAGGCCCTTGGTTCCAGATTTGAACCAGGGCTCTGATACCAAATGTAAGAGCCGAACTAAATAAACAACCATTTATTTATAACATAGCAGTAAAATTTAAAAGTTACCTTCATTTAGCACATTCGCAATCAAATATATCAATAATAATAAAATTAATTAATCATAATGAAAAACAGTGCATAAATTTAAATAAGTACCTGAACTTGATGCTATTATCCCTCTTTTTGTCCGCAGCTTGCCTCCTTGATCTCTTATGAACACTGCCCAAATCCGTTCCTCCCTGCCAACTGGGTAGCTCCCTAGCTCCAGGATATCAACGAATATCCTGGCCCCCGTGCCCAAAACCCCCAACAACTCCGGTGCACTGTATCAATCCCACTCACAAAATTTCACCTCCCTCTCTGCAAATCCAAGAGCTCCCAAAATCCATCCCCAACCTCCGTAGAATGCCTCCCATCTCACTCCTTCCCTTTCTTATCCCTCTGTCACCGACTTTCCTCCCCCTCATTAATTTCCTTATCTCCCCCTTTAATATCTTATCCCATTCTTTAATGTCTTATCCCCCCTTCATTAATATCTTATCCCTTTCTTTAATGTCTTATCCCCCCTTCATTAATATCTTATCCCTTTCTTTAATGTCTTATCCCTTTCTTTAATGTCTTATCCCCTCCCGCATATGTAAAGCATTTTAATTAAACAATTTAAAATTATTAAGCCCCCTTAAATTATTACCAATATCATTGAGTGTGATATGTAATAATTAATTAATTAATTAATTAATCAAAAGTTAAAAACAATTAATTAATAAATAAATAATCTATTAATATTATTAATACTAATCATTGTTTAATTAAAACCATATTAGGACAATTAATTATCTAATAAATTTTACTTAATAATCCCTAAGCATGTATTCATCTAGGGTTGTTACAAAAATTCATCAGGACTATGGAAACTTGCTGGAAGTGAAGCCATTCCAAGAGAATAGATATGAGGAACACACTTATGTAGATGTTTACCTGTTATAAAAGGTGAAAACCACATGATTAAACCAACTATAATCTGAAGTGTGCAGCCAAAAAAATAATTTACCTGATGAATTGGCTCTTTGAAAATGTTGTGTTAGATTACGAGTACTATAAATATTATGTTATATCTCTTAGAAATTTGGTGTCATTGAGGTACCCATGATTATTGAAAAATTGTCTACAGGTTTTCAAGCTTATCTTTAAAATTAAAATTTGAGGTAAAGGCCCTAGACTTCTACTGACAAATATAATTGGTTCTTGCAATGTGTCTCCATTTGTTGATGCCACAATAACTCCTCTTTACTCTTTCTTTTATAGGAGAAAGGAAAAAGAAAACCCTAATAAAATTTCATCCCTAATGCCTAATCCTCTACTGCCTGAGCCTAATGTTAATTCTTTGTATACCTTGAGGGAGTTGGGCGTTTCATATTGATTGATGATTTTCTTGAATTAGTTTGTTGTTGATAATTGTTTGAATGGATAACTCAAATTATGCATCCTCTTTCTCAAATGTTGTGATTAATGTCTTCATCTTTGTGCTTTCACATGTTTATCACTCTCTTATGTTTCAAACTCTAAGTTTGAATAACTAAATAACTAATCCTTCTTTTTACTTGAGACCTGTCACATTCAGTTTTTAAGACACTTATCTACAACCACCAAAGTTTACTATTGAAGAAACCAAACACTCATTTATAAGTTTTGTCAAGGAAGGGAATGTATTTTATACATTATAATGGAAAGTATATTATTAATTTTATAAATAATCTCATGTTTTCTTTGGTTGTAGGAGAAAGTTCACAAGGCCACCTCATTTTCATGAACAATTTATCCTTGAAATGCATGTGGGAGATTCCCTTATCGTGTTCACCTCTCCTATATCTCTCTCTAGTACAAATCTTGTATCTCATTTGAAGAGAACAATCAACATTATGGACTAGGAATGGTCCTTCCCAAACCTCAGTTGGTTTTCTTTTCATCACCACTGCATTAATGAGGCTAGAATCTTGATCTTTATCTAGAAAATTTCTCCTTTGCAGGCACTCCCTCATTGAGAAGCAGGTTCACCTTGGCTTATAGTTTCCATAAGGTATGAGGCTCACAAGGCTATCCAATCCACTATTCTTGCAATCCTATCCTAAGATATTATCAGATTTACTCTATCAGGAATACCCATTTGGAGTGTTGGGTGCACATTTCCTTAAGAGTAGTCCAAAGCTCAAAGGCCAAAAGCATATCGTAGCCCCTTCATTTTTCTTTTCTCATCGGGTTGACCAAATTAAGTTCATTTCGATTTTCCTAAGGTCTGAAAGGTGATATTTTTTAGACTGATCTATATCGAGTTCTTATTTCGACCTCCCCTCTCTCCAAAAACATAGGCCAAATACTTGATGAGCTTTATGGATGTAGGTCCTTGTCGTCTTCTTTCCCAATTCTTTCTCGCTATTTGTCATAATTAATTTCATGCATTGTGGCATGCCATAACATCCTATTCCTTGATCCGATCACATTCCCTCTCTTTGCAATCTTAGTAGGTCTACCCTCCAAGATGTTCAACTTGAATGGATTGACATGTATCTTGCATCTATTTGGTTTTGATGTCCTTTGGTCATATGAGTCATTATTTCTGACATTGATTTGTCACATGACGTGTTGTCTTTTTCCCCTTGCTCATTTTCCATTCATCACATCTGAATTTTAGTGTACTTGGTCGCCATACAGCCTAGCTACCCACCTTCATGCTCGGTTTCTCAAAACCTACTTCATATACCTTATTCCTAATTTCAAACCCTAGGTGAGAAACCCTGTTTGGTATGGAACCACAAGGGGCATAGAACCTTGAATCGTGTGTAAGTTGGCGTTATTTTCCTAATTTTATTTTTATTTTATATATATATATATATATATATATATATTGTATATTTTTATTTTTAATTTTATTTATCTATTTATTTTTATTTTTATTTATTATTTTTGTATTTATTTATTTTCATTTGTATTTTTCCCTTCATTTTTTAAAACCACATGGTTTAATTGCACTTGTGATTTTTCCATGTTTTTTAATTCCTCTTCGTTTTACTAAAGTTATACTAGATATTTATTTTTTACATGGGGAAAATCAAGTTGACTTTCAAATGTTTTTACATGGGTCAAACATGTTTTTACATGCATCAAATGTGTTTTACATTTATAAACTATTTGTTAAAAGTGTGTTTTTCAGAAAACCCTAATGTATAATATTTGGATTCACATTCTCACTCCTCGTAAAATTAGAAACAATTTGATTTTTGATTTGTGTGTGCGTGTTTTATTTCCTTTTTCATTTTAATTTTATTTTTCCACTTTCCCCCTTATCAAATTTAATTTCATTTTAGTACCATATTAATTTCTAATTTAACTTTTCCATTTTTCCCTCAATCATTAAAATTCAAGATAATATTTCATAAGAGTTCTCTCTAAGATTCTTCCCATTGGATTTCTTTTTTACTTCATGGTAAATTAAATTGGGAATTACCACTAAGGCACTCCTCCTATCTTCATGGAATCCATTCCTCCCAAATACCTCAGAATGACCGCATAATCATTTTAATATTTCTTGTTGGAACTTATACTCATTGAAAGAGAATGCAAAGGGTTTAGGCCTATCCATATGCCCTCGAAATCATATACAACAGAAAGGTTGTAATCCATGAATGTCCTACCAAGGTCACTTTATTGTTATCACTTCCATAATGATTTAGTCTTTCCTCTCACAAGGTTGAAGATGATCATACAAATGTTTCTCATAATTATCATTAATGACAAGAGGAAATAAATACCTCGTCTTGCAAGGATGATGGTATTGAATCAGATTTTTATTTATCTTGTAAACATGATAAAGGTTTCTTGATGGACATGTATTTAGAAGATAGAGAAAATTGAAGAATTATGGCTCTTTTTGTTTAAATTGATTGATTCTTATTGCAGGAACAAGACACTGTGTCTACAGATCCAACTATTACAAAAATTAATGACATTAAGTGTCACATAGAAGGAAATATTGTGGGAAAACCATAGTGCTTATCTCTCAAGAATCAGGTTGTGATATTTAGCTAAATCAATGGAAGACAAACACTTCAATGACTATACTTCCTTTATTATTTTGCATAAGTTTTGTGACAACCAATATAGTTTATATTTACATTATCTTAGAATTCTTTGCTTAGGATTAGTTTAATTTTGGTATTTGGTTTTAATTTTTCTCATTATAATAAGCTAGTCATTTAGAGGACGTGTTTTTCCCAAACTGTCTAATACCTCATCATACCATTCTGTTTTTCTATGCGGGTTGGGAAATGGCTTGTGCCACCAACTCCAACTTTTTTATTTCCTCTTGAATGAAAGTGACTTAGCGATGTGTTAATCTAAAATTGGCTACTCAGATTCCTTTGCAACATTTTTTAATCAGCCAAGATTTCCACCAACTCAATAGTTTATTAGAAATATAGTCTCATTCATGTATTCACATATTGGTTTATGATATAGTTGATATTTGGAGTCATTTTAATGGTTATTTTGATGAACTTCATAGCTATATGGTGTCCTCTTTGCCTCATTGGATTGAATCATTTAAATATGCGGGATTAATAATACATTTTATGGAAAATATTTTTTTTTTCTCTTGTGAGGAATCTGAAATGTAATTTTTGTTATTTAAAAATTCAATGTTTTCAAATATGCAAATGACTTGTTCATGTCAAGAAATATTAAGAGCTTAGTGGTTTGTTGAATGTTTCATGTAATTGGATTTTTGAAAAACTGTTTTGACTAAACTTCTCCATTAATCCATTTTTCTAGGTTCTAGGAATTTTTTTCTTGTCTCACTAGATACCAATTAGATTTTAGGATTGTGTTGTGAATGTTTTCACTAGATTATAAATTCTTGCAATATTGCTTGTTATTCATTTCAAATATTTACTCTAGCAATTTTTTTATTGGGATTGATGTTGAATGGTTAACATTGCTTGACTAATTATTTCCCTTGGCTTACTTTACAAGCTTTCACTGAAAAATTCTTTTGTTGTTGTTGCCCCATATTTATTACTTCTTGTTTGGTTCTCTTCTTATTTCTTAGATAGTTTTCATTCCTTTTGATGACAAACATTTTCTAACTTTAAGTTTCTTTTAGTTTAGTTAACTTTTCATGAATTGGGTTAAATTTTAGTTCTTTATTTCTACTTGTACAATTTTCTTCCATATTTTAATTTGAATTTTGGTATGCTCCCTTAGTTGATTTTACTTTTTAGTCTTCCTAAAGTATTTCTATTTAAATTTTCATGAGGGGATGGTCCAATTCTGGTCACATACAAACGAAATTTTTTACAAGTCATACTATGCATGGTTTTCTCTATCTAAATGAACATTCATGAAGTTATTAGCTATAGGTTTGTAATGATAGTTGTGTTGGAATGCATTTTCTGTTTGAGCATACCATGATAACCCACAAGTAAAGGAAAGTGTCTATCTACTCTTTTATTTGAGTCCCATCTACTTCATATTAATAAGATTGTCAATACTATGATGGATATTGGGGAGACATGTGGGTTAAAATAAAAGGCATAATATCTACTCATGAAATCAAAGAAATCATCGTATCACCCCACTTCATTCACACCTTATTTGTTTATGCATATATATATACAAAATTGAAAAGGGTGCACATATTTCAAAATAAAAAAGAAGTTGAAAGCAAGTAAACCCGTCGAGGATATGGATGCTTGATGGTAGCAGAGCTATGTTTGTATGGTATTGAGTAAACTTAATTGAGACAATGAATGGGCATTCGTAGTGAAGCAATGTCAGGAAAATAAAGATAAGGAACACACTTATGTAGATGCTTGCTTATTATAGAAGGTGAAAACCCATGGTTAAACCAAAGATAATATGAAGTGTGTAGAAAGTAAAAGAATTTACCTCACGAATTGGATCTTTCAAAAGGGTGTGTTAGATTATAACTACTATAGGTATTAGGTTATATATCTTAGAAATTTGGTGTCATTCTGGTACCAATGATTATTGGAAAATTGTCTTTAGTTTGTTGAAGTTATCTTTAAAATTTAGATCTAAAGTAAATTCCCTAGAATTCTACTGACAAAGATAATTTTTTCTTCCAATGTGTCACCATTTGTTGAGGCCACAACAAACCCTCCTTACTTTTTCTTTTACAAGAGAAAGGAAAGGGGCCTTCTACTAAAATTTCATCCCTCGTGCCTAATTCTCTATTGCTTGAGCCTAATGTTAATTGTTTGTCTACATTGAGTGAGTTGGAGGTTTGATCATGATTGATGATTGTCTTGAATCAGTTTGTTGTTGAGGATTTTATGAATGGATAAATCAATCTCTTCATTCTCTTTCTTACATGTAGTTCTTAATGTCTTCATATTTATTCTTCCGCATGTTGATAATACTCTTTTGTTTTGAACAATATGTTTGAATCACAAAATAACTAATTATTATTTTGAGTTGAGACATGACACATGAAGTTTTTGCAAAAATTATCTACAACCACCAATGATAATTGTTGAAGAAACCCAACACTCATTTATAATCTTGTTCAAGGAAGGGAATGCATTTTTACATTATAATGGAAACTATCTTCTTAATTGCATAACTAATCTCATATTGTTTTCTGTATGTTGGAGTAGGTCCACAAGGCCTTTCATTTATGAATGGATTCTTAGGATAAAATCAGATCCAAATCCATCATGAGGACTAACATAAAACAACATTATCTGTCTTTGGGGTATATCGACCTACCGAAAAATTCCTTTTGGCCTTAAAATTATTGGATCCACTTTCCAGTGAGTCATATCATTCACTTTTCATGACCTCAAGAACATTATTGAGGTGTATATTAATGACCTTGATTCTTGATTTCATAAGAGAACATATTGTCCTTCCAATTTACATATTGTGTTTGAGAGATGTCTTTATTATCGAATCATTTGAATCCTCACAACTGCATCTTTTGTGTTGTTTATGGGAATCTCCTTAGTTTTATCATTTCCCACAAAGTGATCATGGTCATTCCTTTGATGGTCGAGGCAATAGTTCAGTTGCTTCCCCTGCATACCATCTATGAGCTTCAAATTCTACAAGGGAAAGCTAATTTCCTATGATGTTCTATAGAAAACTATGTTGAAATCATGAAGGGCTTCATGTGCTTGTTGAAAAATGGGGTAACATTCATTTGGTATGATTTCACACAATCATATTTCGATGCGTTGAAGAAACTACTCATGTCTTCCCTTTGATTTTTCCTTTTGGATTTAGCAGCGATTTGCTATTAGATCTTACAACATCAAAATGGAATGTTTGTATGGTTTTACATCAGGAAGATGACATGCTTTAGGAGAATTTCATATAATACCTTAGACATGGCTCAATAGGCCCTAATATCCACTATTCACATGTGGAGAAGTTAGCTTTGGCATAAATTCACACCATACAAAGACTTTGGCATTATATTCTTCTTCGCAAAACCATTGTGATACTTGACGTTAATCTATTCCAATATGTCTTGACTTGCCAAATTATCGAGGGAAAGTATAATAAATGGATTGTTATCTTACATGAATTACATTTGGACTTTGCATCATCAAAGCCCAAGAAATATTTAGTTTTTGTGGAGATGATGTTGGAATTTCCCAAGGAAGATAATGATGATTTTATCACTAAATCAATCTTGAATGAGAACATTTTCCTTATTTCTTCTACCGACCCTTGGTATGGGGATCTAATACTATATCTCCACACTCATAAGTTCTTTTGACATCATTTGCAAGATGGGAGATGATGTAATCACCAACCGGTGAATAATTACCTGGTCATTAGTGATACTTTGTATCATCAAGGGGTGGATTCAATTCTTCAATATTGTTCAACTCATGAAGAAGTGGAGATTTTTCTTAGTAATTGTCATGGTGTAACTTATGGTGGTTATGTGTCTAGGCTTCTAACAACCGAAAAAATATTGTTTCCTAGATATTTTTGGACCAAGATCTTCAAATATCATATCGAGGTGGTTAAAAACTTTCATAATTGTCATGATTTTACTGGAAAAATGAATGCACATCTAGATCCGTTGTTTCCCATCATCATCATCTACCCCTTTATTAAGTGCGGTATGGATTTTATGACATGGCACCCAAATTCAACTAGGGAACAGAGATATATGAGTGTGGCCATTGACTACTTCACAAATTTAGTAGAGTCCATGGCTACATTTTCCAACGATCGTGAGACAACTATACTTTTCATATTCAATCAAGTAATTTTTAGGTTCAAAGTCTTGAGAGCGAATGTCGCTGACCATGATAGTCACTTTCAAAAAAATATGATGTGAGAATTAGCCTCGAATTTTAGATTCAAACAAGAGAATTCATCTATTGACTACCCTCAATTGAATGGTCAAGTGGATTATGTAAATAAGTCTCTCAAGAACGTCCTCCAATGAACGATTAATTCAAGTAAATCAAAATGGAATTTAATTCTCTATCTAACATTATGGGTCTATACAACCTTGGTTAATACTTCCATAGGTTTTTCAGTCTTCCAACTTGTTTATGGTGTGGAAGAAATTATTATGGTTGAGTGTGAAATGCCCTGGTGGAAGATATTTATTGAGCTCCTTTCGGTCACCTCAGATTCAAAGGAACACCTCATTCAACATTATCATATTCATGAGAACCATCGAGATGCCACCACAACAAATGAGGCACACAAAAATCATGTCAAAGTTTAGTATGAAAATAATTTCTAGCCTTGTATATTTTTTGGAGGTGATATTGTCTTGGTTTATCAACAAAAAAAATATATCCTTGGGGTAGGAAATTTGTATTCAATGTGGCACATCATGAGGTGCGTCCTGAAGAAAATTTCTTATGAACTCATAGATTAGGAGTGCAATGTGTTGGCTGAGCCTATGAATGGGCTCTGCGTGAAGAGGTACTATGTCTGAGTAGAAATGCCAAGGAATTTTCCCCTTTGTAATTGTTCTATATTAATAGTATTTAGAACTATCTTAGTTTTCTTTTTCTTTAGTTTTTCTTACTATTTTTCTTCTCTTTTGGAAAATGTCAATGGATTCCAAAATTTTTATAGGATTCATGCATGGTTGTAGGAATCACACTCAAAGTCTTTCTTCCACTAGATGGGTTATTTATTCTACTTTGGGCCAATTGGTGACTTCAACATGTGCCAATAATGTGGACCACAATCAATAATGTGGCCAAAAATAGTGTTGTCATTGAACTCCTTGTGGATGTCATCTCACATGGAATTCAATCATTGTAAGTTCACCTAAATTCCTTCCTAGTAGTGTTCCAATTAAATGGAGAGTATTGTGCCCATGACCCTACTCTTCACTGGAAATTTTTGTAGGTACGTCATCGTCTGGAGCTTTCTTTTGACTTTGTTACTTATGTGCATATTCCTAGGAGTCATA
>ML778006.1:476770-488990 GCA_009831015.1 Picea engelmannii
CGTTATGTGTGCATTTATGGGAAGCATGATCAGTTGCAACATTTTATCACAACTTGTATGATGCAAGTTGCATGTGAATGCAATTCATTTTGAAGGAATTTTTGTTGTTGCATAAATTTGCCAGGAGGATGTAAAAGATGGATATGATGTTCACTTGTTGCAGCCATTTATCTTTTTCATTTCAACTCTTATGTACCCACATGTTACGAGGTTATGTACTTATGTTTGTACTGAAAGGAGAGTTGAAGAGTCATGTGCATGCATTTGTTTTTATGTATGTGTAAGAAATGAACCTGGTGATGGTTCATCATGAATGATTCATGATTGTAACATGATTGTGTATCATGTTTGTCGACTTGTCATTTTGAGAAGATTGAGATTTTTCAAATAAGTCTCAACTGGTGTCGATGATTGTCTGACGACTATGTGTGTCGATCATGTTTTTCGACTTGTGTTTAGTCGATGGTGTTTGTTGGCTTGTAAGTAAATTTTGAGTACATCAAGATGCAGGAAAACACCATGTACTTTGATGAAGTACAAGATGCAACAGTTTGTTTGAAGAGAAAAAGAATTTGTTAGCATCATTTTCAGTCTTGTATAATTTGTTTTCAAGATTGATGGTTTTCTTGGCTTGTGGCAAGATGTCGCAAGAAAGTTTTTGTAGACATTGGAGAGTTGATTTTGTTGAAGTTAAAGAGTTCGAAAGAGGGACTTGATTCTTAGTGGGAAGGTTGGCAGTCTTCCAAGCACAGAGAGAACAGTGGGTCAGCAGCAGCCAGAGAGTAATGGTTGAGGGACATAACCAGTTGCAATGCAAGGCATGTCAAGGTATTCAGGTGATCATCAAAAAGAATTTTCAAGTAGAATCGGTTGATAGAACTTGAAAGCAGACAGATAATCATAAGCTTTTGTGGGTCCAAAAGCCTTTCAGTGGGAAGGTGTGATCAAAATTTGGACCAAGGGTCAAATTTTAGCTCAAAAATAAACATTCTTGGAATTGCCTCAAAATGAACGTGAGCATATCCCTCGTCATCATGAACCCAACGCAATTTGGTTCGTCTCAAACGGACGTCAGGAGCGAGAGATATCATGATCTATCTGAATCGTCAAACAGGTAAAAAAAAGGATGTTGACTGGGTAGTCTGTATAGTCCGTACGGATGCTGACGTGGCATGACCATATGCTGATGTGGTGGCCTTACAATGACATGGTAGATGTGACATGGCAGTTTTGGATTGGCTGACATCTAGGCGAATCATGTTGTGACACATGGCATCATTTTCGGCAAATGGTGTGGTGCCACGTGGCCCAGTCATGGGCTGCCACGTGGCACCCCTTTATTGGTCTATTGTTTGTTTATTAAAAAATTTATGGATTCCATGGGGTTCGACCCTCGGACCTCCCCACCATGTAAATACTTTGCAAATTCCACGTTACCAATGTGCCATACTTTGTTGCTTGGTATATATACCATTTCATATATATTTAAATTGGCATGTATTAATGTTTGGGCGCGGACAGGGCTGGGGCTAAGCCCCAGCTCCCATTCACATAAATATAACCATATGACCCCCCTTTCACACACATATTACAAACAGAGCTATATCCCCCAGTCGTATGTGTCAACCCATGTGACCTTGTCTCTATGCGCGCGGGGTTTTAAAAGAAATGGTTAGCCCACGATTTCGGGTGCTTACCCATGTGCCCGTGGTTTTGGTGGTTAGGGACTGGGCGCACCCTAACGGTTCGATGGTTTGCACCATTTTTCGGAACTGCTCGGTTCTGGGTTTAAACACGCGTTTTGGAGCGTGTTCTTGGTTCAAGCATAAAAGGGTGCATTTTGGCGAACCAGTTTCAGCAAGGTTGAAGGAGGAAAATGGAGGAGGCCTAACTTCTTCATCTTTTGGCCGATTGCGATACCGTAAAATCTCAGCTAGGGGTTTTTGGATGTCCTGAATCCATTGGAACTATTATCAAGGCCATTTGAAGACTTCTTCTGCAAGTTTTTCACCATTGAAGTTTCAGCAAGCTCGAGGGAGCTTGAAGCCCTCATTGATCGAGGATTTGGTTTGGTGAGCCTATGTTTGTTTTCTGTGATTGAATAATCATTTTTGGCTAATTGTTATGATCTGAACACATTGGGATAGGTTTCAGAGGCTTTTGAAGACTTTTACAGGTGTTTTTTCCAAAGATAAGCTCAGGGAAGCCTTTGGCCACATGTAGAAGAGGTCATGCCCGGATGAGCCATGATCCGTTTTCAGAGTTCTATTAGTCATTTTTGGGGTTTTTATGTGTTCTGATCTCAATGGTATGGTTTGTTTTTCCATTGGAGTTGAGAAGAATATTGTAAAAGAACTTTTGATAAATTAATCCCAGAGAGCCAAGTCCATTGATGGAGGCTCAAGGAGATGTAGCTCGGAGGGGGGTGAACTCCTTTATCATATTGTTCTTGTTGTGAGTTTGACAGTTTATTTGTTGCAAGTTATGTTGTTGTGTATTTATTGAAAGTACATATTTAACCATTTAAAAGAACATATCCTCACACATAAGTATTTACAAGAAGATACATGAACTTAACACATAAGTTTATCTTGCATATTTATACACATGAAGCAAGGTCATGTAAAGTTTATTTTAATGAAGTAGAGGGTGCTTGCATAGAATAACAAGTCATCCTTCTATTTTCAGATCAGTTATTATTACTTTCAATAGGAAATTGTACAATATACCCAAGGTAGTCCCACCTAGTGTTATTTCCTTGATCTCTGCTAAGCAATGTAGGAAGGTCATCTCTCAGACGGGGAAGTTTGTCATCTTCGTGATTCACTCTCAAAACAAGCGAAAGATCACAACCACATCCAAGGTCTTTGCAGCCGACCTCTCCACGCAATAGAAGCAAGTATATAAGGTCGTGAAAGAATACTCAAATATATTCTCCTCACCTATAGGGGTACCTCTGCATTGCCAGGTCAAGGACCCCATCGATCTGACCCTCAATGCAGCACTACCAAATGGGCAAGTCTATCATCTCTCTTTGTTAGAGAATGAGGAGATCAAGCGACAGATCTAAGAACAACTCCACAAGGGGCACATTTTCCCCATATCATCACCTTGTGGGAGCCCAATTGTGATGGTACAGAAGAAAGATAGAACCTAGCAACTTATTATTGATTACCGAGCTATGAATAAAATCACAGTCAGAAACCGATACCTGATTCCCTGAATCGATGACCTCCTTGATCAACTCACGGGGGCCAAATACTTCATTAAGATTGATCTGAAGTCTGGCTACCACCAAGTCTCGATAGAACATATAGATGTATGTAAGACCACCTTAAAGTCAAATGAAGGCCTTTTTGAATGGTTGGTCACGCCCTTTGGTTTGACAAATGCTCCATCCACTTTCATGAGGATAATGGACAACATCCGGCCACCATTCACCAATAATTTTGTAGTGGTGTAGCTGGATGACATTCTAATTAATAGCAATACTTGGGCCAAATACTTGCAACATATTCAGTAGGTTTTGCACACCCTGCGACAGCACAAGCAATGCGCCAAATTGGAAAAATGCTCCTTTGGCATGGGCAAGGTCCATTACCTGGGATACATCATTGATAAGAATGGCGTACATGTTGATCCAACCAAGATCCAAGTTATCTGTGACTAGAAAAACCCAATAACACTCATTGAGCTTCGAAGCTTCTTGGGCCTTGCCAATTTCTACCACAAGTTCGTGTTGGGATTCTCCCATATTTCATGGGCCCTCAACGAAATAAACAGGGGTGGTGGTAAGGAGAAATTTGTGTGGGGCTAGTCCCAACAATAAGCGTTCAATGATTTGAAGCAACGCTTGTGCTCAGACCCAATACTTTCACTACCAGACCTACAACATCCCTGTGAGATTGAGACAGATGCTTCATACTATGTTGTGGGCATTGTTCTCACTCAGCACAACCACCCTATGGCCTATCATAGTGACACACTGTCAGATACTGTCTGTAAGTACCCTACTTAAGACAAAGAAATGTACTCCATTGTGAAAGCATGCCCCCAGTGGAGACATTACATTATTGGGAAGGAGAAAGTCATCCACACTGATCATAATCCATTGTAGTTCATACAGACACAGGGAAAATTGCAGAATGACCGCCATCAAAAGTGGTCCACATACTTGCAACAATTCCACCTCAACATCAAGTATAAAACATCAAGCACCAATCGTGTCGCTGATTTCCTCAGTAGACCGCCATTTGTATCACTCACCATGGTGCTAAAATCTTACAACCATGAGACATGTGGATGGACCCAACTCTATGAGACAGACCCTGACTTTGCCACCACGTACCAAATGTTGGGTGAAAATGCAGTTGTCAATAATTTTCATCTTTAGGATGGGTTTTTGTGTTATCTGGGCCATATCTGTGTTCCATCAGGTGAGCGATTCAAGATGATCTAGGAAGCCCATTACAGTTGGATGGCAGGAAACTTCAGCGTCGAAAAGATAGTGGTGATTCTACATAAACATTTCTACTGTCCAAAACTTTGACAGGAGGTCAGCAAGTATATTAGGTCCTGCACTGGCTGTACTATTGAAAAACTGACCACTAAGAAATAGGGCCTATACACCCCTCTTCCTACTCTTGACAGGCCATGGGAATCCATCTCAATGGACTACATGTTGGGCCTCTCGTCCACTAAGTGGGGAAATAACTATGTTTTTGTGGTTGTTGATCGCTTTTCTAATATGGCAATTCTGATTTCCTGCAAGAAGAGCATCATAGTAGAGGCCACTGCCAAGATGTTCTTTGAATGAGTCTGGGTACATTTTGGAATTCCACAAACCATTGTCTCATATCGGGATACTCCATTTCTCAGCACGTTTTGGTTGATCCTTTGGTCACTACTAGAGAACAAGCTCACCAAATCCACGACCTTCCACCCCTAGACAGATGGCCAAACCGAGGTTGTAAATCGAATGATTATGCATATCCTTTGCATGTATAATTCAAAGCAGCCTCTCACATGGGATGAGAGCCTTCCTTATGTCTAGAATAGATACAAGTGAGCCCTACATAGCTCAACCAACCACATATGGGTCCCATATTCCAACCATTGGGTCCCATAGATGTTACACTTCCCCTTGTCATCACCTTGACCGACTCATCTCCTGCTCCAACTAAAGCTAAAAAAGTCACCCAATTCATTGAGAAAATCTAGCACATCCGCCAATAGGTTCAGGATATCCTACAGAAGTCCAATGACAAGTACATACAGTGCCATGATCAACATCGGGTGCCAGATAAGTTTTAGGTGGGCAATAATGTTTGGTTTCACTTGCAGAAAGAATGCCTTACAGGACCTCATCAAGAGATTTTCCCACTCTGTTATTGGTCGTACACTATCACCAAGGCCATGGGGGGTAATTATTTTGAGCTCAACATTCCTCCTTTCCTTGGCCTCCACCCAGTGTTCAACGTTGATCTCCTTTTCCCTTATTTCCCACCATTATTGGACACCTCAGAAGTAGCAGAGCAACTGACACCAATAGAGCTCAACCACGAATGCATACAATAGGCATCCAATGATAATATTGTGGATAGACAGATCAAGGGAATTCGACAACAAAGGATCCATCTTTATCAAGTCGTCAAAGCAGGGCATCTCCTGCACCAAGGCAAGTGGCTCACCCAGGGCCAAATTCAGTAGAAATTTCCTCATCTGATGGGGGACCTCAACGCAATGGATACCATTGCTTCCTAAGGAGGGAGGATTGATCCATATGGATATTTGTGTCCACCCACCTTTTCCAACTGTCTCAAAATAGTTTTCTAATAATTTTGGCAATTTACTATTTTTAGCAGTTTTAACTTATGGGGCCATTTTGAGGGCCTAAATGAAGGTTTTTTTGGATTGATATCCTCAATGATAGCCAAATAAATGATTGATTCACCAAAATGAATCTCCTCGACGATACCTTTCCAATGGGCCATCACACACCTAAAACAGATATCGTATGCAAAAGTTACGACCCTGGGAAGTTGATGTACTAACTTAACCAAATGGGGCCCACATGATTTTTGGCGCTTCATCTCCTAGGGTTAGGTTTTTTTATGTCTAGGGTTTTTGACATTCTTTCTTTTTGCAAAAATGCCTTCAGAGACTCATTGTAACATTCTTCTTGTGAATGCGTGTTGTCGTCACATCTCTTCTCAGAGATAAGCCGCCACCATTCCACCAAGCTTGTTTCCGTTGCATTTTACAATTTCAACTTATTTTGTTATTGAATAGAAAACTAGTTTTATTGTATCTTTGTTATTTTGTGTTAATCACCTGTTAATAATCTCTATTCATTTTGTTCTTCTCATAAAATCTGGATCAGTTGGTCGTGGTATTGGAGGAGGAGGAGGAGGCGATCAAGTAAGACCCCCACCCCTTAGAATATTTGCCAAAGTAGATACTAGGTACGCTCCTTTGGTCCTCCCAGTCCCTCTCCATGATTTAACTGAAAATTATATGAAAAACCTACCGAAATTCAGAGGAGAGGGATATTTAACCGTGACTAAACACATTAATTTCTTTGATCAATTTGTTGACATCCTAGGTCTTGAACACGAGGATGTTTATTCAAGAATCCCATTTCAAACTTTCGAAGGATAGGTGATAACCTGGTTCTGAGGACTACCAGAAGGATCCATAGGATCATATGATGAGTTGGAAAATGATTTTATCAGAGAATGGGGAGAAATGAAAGATCATCTTTATTATCTAACTGAGTTTGGAGCTTTGAGAAAGAAAAATTCATAATCAGTTCTTGAATTTACTCAAAGATTTAATAAACTATATAATAACATTCCATCTAAGTTTAAACCTTCCCAACCTACAACGAAAGTAACTTTTCTTGGGTCTTTTGATATAGATTTCGCTCTATTATTAAGAGAAAGGAGATCTATTGATCTCACTAAAATGCAGGATGACACTGAAGAAATTGAATCGAACATGATGGGATCGAGAAAGTTAAAAGCTAAATTTGAAATGAGAAATAAAGAAACTCGATGGTTCAGGGAACAAGAAGGACCCTTTGGAGTTGGAAGATCCTCAGAATATAAGATGGATGGCATGGCTAAAATAATCAAAGAATTATCGGATAAAATATCGAGAATGGAATTGGACCAATCAAAGAATGATCACTTCCCTAGAGAGGATTTCAGAAGGAATTCTAACCCTCAAATACAACAAAGACAAATTAAGAATGAATAATAGAAGATTCAAGTCCCCTTTAAGAATGAAAATTTTATAGGAGGAGAAGACATGCAAAATTTTGAGGAATTCGAGTAAGATATCAATAATCTTGGTGATGATTGTTAGTAACTTTATTTGATGAGACAAGATTATGAAAAATATCTAAACGTAGAAGGTTGGTCTAATAACGATGAGATTATGAATATTACAAATGATTCTTCTTATCAAGGAATCAATGATAATATAATGGTCGAGCTCCAACAGAAATATAATGTAAGGCCTCGAATAAGAAATATCACAACTGCCCCACGAAACAAAATCTTATTCGGAGGGGAAACATACGAGGCAGCCCCAAAAATAGTTGAAACACAAGCTATTAAAACCAAGGCTACTGACAAAACCAAGGTTGTTGACACACAACCTACCAAGACAAAGGAAGTAGAAACACCAGTTGTTAATACAAGAAGAGAGAAAATTCCTATAGTAGAGACAAAAATAGCTGAAACAAAAGAAACACAAATTAGTAAATCAGAAAAAAAGGAGATATAAATCCAAACCAGAGAAGTTGATAAGACAATGGTAAATTTCAGTCTAGAAAATGAAATAAATAAAATCAAAATCCATGTACCTCTGGTTGAACTAGAAAAAAATCCTATATACAAAAAGCAAATTGATAAAATGATTAATTTTTCAAATAATGAAAGTTAAGATGACGTTATATATTTAGAAGATGATAATCCTAATATAATTTTTGGTCTACATTTTGAAGGTGCCAGAGATATTTTCGCTCCTTTCTATATTATGCTAACTGTGCATGATCACCTGCTCCATAATTGCATGTTGGATTCTGGAGCTTCTCACAATGTGATGCCCAAAGCTATTATAGATAGACTTGGTCTCGAAATCACTCGACCATATGGAGATTTTTATTCTTTTGATTCAAGAAATGTTAAATGTGTGGGTATGATAAAATATTTAGTATTTAACCTTGCATAGATTCCCGTAAAAAGTGTTCCGATGGATGTGGTTTTTGCTGATATGCCTCTGAAGTATGGCATGTTGTTATCCAGTTCTTGCGGCACCAAACTTGGAGGATCCCTTCAACTCGACATGACATATGCCACAATCTCGATCTTCGGTGGACAGTTCACTCGCTTGTATAGAGAAACAAGGTTGGCATTTACAGTAAGTGATCCACTTAACCCTAATAAATACCCTACTTATATTGCAGATCAGGATTTAGTAAATTGTATTTTATCTATTGATCATGATTTAAATGAATGTATAGAAGAAGAAAAAAAAAATATAGATAAAGATGTATATAGTACTGGAGTTTGGAAAATGTATTTTGATGGTGCTTCATCTTGTGAAGGAGAAGGAGATGGAGTGTTGTTTGTGGCACCCAATGATGAGTTTATTATTCCTTGTTCTTACAAGTTAAAGTGGGACATAGATTACACTAACAATATATGTGAATATGAAACCTTGGTCTTAGGATTAGAAACTACCAGGAAATTACAAATTAAGAACTTAGAAGTCTATGGTGATGCAGAAATAATCATAAAACAAGTTAACCATCAGTAACAGGCTAAGCATCCAAGGTTGAGATCTTATAGAAATTGTTCTTGGAATTTAATTGAGAATTTCTTCTCCTCAGTTAAAGTTCATTACATCCCCAGAAAAAAAAATCAACGAGTAGATTCATTGGATAAAGCGGCCTCAATGTTTGTGCCTCCTATGTCTTTCAAACATAAATAATATATAGAAATGAGACATAAACCTTCCATACCAAATAATATTCAACATTGGCAGGTTTTCGAGGATGATGAACAAATCAGGAAATTTTTAAAAATGGTGGATGACTTTGCCGAAACACATATCGACCAAGAAAATAAGAACTTATTAATTAAGGTTGGTTGTCATTGATGTAAACCCTTGAAGAAATCCCTATAGAACAAAGGTTGGGTAATGGACCCAATATTGTTTGATGTAAAGATGACTCGTTATTGTATTTTCATGGTTGATAATAAGTAGAAATGGATGAACTCCAGAGTGGTGGTCCCCTTATGGTGAAATCCCTCACGGGAAGATGCTTTGTAGATTGAGTTATCCTAGAAGTATGGTTACAGAACCCATGCTTTTTTGTGGAATAATGAGATGAATGCCAGTTAATTTTTTAGTGAAACTATCCTAGATGGATAGTTCTTGTCATTCCATTTCCGGTGGTATGTGGAACGTCACATAACTCCTCACAGTTAGAGAGTTATTTCCATGAGAAGTTGAAGAACCTAGGTCTGGGTAATGGACCCAAGTTTTTTTGATGGAAAATGGTATGCATTTTGATATATTTTTAGTTAATACTATTCTATATGGAACATCACATGTCATTCCATTTATGTTGGTATGTGGAACATCACATAAATCCTCATGGTTTGAGAGTTATGGCTTGATGAATATGGAGGACCCTCATATGTCATCTAGAAGCCCCAAAAGGACAAAGTGGTCAAAGTGGTTTAAGAGATTTTAAAAGGTAAATAATAAAGTGAAGTGATGAGTGTACTATAATTCAAAGTTAATAAAAAATAAATTAATTCAATAATAAATTTAATGGAGAAATTAGAAGTGGGGTAACCGTAAAATAAGGAAAGTGGGCAAAGTGACCTAGAAGATGTTTTAAAGGAAGCTACTTGGAGAGTATAAATAAGAGGCAAGGCTCTCTCATTTAATAAAAACTTGAGAATATTTAATAACTATAGGTGTGAGGTAACCAAAAGATATCTAAGCCGAATTTCTGAAGAAAGTGAAGAAAAGAAGGCCGAAATTCAAGGAAGGATAAATTCTTTTGATGATGTTTTCTAAGGTATGTGTTTTTCAGGTCATCTCACCATTTTCGCAATAACTTTTTTTATATAATGAGTCAGACCTTGAAATTGCTATGAAATTGATGAAACATATCCAAGTATTTGTTGTAAAAAATTCAGCTTGTGGGTCATTGTATTTTTGGAGTTACACTTTCGCTACTTCAAATGCAAGGATGCCCCCAATCTAATATAAAGAAAGAAATTAAATCTTTTTGTTTCAAAAATTTCACTAAAAGAAATAATGAACATTCTTAAAGCAAAGAAACCCAATCTAAAAGTTTTCTTTTAAAGTGAACTACTCAGAAGAAATCTAATCTTTCCCTAAACAATCCTAAAGAAAACACAGGCTTTGTAATTGAATGACACTCAAAGCAAGAGACTAATCCTTCAAAACCAAACAAAGAAAAGATGGCTAAAATCAACTCAAAGAATGTCAAGCAGAGTGTAAACAGATCAATATATGCTCGAAAAGTTCAATCCAGTTGAGCAAAGAAAAACTGGGCATGAAAAAAAAATTTACAAACAAGTTCATAGCCTAGTAGTGAGGTGCAGTGCGAAAATTAGGCATTTTCACAGTCTAGACACAGGTAGGGTGCGAGAAGGTCGCACTGGAATGAACAGTAGGGTGTGAAAATGAAGGGTTTTCACAGGCTGTATACAGGTGAAGTGTGGGAATGTCTGTAATCAAAAGGAATTTGGAAAATGGACAAAGATTCTAAGTGAACTTTCATATCCAGAGACTTTGGATGCATCTCCCACAGACTCAGAGACCCGAAAACAAGCAATCAAAGCAAGGGAAACTAAACTAACTAGGAAACAATATGTTCCCCTGTCGAGTCACCAATTTTGTTATAGGATAAATTGGTAGGTGCAGACACTAACTGATCTCCCTAGATCCATCTAGATCTAGAACAAAACACACCATAACATGATGCTTTCCTAAAGTTTTAAATATTGAATTTACTAACTAAAGAGGGATAGGTGAAATATCGTTTAAACGCTGCTTCCTCTTGCTATCGCCATCCTAGCTCCATTACAACACTCATACAATGATGATCCTGCAAAACAACACAACCAACCAAAGTGATAGTAATAGCATAAACTCAATATAAACCTATGTATGTGATCAAGGAATCATACAATAAAGCACAACAATATTTATAGGAAAGAATTATATTATTGTATCATATTAAATGTGAAAGAGAGATTACAACCATGGCCTTGATGTCATAAGGTCCCTTACAACTATCCTTCATTCCCCACACACTTCCACTCCAAGAATTTTGAGAGCATAGATCTGATAATATTCACAATCTATATTGACAAAGTGGCTCATCTAGCCAAGCTAACAATATCCAAAGCTCAATCCAATCCAAGCTCCAAAATCAAAAGCCAACCTTCTCCATGAGAGCTCCTCTCCTTTTATAAGTTGAAGATGATCAGGTGAGGAGGTTAGGATAATGCCACTAAATCATGAAAGCGAGTAAGATACAAACCATTTGAATGCCACCTCACCATGGAAGCTTTTCCTTCTAGAAGCATCGAGAAGATGCTCGTTTTTCCCATGTATGAGAATTTTCGCACTCTGCCTATATAGAAACCTACGAACACTTTGTGACCTAGCTATGGTGCAGCCTACGAAAATCAGGCATTTTTTCACCCTACCTATATAGCAACCTGCAAACATCCTCTTTAATAGGGTTTTTACAAAGGAGAATGCAACTTCTTTTCTTGGGAAAAGTTCTTCTCCATTCTTTCTTCAGGAACTCAGGCCATTGACCCCTATGAAGGAAACATATAGGTTTACATCATTAACGGTGATAGGGATGAAGAAAATAATGTGTAATATAAAGAAAGAGATATGGAGTTAAAGAGAGAGGGGAAGAGATAGGTAAATAGAGAGAGGGAAAGTGAGAGAGAGAGAATGAGGGAATGAAATAAAAAGTGGGAGATAAAGAGAGAGAGTGAGGGGGAGAGGGTAAAAGAGGGAGAGAGGGAATGAGGGGGAGAAGGGGGTGAAGATAAAGAGGGGGAGAAGGGTGGGAGAGAGGGATATATAGAGAAGTGGTGGGAGGTTTGAGAGAGAGAGAGAGAGAGAGAGAGAGAGAGAGAGAGAG
>ML778006.1:489194-509665 GCA_009831015.1 Picea engelmannii
TGGTGAATATTTTATCCAGGTGGATATCAGGGGCCACCCACCTTTTCCAAATGGCTCAAAATAGTTTTTTGGCCATTTTGGCAATTTACTATTTTTAGCAGGTTTTAACTTCCGGGGCCATTTTGAGGGCCTAAATGAAGTTTTTTCGAGATCAAGGTTTTGAACGATAGGCAAAGGAATGATTGAGCCCCCAAAATGAATCTCCTCAATGATACATTTCCAACGAGCTATCACATGCCTAAAACAGAGATCGTATGCAAAAGTTACGACCCCGGGAAGTTGATGCACCAACTTACCCAAATGGGGCCCACATGACTTTTGGCGCTTCATCTCCTAGGTTTAGGTTTTTGGATGTTTAGGAATTTTTACATTCTTTATTATTGTAAAAAGGCCTCTAGAGCCTCATTGTAACCATGTTCTTGCGAATGCGAGTAGCCATCACATCTCTTCTCAGAGATAAGCTACCACCATTCTAGCGAGTCTTTCACTCTGTATTTTTACAGTCTCTGTACATTTCTTTGATTAATAGAAATCGTGTATTACTGTATATATGTGTTTATGGTTGCATATCTGATACATTTATATCATATTATTGAATATCTGCAATATCTTTGTGCATTTCTTTATTATATCTCCGCTCTCATTTCGTGCCGAAAATAATCCGGATCAGTGGTATCAGAGCAAGCTGCTCTTGCTCGTTTTTTTCAGTGCATGTCCCCGACGAGGTCTGAGTATAGAAAGTTGGGTTTAGATCTTGTCTCTCTTGGAGACAATCGCTCTTTCACACCCAAAAAACCCTCTATGGCGGAAGAAAAGTAAATTGATGGAGCAGACGATCCTATCAGTCTGTTGCTTGAGCAAGCTCTCACGCGACAGAGGGACGAAATGATGGAGAATTTTTCCCACATCCTTCAATGTATGCCGATAGCATCAGGTGCATATTCATCAAGCGACCACATTGGAGGCACCTCTCCTTTCAAGGTACAAGTTAATTTTGATATTCCCGTATTTGAAGGTCAAATAGATGCAGATGCCCTAGATAAATGGTTAAATTTGCTAGAAGGTTATTTCTTTGTTCATAATTTTTCAGACAAGGAAAAGATCACCTTTGCACTCCTTAAGGATCTCCCCCATGTCAAACATTGGTGGGAAACTTACTGGGAGCAGAGTTCCACAGAGAAATCTGGAATATATGGGGCCGAGCCCACTTGAGATTTTTTTGTGGATGCGGTAAGGGAACAATACTACCCTGTTGGAAACTATGAGGAACAATACATGAGATGGACCACATTGTGGCAAGAGAGGGGCCAAGTAGTTCTAGAGTTCACCAATACCTTCCATACATTGTGCACCAAGCTAGGTATCAAAGAATCCGAACGACATTTGGTTCTGAAATATCGTAGGGCTCTACACAGATTCATCCAAAATGAAATGGATTTTCTGGACATCTCATCACTCGGTGCTGCCTATCGATATGTTGTTAAAATCGAGAAGAAATTTAAGCACTAGAACAAATGGGAGTTCAGGTCTGTAAATCGACAACAATCAAAGTATGACAAAGAAAACCCTAACAAACAGTCTCCCGAAAACTAGTCCAAGCCACAGTAAAAGCAGGGTCACAGGAAGACAAAGAAGGACACCGAAAAATGGTGCGATTTCCACAAAATCCCCTGGCACAACACTGATGAATGTCACTCAAAATAGTAATTGGTGGTCGAGATCAAAGACAAGGAGCCGAACCCTGATTCAGAATCTAATTCTAAAATTACTAGTAAAAGACAGATCATCGACGCATACCCCACTGCTATTGTCGCGACCGTAGCAATTCAACCAGAAGAACCAACAGATCCAGAAGAGGGGGAGCGCCTTTTTCATTCACAGATGTGGGTGAAGGGGACCCCGCTGCATTTTACTGTTGACATCATAAGCCAGAAGAACCTCATCTTAGCAGAGGTCGTCAAACAGTTGGGATTGTTGACAACACCACATCCACAACCATACAGCATTGGGTGGCTTCACCAAGGACGAGATCTTCGTGTCAGCCAGCAGTGTCGATTGTCATACGACATCTTACCCTTCAAGGATGAGGTATTATGTGATGTTTCCCCATTGGATGTCTATGATGTTCTCTTGGGCCAGCCATATATGTGGAAACACCATGATATCTATGAGTCTCGACCCCGTAGTGTCATTATTACTCTAGAGGGTCATATCTACAGGATACCAGAGGTAGTTCCAACTACTGCCCCACCTAAACAGTGTTGCAAGGTAGTATCTCATACTAGAAAATTCATCTTCTCCACAATCTGTTCAAAGGGTGAACAGAAGGATACTACAGCCACCACAGCTTTGGCCAAAGCACCTTCTATCCAACAGAAGCAGGTCGACAAGGTTGCAGTAAAGCACGAAGATTCCTTCTGCACATAGTCATCTAAAATATCCAGACTGTTTAAAAAGTTCCAAACCTTCCAGCCATAGGTTCGTGACAGATTTCCACAAACTAAGCAGCGTGACTTCTCCAGCAAGACAAGCAGCTCACCAAAATGCAGATTCAACAAATGCTTTTCCCTCTCCCCCGGGAACTCAACGCAATGGATACCATTTCTTCCTAAGGAGGGAGGATTGATCCAGGTGGATATCAGAGGCCAACCACCTTTTCCAAATGGCTCAAAACATTTTTCTGGCCATTTTGGCAATTTACTATTTTTAGCAGGTTTTAACTTCCAGGGCCATTTTGAGGGCCTAAATGAAGTTTTTTCAAGATAGATGTTCTCAATGATATCTAAAGGCATTATTTATCCCCCAAAATGAATCTCCTCGATGATACCTTTCCAACGAGCTATCACACATCTAAAACGGAGATCATATGCAAAAGTTACGACCCCGGGAAGTTGATGCACCAACTTACCCAAACGGGGCCCACATGAATTTTGGCGTTTCATCTCCTAGGGTTAGGTTTTTGGATGTTTAGGACTTTTGGCATTCTTTATTATTGTAAAAATGCCTCCAGAGCCTCATTGTAACCATCTTCTTATGAATGCGAGTAGCCATCACATCTCTTCTCAGAGATAAGCTCCCACCATTCTAGCGAGTTTTTCACTCTGTATTTTTACAGTCTCTGTACATTTATTTGATTAATAGAAATCGTGTATTACTGTATATATGTGTTTATGGTTGCATCTCTGATAAATTTCTGTTATTTTATTGAATATATGCAATATCTCTGTGCATTTCTTTATTATATCTCCGCTCTCATTTCGTGCCGAAAATAATCCGGATCAATATTTCATGTTAATAGGAACATATGTTCATTCTTGTTAATAATAACAGGTATGTGATTTAAGAATGTGTTCTAGTTCTTATAGAACATATGTTATTTTTATTTCAATTTTTTTTAGGAAAGGATGCACTTTCTTGTACACATGTTTCTCAGGAATGTGTGCATGTTCTTGAGAAATTTCACGTGTTCTTGCATATGTTCCTACATGTATTTCAGAGTGGAGTTTTGGGTTTTTTAGAGCCTATCACATCATAAATGCATGCACGTTCCTAGAAACAGGCACGTGTTCCTGTGAGTGTGCATTCCTACTCACCCCATTGCCACTTTATTGTCCACCAACTTCATCAAATCACCATATTATGAATTTGAATGTGAGGAGAAATGTTGGATAGTTAGTTTGCAAAGTTGGTTTTCATTGATGCCAAACCTTAGAGATTGATGTCGACCCTTGGAGAGGTTCAAATATGTTGGAAGATTGATTGAAATTTGTATGATTGAGATTGATGGTGAGTTAGTTGGGTACATTTCATGTAGTCTACATGTATCCCCAAAGGTGTAGTTATGAAACCCAATTTTTATTAAGGAATATGGAAATGAAGGAGAGTAAAATTGCCAGTAAGACTATCATATATGGATAATACACGCCGTGCCATTTCTGGTGATATGTTCTACACCATGTGGTTCCTCATGGTTGAAGAGTTATGAGGTCATGAAGTTGGAAGCCCCAAATATGGGTTAATAAGCCCCTATGGAAGCCCCAAAGATGGCTACGAAGTGGCTAATTAGTTGCAATTCATTAATGGAAGGGTAAATTGGTTGTAAAAAGAAAGTTCAATAAGCCCTAAAGTTAAGGAAAGAGGATACTTAGAAAAAAAGTTAAGGAAAGAGGATACACCACAAGAAATAACTCATAAGTACATTCACACACAAATTCTATTGAATATATTCTATGTGAGTAAGTTATTCCTATCTGAGTTAACCAAGGAGATATGAGGAAAATTTCATAGGTAAGATGAAGTAAAGAAGGGTGAAATTTCAAGGGAGGATGAAGTCTTGTGATGATGTGTTCTAACGTATGTTACTTAAATGTCATCTTACCATTTTCGCTATAAATTGTTTTATTTAATTATTAAGATAAATTAATATAGATTAAGATAAAAGACTTTCAAGATACCTGTGGTAAAAATTTCAACTTTTGGGTGGTCATAGTTTTTGAGATACACTCTATGGAAAATAGGGTTTTTGGCTAGTCCTGAAACTAGTCTCAAACATGTGATCCATGTGAAACAATCATAACTTCTTTAGAGAGGATCCAAATTACATGAGACCAAATGAATCATTTATAATTCATGCCATAGTATTATTTCCCTTATTTTTAAATCTATATATATATTGTATTCCATATGTGGCATGCTCTATAAGTTCGCTCTCTAGAATAAGCCAAAATTCAACAAGGTCTGGCATTTTTTCTATAACTATTTTTCTAGGATGCTCCAAGCAATGAAACTTGGGATAATTGTAGAGAAGATGTTGGATGATATTGGGTACAAGTTTTGGAACTTTATTCATTATAGATACATAGTTATTCTTGTTGAAATTTAGGTTTTGTGACTAATCCAAAAACTACTCCTCTAAGACTAAGGTAAAGTTTGATGAAGGTGTTATTCTCTTGTTGTTGAACTTGAGGAAGGTATTAAGGTTTGTGATCACATACACTAGGTATGTTAAAGAGTTGCAGGTATGTTTATATGCTTTTTTTAAGGGTTACATGTTGATTATTTTATGGTGCATGCTTGAGGCAAGTCTTTGGTATATTGTTGAGGCATTGACACATGATTCGGGAACATATTAGGTGCATGGTTGAGGAATATACTTGTTATATGATAATGGTTGTGTTGAAACATATATTTTTCAAAACCTTAGACTAAAATAAATTTCATTTTTGTTTAAATAAAAAGTGCAAAAATGCACTTGGATAATCACTGTCAAAATGAAGTCTTTCGATCAATCCAATAGTTTAAATGTCTTAAGAGATTATGGAGCCACCTTTTTTATTAATGAATAAATTTATATGAAGATTTTCTTTTGAATTTTTTGGAGTTGAGGTTTCGCGAAGGTTCAATATTAAGCATCTTCAAAGTCTCGATTCCCAAACTCATGAAAGTATTAAATCTTCAGTCGGGTTCATTAACGATTAAGAAAATTTAACTATAAGTAAAACCCGTGGTGACTTCACGATTCGGGAGATATTACATATAAAGGATTTTGAAGTCCTGATACTCGAAACCCCGACATGTTACAACTAATCATGATTAATTAAGAGAGTTAAATATGATTATAGTTAATTAAAACCTATCGTGACTTCACGTTTCGTAAGTCTTACTTTAAACTTCTTTAAATATCTCTGAGGCCCAAAACACTGAAACCTGATTAAATGATAGGTATGATTAATTAATGTACTAAGTAGGATTATACTCTAATTAATCTATTGATTAATAATAGCTCCGATACATTCAAATTTTGCGCTTTTCCCTAGGTATCCACGATAAATGACATTAATATCTAATTTAGGGAAATGCTTTCGAATAAGATCATATTTTAATGCCCAATTTTTTTTTATTAAAGTAATTAAATGTGTTGTTAGTGAAGGTATACACATGGTTCATGCATTTAAGGAAAACAAGACTTTTAGTTCTGAATCACTTTCTTGTTTTCTTAGAACTCACTTAGAGAAATAACTAGCGTTTTTGCATTCTCATTCTTTGTAACACATAACATAAATTTGAATTTGATATCATGGCTCCACTAAAAGCGCCTAAAGAAGCTGGTGAAAGTTATGTCCAGAACACAGACATTATTTTTGATACTTCACCTAGAAGTATAAACATAGTTAAAACCTATATGCATGTGTTCAACACCATACAATACAAAGTGGTAGACTGCCCTGATGATTGAAGAAACAATGAAAAGGATAACTTATCTACCAAATATAAGATTATCGGTCAAGAAGAGTTGCATAAGATAGAAACCAAGCCGAGGATTTTTCCTTACACCAACATTATTGGATGGGCATTGGATCATGTAGATATCCAAAATAGAACGATATTCAACTCTCAGAATGTAGTTGTTGGGTCATTTCGACCGAAGGTCATGTATAAATTGTCTGCAACATCAAACTTCATTTATAAATCCAGTTTTCTAGTGGATTTTAATAATAAGGAGTGTGATCAGTATGGAAAGAGTCCTTTCGACCTTATCAAAGACTGGTGTTCATGCCTTGAAAGGTTTAGAGCTAAATCTCACAGCGTATATTCAATCTCATCTATTGAACCACAGTTCATGTATATAGCCATAATGATGTGCATAATTTATGAAAAAGAGAACACGACCCATTTCTTTCTACCATGGGTTCCCATTATACACTCGATGGAGGAAGGATTTTCTTTTGACTGGAAAAAGATATTGTTGGATAATCTTGCTAGTGAAATCTTAGAATACCAAACAAAGAAAACGAAAGGGAAACCAAATTCATTCATTATGTCATATTATATTATGGACGATATTTGTTTCATGATGCCTTTCCCACTGATAAGATGGAGTTAGACTCCATACAGTGTAAAACCAATTCATGATTACCATTCAAAGCTCTGGGAAGACAAGGCAAAGGATTTATTTTATGAAATCTGTAGTTGGGTAGTGGTGCCGATGCACATTGTTATATTTGGTCACCCACCAACAAAAATTTCAGACAAGGTTATGGTTAACCTGGTTAAGGTGGAAGAATGGTACATAGAGGAACACTTCTCTTATATCATAGTTTTTGGCTGCTCAGTCCCTCCATATGCATTACCTAAATTTTTACCAGACAAACTAGTCTGCCTTGAAGTGGCATGACAAACTGTACTCGGTGGGTTTAGCAAAGAGCTCAAATCCATGAAAAAAATGGTATGGCCATCATTTCCTTTGTCTATAGGTTCATTTTCCTTATTAGATTTGTTTCAGTCCAAGGTGGAGGATAGCTTTAGAAGAAATAATATTGGTCAACATTGAATTTAATAAGCATGACCCATAGAAGGTCATACGAAACCATATGGCCAGTTGCAGTCTTAAAAGCTATGAACATGAAGAGTCCCCTCAGGACGAAATGTTCTAAGGGGTAAGATCTTACAAAGAAGTTATGAGCCGATTTCGAGCTCTGCCACCTAGTAAAATGGTTAAGCTTTGCAATTTCCAAAAACACAGAAGAAGTGGCCTATCCAAAGTATTACAATGGAAAAGCCTAAAATATCCAACTACACAAATAGAGACCCAAAATAGAGACCCAAAATCAAGAAGCTGGAAGCTCTACCAAATAAGAAACCCTGGAAAACCTGGAGAAATCTTAGGTCTTGACTTAGAAGGGAAATATCCCAGAGACAGAGATGTTAGACAACCAGGGAAAAGATCAAGAAGAGACAATAATAAAGAAAGGCGAAGATAGACTGTTGTCTTCACTTGAGAAATAAAATACTAAAGAAGTCGGGAAACAATTATCCATAGAAATTGGCAACCCCATTGAGGTTGTCACACCATTAAATTTCACAAGAGGAAACCCTAATACAAAGGAAATGTTCATAAGAGATTTCACGCCTATCCCTATCGAGGAGATACCTCCCACTCATATATTTTTCAGTAAGAAAAGAAACGTCGTGGTGAAGAAAGAAATACACATGAGAGAGGGTGCAATGGTAAAAAAGCACAAAGTACTTTTGGATAGAAAAAATCTATAAGAAAAAGATTTTTCTACAAAGGTGGCAGTCTCTTTGGGATATTTTGCAACAACCAACTTATCCTCAGTTGATAATCTGAAAGAAAGGTTGAGGCAGAGGAATCAAACGATAAGTCAGTTGTGAGATAAAATAAGGAATAGAGAGAATAATATAAAAAATGAGGTCAACAAAGGACTTGAACAGGAAAGAGCCATTGACAGACAATAAATTCAACAATTTAAATCTGATTTTGAAGAGATACACAAAACTGATCAAGCAAGTCAAGGGCAATTCGTCCAGCAAGAAGAATTAGTAAGGCAGCTGCAAGCTAAATTAACTTCCACTGAAAACAAGGTTGTAAATATAGCAGTGTTTCAAGCCCAAGAACTGGAAGTACATCAAAAGCTGGAAGCAGCACAAAAAATCCTATTTTCTCAGGTAGGGATCATCCAATACTATTTTTGGGAGATAAATCAATCATTAGATAATATTGGTTTCAGAGAAAAAGAGGCTACTGCAGCCCAGACCACCTTTTAAAAAGTAGTCATGTCTTCAGCTAGAGAAGAGGTACCAGTAACTCCCAGATTGACTGTCGCAAAACAAATCAGGGCTGATCTAATGCTAAATACATGGGAGGCCAATATAGGCGAGAGTAAAAGAATGGCCAAAGAAATAAAGGAGGATTGTGAAGAGGCTTTTGATTTACTAGATAAAAAAGCACTAGGCATTGGAAAGGATGATTGTTCTAGAGTACTAGGACAAATAAATGTTATAAGGAATCAACTTGACATCAAAGAAATCTTAAATGAATCTCTCATTGAAATTTCACGGTTGAAACAAGTTGACATCGCTCAAATGGATAGATGTCTGGTAAAGCCAAATTTACAGTTGCGGTCAACAAATTTTGAGGATAAAAGGATTGAAGACAGGTTATCGAAATCACCGAGAAAGTTGTATCTTTTTGAGGAAAAGGATGTGATAGAGCCTTCAATAATATTAGTACAATTTCTAAGCAGGTGCATCGAGTGTCTCGATCCAGGTGAAGGAAGTACTTCAAACAATCAATGAAGTAACACATGCATGCCCGTTCTGCTGGTATGAGAGAGAGATAGAAAGGAACCAAGTGAAATGGTTCAAGTTTTTATTTTGTAACCATTTCTATCTATGTAGAGGGAGAATTCCAACCGTCTAGGGTTGGTAACCTTTTGTATAAATATAGTTTCAAAATACTAAAACAAGGCAGGGTTTTTTTTGCCGAATGTAATAGAGAAATCTCTTCTTTTCAAGAATTAATACGAGTTGATGCATGCGCATCTCTCCACATCAGCCAACCATCCATCCAGCCACATCGAGAGCGTGCATTCAAAGCTGAAGAGAGAGGCGCAGCCTCATTCAAATTTGAAATTGAATGTAATAAAAATTTTAGGATAGTGAGCCATGGAAGTCATGCCTTTGTGTAGGTGTTAGGTAGATCGGCCATGAATGCATTGTATGGCTGAGATCTAGATCCATATTCTGGACTAGACAGCCCATTCAATGTAATTGAATAGAGTAGGTAGACCTGGAGGGAAGTGCTCGATGAGCCCCTGAGGTAAAAGAGATTTTGAGATCTCATTTTGAGAGTTAGAGAGAGTAGTTAGATGAGGTAGAGTTGAGAAGATCCAAAGAGAGCTCAAGAACACCAATGTAAATTCAGGCATTAGCCATTTTAATACAAAGAGCAGTTTTTCTTGCATTCCTTTAGGTTATATGAATGTTTATGGGTGTTCCATTAATGCTGTAGATTTATATTGTAGCTGTTCATTTGCAGGCGTGTGCTTGATTTCAGGGGAAGGTCTTTGAGGTTTCATTCCAGGAGGGTGTGACAGAGTACTGCGGTCTCTGAATACCAGTGCACTGAGGATGCACTTCTGAACACTATGGGTTCAGAAAAAGGCGTGCTGAGGCACAGGACTGGAATCAACAACTCAGGAGGAAGACCTCAAGGTTGTTGAACACCTTTGAAGGCAAGGTTGTGTATGAGAGACACAGTTGCAAATTTTTTTTTGTTGTGGATTCTGTAAAGGCTCTGCCAGGTGGGCATTGAGCAAGTGAAAGGAGTGCACAGAGGAAGGAACTCAGCTGTGAGTTCAAAAGAGGTAGAATCACTGAGGGTTCTGAGAGCTTTGCCAGAAGGGCATCGAGCAAGTGCATAGATGCACAAGGGAACAGAACGGTTGAACATTCTATGGAGAAGATACTCCGCCAGGAGGGCATCGAGGAAGTGTGCAGATAGGAACAGAAGTGAAGAGAACTCTTTGAGTTCTGGAAGTGAGGAAGATTCCATTGAAGGATATTCACTGGGTTGTTGAACAACCAGAAAGACTCAGCAAGAGGTTGCTTGAGCAGAGAGCCAGGAAGGCATTTTATTTTCCATATGTGAGAGTAGGTAGACCTGGAAGTGAGGAAGAGTCCATTGAAGGATCTTCACTGGGTTGTTGAACACCTAGAAAGACTCAGCAAGAGGTTGCTTGAGCATAGAGCCAGGAAGGCATTTTATTTTCCATCTGTGGGAGAAGGAAGGAAGACAAAAATCCCTCAAGGTATCTGAGTGTTTGCAGAAGCTCAGGAGGGTTAGCATTTTCACATGAATTGGTGAAACTCAGAGTGAGGAGTTCGCATATGAAGAAGACAAGGGTCGTGGCCTTTGAGACTTGGAAATTCTTCCAAGCATAGGCAGAAAGTGCGTAAGCTCAGGAGGAGTAACAACAGTCGTTAGATCGACAGGAGGAGAAATATGGACCGATGATTTTCTATGTCCAGGAGGAGTTCAGGGGGAGACTATAGAAGGAGGGGACCGACAGCCGTCGGATCTCATACAAAAATCCCGCCAGTCGTTGGATCGGGAGGAGTAGCGCAAAGTTTAGCCTCTGGAGGAGGAGCACACAAGGAGGACAAGTCTGAGTCGTCAGATATGGGGCAAACACCCGACAGCCGTCGGATCTGCGGAAGTTGCATGAAGGTTAAGTCCTCGTGGACAGGGGAAGAAACCCCGATGAGAGGAGTTATCATCGGGATATCTCCCATCTGGAAATCGGAGTTCTCGAGGTCATGAGAATTGGGACATCAATAGCCACGAAATTCCGACAAGGATTTGGACCGTTTGTTGGCAGAGAACGCGTGGAGGAGATCGACGCTATCAGGAAAGGGTCGACAGGAAGGCCATCCATCGGAGTTTTGTTCATCGGGATATCGGAGATCCTGGGGACAAGTGGTTTGTGCCTTTTGAATTTGCAAAATGAGAAACCCCGATGAGGGGGGGGGAAGTTGTTAGCACAACAGATAAGGAGGATAGAGCCATAGTGGAGGCCAGCTGTCAGTACGACGGAGAATCGGGATTCGAGGGATCGGGAATCCCATAGGCATATGCATTTTGGCATCGCAAACCCCAAAACCCCGACGAGGGGTAAGGTTGTGGCCACGGGGTGATGGTCACGTGGACCAGGAGTTGAGCCAAGAGGGCTAGCATGAAAAAGGCACGTTGGGAATCGGAGAATCGCGAGTCTTGAGGATGTTCGCACATTGACATTGAAAATGCCGAAACCCCGATAGGAGCCTATGATTGTGGTCATATGAAGGCAGGTCACATGGACCAACGACACAGCTAGAAGGGGATGGTAAAAAAGGGGCGCATCGGAAATTTGTCCCATCGGTGATCGGGGATTCGGGAGGACAGTGACTCTCGACAGCGGAAACGTCGAAACCCCGAACCCCGATATTGAATCGGGAAAAAGGTCACGGTAAAGTGCAGAGGCCGTGACAGGGTAAAGAAGGACCTGTGGACTGGGTCAGATCTTCACAGTAATTCCTGAGGGAATCCAAGGAGCTGCTTCAACTCAGCAGAAAGGGAATCGAACGATCCTAAGAGCAGGAGGTCGGGAAGAAAGACCATGCGGGGTGATAGAGCAGTACCCTCTCCTGCGTCAAGTGGTATCAGAGATAAATTCTTGTCCGTATATTTCAGGGAAGAGGGGTAAGAGGAAGACAGAGTGTTGGAGACTTTGTGATGATTGATTGCAGGTAGGTAGCAGTCGAGAAGGCAGTCAGGGAGACTGTAGGAGGATGAAGCTGGACACACTCAAAATGCAGAGTGACAACAACAGATCTGTCAGGGAGGTAGATAGACATAGCACAATGGTTACTAAATACCATAGGCATGCTGGGAGGAAGAAAATCAAGGCGGAAAGGCTTGTAGAAATGGATAAATAACTGGATAAAGATCGCTATGAATTAAAGGCAGACATAGAGAAATTTGATCTGCGGATGCGGTAGGATAGGAGGTTGAGACGGATACGTGAGTTTCCC
The DNA here is from genome assembly GCA_009831015.1 of Picea engelmannii. Lineage (NCBI taxonomy): Eukaryota > Viridiplantae > Streptophyta > Pinopsida > Pinales > Pinaceae > Picea > Picea engelmannii. The sequence continues at coordinate 501,567 of ML778006.1, forward strand.
ATGAAGAAGGAAAAAGCAAAATGGCCAGTAAAGGAGTTGATGGTCAGAGGGCAGCGCAGGTTGTTAAAGAGATGGTTGAGGTACGCTGAAAACCTCAAGTCCATAGAGGAAAAGATGATTTATCACTGTGAGCCAGAGACTGGGAGAGGTCTCAATGATGAGGAGGATGAAATGAGACTGGCTAATGATCTCAAAGACTGCCAAGAGGGAAGAGAAGAAGAAATTCTAGATTGCCAAGAGGGCAACGAGCTGAGATCAGCTGAGGATCTCACGGACTGTCAAGAGGACAGCCAGCGAATTTCACATTGCCAGTTGGGCAATGAAAGGAGGTCACTGCGGGATCTCTAAGACTGCCAAGAGGGAAGCGGAAGCATCTCGGATTGCCAGGTGGGAAGAGATGAGGATTCGAGGCCATCTGAAAGTCTCATGGACTTGGAGAAGAGTTCAATTCAGCAAGGAGTGCTGATGAAGATGGGATCGGTTGATCTCATATTCTGCCAGGGGGGCAGCAGAAGCATCCCATATTTCCAGGTGGGAAAGGATGAGTAGATGAGACTATATGTGGGTCTCATAAACTTAGAAGTGAGTTGGAATTAGCTAGGGGAGCTAACAGAGCAGGTGAGCTCAAATAAAAATTTGGATCAGTAGGTGCAGCTGACAAAAGAGGAGGAAGATCAGGATGATATTCTGATGATTGGGGGAATTGGATTATTCTTACCATGTGCCCAGGTGGAGGCAGAAATCGGTGTTGCAGATAGTGCAACAGAAGAACAGTCACAACTGACGATGACTATCAAGGAGGAATTGGAGCAGACTTTGGAAGTTGCCCAAGTAGAAGAAGAAGGAAAAGAGAGTGAGCATTCTGAGGAATGGCTCAATGACTTCATCTAAGAAGATGAGGAAGCTGTAGCACTAAAGATGACAGAAGAAGATAAAATTATCACTCCATGGGAGATGGAGCTAGAGATGTTGGAGGATTAGCTAAAAAATCCAGGGCCAGCAAGAGAACTGGCAGAAGTTGAACTTTCAGGGAAGGTGAATGAACAACAAGTCAGTTAAAGGGAGACTGTAGGACTGAAGTCTACAGTAGAGTGGCAACTTGAGGCCACCGATGAAGATGAAGAAGATGGCATGGGATATCGTAGAGATCTGCCCAATTGCAGAAAATTTTTGCAGCTGAGGAGACTGTATGAGCAAGACCAGCCACTGGAGCAGCTGGATACAGCGATCAAGGAGATCAGAAGGCTAATGTTAGGATTAGCAGAGACTTCCAGTGAGGAGAGGCTGAGAAGAAAGGAAGAAGCAACAACCGCACAGAAGTAGCAGCATCAACAGGATGGAGCGGATGAACAGCTCCAGAGATTTGTTTGGGATCCAGGAGGATTTCCAACCGCTTAGAGGGGAAGCGTATGAGAAGGAGCTCATGATTTTGTAGCTGAGGAGTTTGATGCAGGAGAATCTCTCCACGTCAGTCATCCAGCCAGCCAACCACGTCGAGAGCGTGCATTCAAAGCTGAAGAGAGAGGCGTAGCCTCATTCAAATTTGAAATTGAATGTAATAAATGTTTTAGGCTGGTGAGCCATGGAAGTCGTGACTTTGTGCAGGTGTTATGTAGATCGACCATTAATGTGTTGTATGGCTGAGATATAGATCCAGATTCTGGACTAGACAGCCCATTCAATGTAATTGAATAGAGTAGGTAGACCTGGAGGGAAGCGCTCGATGAGCCCCTCAGGTAAAAGAGATTTTGAGATCTCATTTTGAGAGTTAGAGAGAGTAGTTAGATGACGTAGAGTTGAGAAGAGCCAAAGAGATCTCAAGAACACCAATGTAAATTCATGCATTAGCCATTTTAATACAAAGAGCAGTTTTTCCTGCATTCCTTTATGTTATATGAATGTCTATGGGTGTTCCATTAATGTTGTAGATTTATACTGTAGTTGTTCATTTGCAGGCGTGTGCTTGATTTCAGGGGAAGGTCTTTGAGGTTTCATTCCAGGAGGGTGTGACAGAGTACTGCGGTCTCTGAATACCAGTGCACTGAGGATGCACTTCTGAACACTATGGGTTCAAAAAAAGGTGTGCTGAGGCACAGGACTGGAATCAACAACTCAGGAGGAAGACCTCAAGGTTGTTGAACACCTTTGGAGGCAAGGCTGTGTATGAGAGACACAGTTGCAGACAGAATTCTGTTGTGGATTCTTTAAAGGCTCTGCCAGGTGGGCATTGAGAAGGTGCAAGGAGTGCACAGAGGAAGGAACTCAACTGTGAGTTTAGAAGAGGCAGAATCACTGAGGGTTCTGAGAGCTATGCCAGAAGGGAATCGAGCAAGTGGATAGGTGTGGAAGGGAACAGAACGGTTGAACATTCTATGGAGAATATACTCCGCCAAGAGGGCATCGAGGAAGTGTGAAGGTAGGAACAGAAGTGAAGAGAACTCTTTGAGTTCTGGAAGTGAGGAAGAGTCCATTGAAGGATCTTCACTGGGTTGCTGAACACCTAGAAAGACTCAGCAAGAGGTTGCTTGAGCAGAGAGCCAGGAAGGCATTTTATTTTCCATCTGTGAGAGTAGGTAGACCTGGAAGTGAGGAAGAGTCCATTGAAGGATCTTCACTGGGTTGCTGAACACCCAGAAAGACTCAGCAAGAGGTTGCTTGAGTAGAGAGCCAGGAAGGCATTTTATTTTCCATCTGTGGGAGAAGGAAGGAAGACAAAAATCCCTCAAGGTATCTGAGTGTTTAGAGAAGCTCATGAGGGTCATCGTTTTCACACGCATTGGCGAAACTCAGAGTGAGGAGTTTGCAGAGGAAATTCTTCCAAGCATAGGTAGAAAATGCGTAATCTCAGGAGGAGTAATGACAACCGTTAGATCGACAGGAGGAGAAATCTGGACCGATGATTTTCTATGTCCAGGAGGAGCTCAGGGGGAGACTATAGAAGGAGGAGACTGACAGTTGTCGGATCTCATACAAAAATCCCATCAGCCATTGGATCGGGAGTTGTAGCGCAAAGTTTAGCCTCTGGAGGAGGAGAGCATGAGGAGGACAGGTCTGAGTCATCAGATTTGGGGCAGACACCCGACAGTCATCAGATCTGTGGAATTTGCACGAAGTTTAAGTCCTCGTGGACAAGGGCATAAATCCCGACGAGAGGAGTTATCATTGGGATATCGGCCATCGGGAAATCAGAGTTCTCGAGGTCATTAGAATCGAGACATCAATAGCCTCAAAATTCCGATGAGGATCTAGACCGTCCGTTGGCAGAGGACGTGTGGAGGAGATCGTCGCTATCGGGAAAGGGTCGACAGGAAGGCCATCCATCGGAGTTTTGTTCATCGGGATATCAGAGATCCCAGGGACAAGTGGTTTGTTCCTTTTGAATTCATGAAATGAAAAACCCCGATGAGGGGGGAGGAAGCTGTCAGCATAGAAGATAAGGAGGATAGAGCCATAGTGGAGGCCAGTTGTTAGTATGATGGAGAATCGAGATTCGAGGGATCGAGAATCCCATAGGCGTATGAATTTTGGCATCGCAAACCCCGAAACCCCGATGAGGGGTAAGGTTGTGTCCATGGGGTGATGATCACGTGGACCAGGTGCTGAGCCAGGAGGGCTAGTGTGAAAAAGGCGCATCAAGAATCGGAGAATCACGAGTATTGAGGATGTTCGCACATCGACATTGAAAATGTCGAAACCCTGATAGGAGCCTATGACTGTGGTCATATGAAGGCAGGTCACATGGACCAGCAACACAGCTAGAAGGGGCTGGGAAAAAGGGGTCGCATTGGAAATTTGTCCCATCGGTGATCGGGGATTCGGGAGGACAGTGACTCTCGACAGTGAAAATGCTGAAACCCCGAACCCTGATATTGAATCAGGAAAAAGGTCACGGTAAAGTGCAGAGGCCGTGACAGGGTAAAGAAGGACCTGTGGACTGGGTCAAATCTTCACAGTAATTCCCGAGGGAATCCAAGGAGCCGCTTTGGCTCAGCAGAAAGGGAATTGAACGATCCTAAGAGCAGGAGGTCGGGAAGAGAGACCCTGTGGGGTGATAGAGTAGGACCCTCTCCTGCATCATGAGTATAGACCAGAGATTCTATATTTTGTCACTCTTGAGTTATGTGTTCTCCTTTTATTTTATATTTCAACATCTTTATTCATATGTCTTTGATGAATTCCTAATCACAACTTAGTACAACATCTATTGTGGTTATATTTTTCATTTAGTTATCTAAATCGATGTTTTTTGTTAGCAAACATAAGACCTGAGAGTTAGTTAGAGTGCTACATTATATGCTTCATTAAATGTTTCTCATCTACTTTTCTTCTTCTATAGAAGAGTGAGATTCTTCTGTGATTGATGCCTTGTTTTGTTTAACACCTTTATGTTTTTATCTCATCACATTCATCATTTTCAAATTTAACTCAGATACGAAAGACAACCTCTGAGTTGTTTCACCATTAATTCAATCTTAGGAACTTTTCTCATATAAGTGAAAGTAGAAAATAAAATATTAAAAGCAAACATAAAAAACAACAGATCTTTTAACATTCTTTTCTCCATGACTGTACTTGTTGCAAGACAGCCTAATATTGAGCCCGGCCTCAAGGATCAGACCATCATTGCTTTAAACTTGTTTAATACCATCTTAGAGACCGCTAACACGTGGGTTGAACTTGAACGTTCATGGGCAATGATTGAACATGACATAAGCATCCTGGAGCATTGGGAAGCTAGGTCGAGATAGCTTAGAAATCAACGATAGCTTTATTTCCCTAAAGAATTGGTTTTCTTTTCTTATTAAAAAATTTCTTTATTTTTTATATGCCTTGACATTATACTTTCAAGTCTTAAGTATAAACTCAGGAACAACATGTTTCTGGCGCCGTTGTCGGGGAATGAAGAAACAAAGTTAATTTTCCCTGAGAAGAACGACATTGGTAAAGTTTCTTTCTTTGATAGTGAACAAAGAGTGAATACATTATAAGGCTTACTTTTGTCTTTCACTTCGCAAATCCATAACTAATAAACTGGAATTTAATCGAAAAAATACCAGAAATAATCCAAACAATAAGCAAACCTCACCTCTATCCAACCCTGAAAAACTTTTGAAACCAAGAAGATACCTTAAACAGACTACTTCGTCAACAAGTAAGATTTATCAACCCAAATCCAGAAATTCAAATACTAAGGGTCTACTTGAGCGGTTATCTTCACAAGAAGGTTCCAGCCAACTCCTTTTCAGATAAACATCCATCGATAGGATCAAAACCCTAGAACCTAAGTTGGTTTTACTCGAGTTTAAAGTCGAGACTTTTCCAACTATCCCCTTTACCAATAGAGGTAAAAGATCTATCTCTCTTGCCGCATCGATTGACATTTCATCATTTCTGGAAGTTCATCTTCCAAACTCTCAAAGATCAAAAGAATATAATTTATACCTCAAATCAACTCATGTTGGTTCTCCTGTGTACACAACCTATGAGTTCGAAGAAACTAGTCCTCATTTTCTAGTTCCCTATTTTTCAATTTTCTCGTCCCCTAATGGTTAGTTCTCTGAAGTTGTTTCTTTTTAGTCAGATGTAACTAAAAGGTCACCACACATATTTAAAAGTATTCTCTATAATATCCAAGTTTCACCCTATAAATTATTAATGGTTTCCACAACAGGAGGGGGTGATGGTGATGGTGCTGGAGGAGACAGAGGAGGCAGTCAAGTAACACCCTCAACCCTTAGAATATTTGCCAAAGTAGCTACTAGGTATTCTCCTTTGGTCCTCCCATTCCTTCTCCATGAATTAACTAAAAATTATATGAAAATCCTGTCGAAATTCAGAGGACAGGGAGATTTAACCGTGACTGAACACATTAATTTATTTGATCAATTTGTTGACATCCTAGGTATTGAACATGAGGATGTTTATTCAAGACTCCCATTTCAAACTTTTTAAGGATAGGTGAGAACTTGGTTCTGAGGACTACCGACAAGTTCCATAGGATCATATGATGAATTGGAAAATGATTTTATCAGACAATGGGGAGAAAGGAAAGGTCATATTTATTATCTAATCGAGTTTGGAGCTTTGAGAAAGAAAAATTCATAATCAGTTCTTCAATTTACTCAAAGATTTAATAAAATATATAATAATATTCCAGCTGAGGTTAAGCCTTCCCAACCTGCAGCGGAAGTAACTTTTGTTGGGTATTTTGATACAAGTTTCTCTCTATTATTAAGAGAAAGGAGATCTATTGATCTCACTAAAATGCAGGATGACACTGTAGAAATTGAATCGAACATGATGGGATCGAGAACGTTAAAAGCTAAATTTGAAACGGGAAATAAAGAAACCATGCGATTCAAGGAACAAGTAGGACCCTCCTAAGTTGGAACATCCTCGGAAGATAATATGGATGACATGACTAAAATAATCAAAGAATTGTTGAATAAAATCTCGAGAATGGAATTGGACCAATCAAAGAATGATCAGTTCCCTAGAAAGTATTTTCGAAGGAATCCTAACACTCAAATACAAAAAAGACAAATTAAGAATGAAGAACAGAAGATTCAAGTCCCCTTTAAGAATGAAAATTTAATAGGAGGAGAAGACATGCAACATTTTGAGGAATTCGAGTAAGATATCAATAATCTTGGTGATGATTGTCAGGAACTTTACTTGACAAGACAAGATTATGAAAAATCTCTAAGCATAGAAGGTTGGTCTAATAACGATGAGAGTATGAATATTACAAATGATTCTTCTTATCAAGGAATCATTGATAATATAATGGTTGAGATCCAATAGAAATATAATCTAAGGTCTAGAATCATAAATGTCACAACTGCCCCACGAAAAACAATCTTGCAGGGAGGGGAAACAGACGAGGCAGCTCCAAAAGTTGTTGAAAGACAAACTGTCAAAAACAAGGCTGCTGACAAAACCAAGGTTGCTAACACACAGTTTACCAATACAAAGGTAGTAGAAACACTGGTTGTTAATACAAGAAGAGAGAAAACTCCCATAGTAGAGACAAAAACAGCTGAAACAAAAGCAACACAAATTAGTAAATCAGAAAAAAAGGAGAAAGAAATCCAAACCAGAGAAGTTGATAAGACAATGGGAAATTTCAGTCTACAAAATGAAATTAATAAAATCAAAATCCGTGTACCTCTAGTTGAACTAGCAAAAAATTCTATATACAGAAAGAAAATTGCTAAAATGATTAATTTTTCAAATAATGAAAGTGAGGCTGATGTTATATATTTAGAAGATGATAAGCCTAATATAATTTTTGGTCCACATTTTGAAGGTGTCAGAGATATTGTTTCTCCTTTCTATATTACGCTAACTGTGCACTATCACCTGCTCCATAATTGCATGTTCGATTCTGGAGCTTCTCACAATGTGATGCCCAAAGATATTATGGATAGACTTGGTCTCGAAATCACTCGACCATATGGAGATTTGTATTATTTTGATTCAATAAATGTTAAATGTGTGGGTATGATAAAATATTTAGTAGTTAACCTTGCACGGATTCCCATAAAAAATGTTCTGATGGATGTGGTTTTTGTTGATATACCTCTAAAGTATGGCATGTTGTTATCCAGGTCTTGTGGCACCAAACTTGGAGGATCTCTTCAACTCGACATGACATACACCACAATCCCGATCTTCGGTGGACATTTCACTTGCTTGTACAGAGAAACAAGGTTGGCATTTATAGTAAGTGATCCATCGAACCCTAATAACTACCATGTTTATATTGTAGATCGGGATTTAGGAAATTGTATTTTATCTATTGATCATGATTTAAATGAATATATAGAATAAAATTGTATAGAAAAAGAAAAAACAAAAAAGATAGATAAATATGTATATAGTACTGGAGTTTAGAAAATGTATTTTGATGGTGCTTCATCTTGTGAAGGAGCATGAGCTTGAGTGTTGTTTGTGGAACCCGATGATGAGTTTATTATTCCTTTTTATTACAAGTTACAGTGGGACATAGATTACACTAACAATGTATGTGAATATGAAGCCTTGGTCTTAGGATTAGAAACTGTCAGGAAATTACAAATTAAGAACTTAGAAGTCTA
>ML778006.1:513823-530507 GCA_009831015.1 Picea engelmannii
CCCTAAAGTGTGAGGTCAAAAGAGAGAATGATGGCCAAAACACTTTACAAATCTTTAAAGCAAGGGTGTGGAGTCAGAGAACCTGGTAGAAGCTGCAAACAACCAGCAAACAAATGTTATGACATGTTTCAAACCTAAGGTAGGAATACCTACGCTCGAGTGATAAAGACTTTCCAGGTATGGCTGCCATAAAATACACTGCGGATCCATAATCATATTGACTGAAGAGTATAGCCACTAAATATACAATGTGGATATATAATTCGATGACATGAACTAATCATAGCCACGAAAAATATAGAGTGGATCTACGAGATGAGAATACATAGACATGGAACAATACAAAGTGGATCTATGTAATAGTATATGTGTCAATCTTCAAAAGAAAATATTTCAAGCAAATATCTCTCAAGGATTTTAAGGAGGAAATATTTCAACCATCCATGAAAATCCGTTGCAACCTGGGAAAAGTATATATCAGAGTGATCACTCAACCTAGGGACTTCTTACCTATCCCAATGAAATATGATTCTAACCATGTGAATAGATGTCCTGATGTCAAACATGGCAGAATCCACTTGATTATTGGTCAATGATGTAAATTGTTAACAAGCGCAAGGGAAATCACCATTGATGTCAATGATTCTCAAGTTACTCTAGTACATTCCAACGAATGTGAAAGGATGATATGAAATTGAACATCTGTGGAATCATCTAATCAGAGGTCAATGATGTAAACCCATCGTCGGATGCTAACTAGTTTCTAAGTCTAGCTCCTGGATAATGTGATGAAGTTGACAGGAACAGACTCGTCGAGGGAGGGCCTTGATGCATCCCCCATCAATGACATGAAATGTTCACAGAGATGTAATTGGTATATCAAATGAACATGGTGATGTAGGAGCATCACTCCATGTTAGCAATGTGCCAGCACATCCAACACGCATTTAATGGAGAAAGGGAGAGGTACAACCCTCTCAATTTTGAAATTCAAAATTTCAATAAATGTTGTAAGGATTTTAATGCCAGATCATGCCTTTGTATAGGTAGCGGTTGAGGTTTCCTTTAGTGGTTACCTATAGCTAAGTCCAGATCAGTCAGGAATGGACATCCATTTATGTAATGTAGTCGTAGGAGCTGCTCTGTGATAGCGATAGATTTGAGATGGTGAGGTGGAGGATAAGCTCGAGAGAGCCCTCATTTTTTTGTAAGGAGAGTAAGAAATGAGAGTAGAGAGTTTTAGAAAGAGAGACCAAAGAAGAGAGGTCTCGAGGGAGAGAGATGAAACTTGTTATAGTCCATCATTTGTAAACATTTGTATAGACATTTGGAGATTAATACAAAGAGTAGTTTTTCCTACCCATGAATTGTCTGTGTATGTTTATGCATTTGAATGTCACCTGTATGTTGTAGATACAAGTTTTAGGTAGATTTTACTATCTGTCTGTGAGTTTGTTGATTTTTGTCTGGGTTATTTAGTCCATGCAAGGAGTGCACAATAGAACACTGGAAGTTTTTTAGCCAGTGCAAGGAGTGCGCATCTGCGCTCTGCGGAGTCAGAAAGAACATGCAAGGAGTGCACACCAGAAATATTCATAGACTCAAGGAGGAGCCTCAAGGTTTCTAAACACCTAGGAGGACGAGGAATTGTGCAACAGAAGGCACAAAAAAGAAACAAAACTACTAAAGATTCTTTAAAGCTCTGCCAAGAGTGCATTGAGCCAGTGCATAAAGTGCATTAGAGAACTCTATTTTGAGTTCAGAGAGAAGAAGTGTCGAGGAGAGGCACTTGCAGAGTTGTTGAACACTCTGTAAGATTTGCAAGGTGTGCATCGAGCAGAAGAACACCAGGAGGGAGTGAGGCATTTATTTCCAAGAAACGACCTCGAATATGAGTTATTGGAAATCTCAGGAGCACCAGGAGTGTGTTAGAGTGGATTTTCTCTAAGTCCATAAGATCTGAAGAGAAAGAATAAGAAGAACGTGTACATATCAAACCTTTCAAGGTTTCTGAGTTGAAAAAGCTCAGGGGGGGAAGCGTTTCCATAACGAAGATGAGACCTAAAGGAACGGGGCTCGCAAGAGGAAGAGTCGAAGGTCAATACCTTCGAGACTTAGAAAATATTCTATGTCAAAAAGCCAAGAAATCTCAGAAGGAGAGTGTGCAAGGAGAACAGATCTGAATCATCAGATCTAGCGCCAGATACCTGATAGTCATTGGATCAATCGAAGGTGCATGGGGTTTAAACCCTTGGATATCCACACACTTCAGAGTTCAGGGTTTGGAGTGGAAAGGGATTTTGCAGTTGTAGCATCGTGAACCCCCAGTTCGCGATATCTTGCCAGCCATTGGATCTGGAGAGCAGTGGCCCAAGAGCCACTGGATCACTAATACATGCACGGGAGGAGAACACATAGGAGGTGCACAGAAGATTAGATCATGATAGTCAAATCTCGCGTAAAGAACCAATAGCCATTGGATCCAGAAAGAGGAGAAAAATGTTTAACCCTCATAGAAGAACCATGACCATCCATAGGAGGACACATGGAAAGCAGTCAAGGTTTTGGGAAAAGGCCCGAAAGATTTCGATTCCAGGAGGATTGGGCTATTGATCTCTCAGAGGGAGAGATTTCGGCATTTCGAGAATCGAGGGTTCGAAAGATAGAGAATAGGGGGAACACTTGTATCGTGGTTTCCCGAATCACAAAATCCGGTAGTGCTTGGTCCTGGGCCATCATTTTGGCATTTCAGAACCTAGGTGTTCGAGAGGCCAAGAGTTGGGAGATGTGGAGTCTCGACTCCTGAACTCGTGAAATCACAAAAGCAGATGACGCCAGAATAGCACGAGCCAAGCCGTTAAGCCATTTCTAGCATTTCGGCAACTGAGAGTTCAAGAGAGAAGGAGTTGTGAGACAGGGAGTCCCAAATCATAGAATCACGAATTCAAAAGTCCCTAAAGAGGACCGTGGTCGTGGGTATTTTTTGATGTTTCAGCGACTGGGAGTTGGAGGGACAAGGAGCCTGGGAGTGCTCGCATGCAGGAGTTTAGAAAACCCGAAACATGAAGGTGTGTTAGTTCGAAACAAAGAAGAGTGTCGAAAGATGAGTGCATGCATAGGTTTTCTGAAGGCCTGTGCCAGAGGACATTAAAGGGACCTGTGGATTTGTTCAAAGGGTTCCAATAGGAGCCCAAAGAGCCATTTTGGCTCAGAATTTGGAACGATCCAGAGATCGGGAGGTCGCAGAACCCTGCTGAGGTAGGGGGTCACCATCACATGGACTGACATGAGTATTGAAACAAGATATTTTTGATGGCTGACTCTTAAAGAAGGTACTTCCCTTGAACATTGAGGCATAACAATAAAAAATTGACATGGAACAAAACTTGATAATGCAATGGATATTGTGACTTTACGTCCGGTGACCCAAAGGAGTGAGGAAACTCAAAGGATTGGTTTAGTGCAAAGGTTCAGTAGATTGAAATGCATGCAAAGATAAAATGTCTTGTTCAAGGACGACTATAAGGGTTACTGGTAATGTTCTCAAAAATGGCTTGGCTTGCTTCCTTCAATTTTTCCCCCATCCAAGTAGACGAGTACCTCTTTTTTATTTAATGAGCTCGAGGAGGGTAACACATGATAGATATAAATCACCTTCGGTAAGTCCCTCTTACTTTGTTTAACGAAATAGAATAAGTAAGGGTTCGGTCCCGTATGGGCCCTTCAATGTACAATTGTTTAACGAGTCTAGAGAAGGTAAACTCGATGGTTTTTCATATTTAGAGAGTCTGAAAATAACTTAAAGATGACTCTAGTGTTGTCCTTTTTCGTAATGTTAGTCTCGTGAGGCTGAAAAAGAGATAAATTATCTCTCGAAATATGCCCTTTCAAAAATTTTAATGAGTGGGAAAGGAAGCAAGATCACTCGACAATATTTTCAGGTTTAGAGAGTCCAAAAAGAGTTTAAAGAAGACTCTAGGGGGTTCATTTTTCATATAACCTTTATGAGTGGAAAAAAGTGATAAAAGTCTACTCGGTTACATTCTCATGTATTTACGAGCGTGAGAAATAACAAATACTAATCTCGATACTCTGCCCCCAGCTTAAAAATATAGTGGCTTAACTCTAGAATGATCATCAAAGACTGGAGACATGCCTCACAAGCATCAATTCATTCACCGACTTTGAGGTTGTCACCAATTTATGTACTATATGGAGAAAAAGGATATAGGTGGATGAAATGAAGGTTCAAATATGAGACCTAACAAAAGACTTGACTCAACATCTACGAGAGATGGAGAAAGACTCAACCTGACAAGAGAGGCGATTGTTTCATTTTTTAATGAGCTTGACACAGAAAAAGAACTGTTCTCAAGGCTCTAGGTTCAATCCCCACATTTATGTTTCATTTTTTAATGAGCTTTCTATAGAGAGGAAAACTATGCTCATGACCTTTGTTTCATTTTTTAACGCTATTTCCATAGATAAGAGAAACTATGCTCATAGCTTTTGTTTCATTTTTTAACTAGCTTGCCACAGAGAGGAAAAACTATGCTCGTAACCTTTGTTTTATTTTTTAACGAGCTTCCCACAAAGAAGAGAAGCTATGCTCATAACTTTTGTTTCATCTTTTAACGAGCTTGCCACAAAGAAGCGAAACTATGCTCATGAATTCTATTTCATTTTTTAACTATATTTCTACAGAGAGGAGAAACTATGCTTGTGGACTCTTCTTGATCATGGCTTCCAAGAGGATAATGCTCTGGAAGGACACCATGTCAAGGGACAAAACTTGGTCATGGCTTCCAATATATCTTCATTGGATGGAAGAAGAATTCTCTGGAAGCAACACATGTCGAGGTTTGTGATAGGGTAAGGAGATAAGATTCCAAAATCCCTATTGAAAAGATCACCATGCAGACTACTAGATCCAAGTCATATTCATCGGAAGTTGAAGGCATGGGAGACAATGCCACATAATTGAACTGTGGTGGGGGTGATACCAACTGCTGATAAGAATCATTTAGGGAGGTTATTGGGTTGATGGTCAAGTTATGGAAAACAAATGAAAGTTGATCAATAGTCACCATTCTTCCATCGTGAGGGAAAGATATCACACAAAAAAGAGTGGACACAATAGATTTCATGGCATAGACATAATATCTCCCAAGGAGTAAATCGAAATTCAAGGGGTCTTGGACTACCATAACATCAATAAAGAAACTTTTCCCTCCCAACATTAGGGGAAACTGAGGAAGGATCCCTAAAGGGTGATGGGTTCTTCTGTTAAAAGCGAACATAGTCTCAGTAACCAATACAAGATGAGGATAACCCAAAGCTTACCAAGAAATAGAGGACAAAATAATAATAGATGAACCTTTATTTATTAACATCTGAGGAACATCCTGACCACAAACTTTTACTGTAATCTTGAAAGGTATGTGAGAGGGAAGACAAGGTCTAGTTATCACACCCCAATAAAAAAGGATGGCCTCATTACCTGGAGGGATTTTCACAGGAAAAGGAGGAATGCCCCCTGGCATGATAGATCTTGTATCGATGAGAAAAATATGGGTAGTATCTGGTTTACTCTATAGAGGGAGAGTAGGATCGACTGATGGTGGAACAAGATCGAACACTTTGGCACTCTTCAGAGGATGATTGGGATTGACTGATGATGTAACCAAAGCAACCACTTTTGAACTCCTCAAGGGAGGAGTGGGATCGACCAATGGCAGAGTCAGATCGACCACTTTGATGCTCTTTAGAGGAAGGGTGGGACAGACAAATGATGGGACTTGATCAATCACTTGGGTTTCACCTTCTAGATGGAAAGTGGGGCTGATCGATGATGGAAATGGATAAGATACTTTGGTGAGTGGTTCAATCAAGGATGAAACTAGATTGACCATCTGATCAACTGGATTGACTGGGGATGGAACCAGATTGACCAGTCCATCAACTAATGATGGGTTAGGATAAATATTACAATAACCTTTTGGAAGTTAATTTTTTTCTAAAAGAGAAGAAGCCTCATCCATACAAGGAAAAAGGTGAGAGTAATGATCACCTTTGCATAACATACAAGGGAATTTGACAATTGTCTTCTTCTTACCAACCTTAACTTCACTAGGTGACAGGGTATCACCGGCACAACCAACATGGGCCGATGATGTGGAGTACCATACTTCTAAGACCTTGGGAATACCAGGGAAATCCCTTAGAAAATGGTCACCCTTACAAATACTGCAAGGGAATTTGGGTTTCAAATTCTTCGTTTTAACCTTATCTACCTTATCAACACTTATAGTACTATTAACAATATCTGATTGCTTATATCCAACATTTGATGTAGTTGGAGGCTTGGTCTATTTTTGGTTCTTCTTCTTCTTCTCTTTTTGTTTCTTCTTCTTCTTATCAATCTGGTTACTTGCTTGAGAGATTTCACTAGGCGAAGAATAAGAAATGGAATGAGACCTGATGGGCGAAGAAGGAGAAAAGTTGACATGAGGTTGATGTATGGGTGGTGTGCTTACATCTGAAGCACCTGCATTCGAGATGACCGGAGTGGAAAACAACCATACCGGTAACCAAATTGTGAGACCTGGAAGGCTCAAAGTAGCAATGTAAGGAGGACCAACATGTCCATAAGAAGGAAAAACAAAGGGTTCCCCTGGTAAAGGGGTTCCTTCATTAGTCATTCCAGGAACTCACACCATAAAAATGAAGATCCAACCTAGATTCTGCTAAGGAGAACAAACAACACACACTAAAAATTTGGTAAGAAAGAAAGAAAACAAAACTTTCTCATAATGAGCACACTAGTTGGTGATGAAATCCAACATCATGGGAACAAAGTAAGAAGGGGTTGAGATAGAGCAGGTGGAAAAGTTACATTGATGACCTACTTAACGAACTTACACCTTGGTGCAAGCTCCCACACATAATCGTGGGTATACCCTCCAAGGAGCCCGAGTGAGTCTGGCCAACGTCGATTCTAGGTACTGTGTAGACTTGCCCCTCCACAGTAACCTTGTGTAAAGACCCTAAATATATAGGCCACTAAGGTTACCAACTACAACAGTGATGTCTAGGGAAATAGTCGAAAGTCTGATCCACTCGCAAGCGTAGGGTATCTAGCCTGAAATCAAATTGAAAGGCTTCCACTAATCATTGTGGGTATACCTTCAAGAGACCCCCATAATATGCATAATATTTACAGCAAGACCAACAAAGCAGGGTGAGTAACTCTGCCATTCTTAATGCGACCTTGTGATTGACCCTTGTGTGAGAAGGGCTTCCCAGAACAAAATGTAGCAATTGGATTTCACCGCTCCCTAACAAAAGATCCGATGTTTGTTTGCATCTTTGGAAATTTATCCTTCACACCTATTCCAAATCCCTACAAATAATCTAATGCAGGTTTTCTACCAGAAAATGTAAAAATGTCTAATCAATTTTAGTTTAGCACTTGATTTTTAAGGTTGTTGTTAATCAAAAGTAAAGTGACATGGACAATATGGTGATTTGACTGAATCAAAAATTATGAAAAGAGATGAAGATGAAATATTTTCATTTCGATTAAATCTATGCTATGAGAAGGATAAAATATTCATCATTCTAGATGCACAATGTCCCAAAATGTCAAAAAACATGCAATTCCGCTACTTCAAATAGAAGCTAGTTTCACGACCCAAAAGCAAGAATGCATTCAAAACAATGAGAACTGAAAGAAAACAAGTATAATATTGTTCTAAAAAGAAATCATTCAATGATCCTAAAACCAACAAGAATCCAAGGAGTACAATTAAATGTAGAGAAGAGTCTAAGAAACGATGGGGAGAAAGAGAAAACACTCAAAACTGTCTCAAGCAAAACGCATCTAGAAAAGACAATTTTTCATTTCTAAAAGAGGATTCAAGATCTAATCAAGAAAAAAGAGAGTGAAAATCATAAAAAACCACCAATAACCAATCCAAATAACTTCAAAAACCATCCACAAAGACTGGGTAAAGACTTCCACAATACAGGCTGAAAAAATCTGAGTAGAAAAGGGAAAAAAACCTCCAAAATAGAGACTAGCGCTCTCTGTATCAAGGGTAGAGACCGCTACAACGCTCCCTAAAGAAATATAGGGGAGAAATGATGATATATTAGCGCTTTAATATGGCCTATAGGGTGGCGTTGGTCCTCCCAGAAGGTTAGAAAAAGAACCAAAAAATTGCAAAAAAATCACCCAAAATGCATAAAAAATGGTGAAAATGCTAGTGAAGGTAGGAGAAGGCTAATGGATCATAAACAAACAGAAACATGTGTCTCAAATGTGGTAAAAGGTTATGCAAAAACCAAGGAAAGAAAATAGGATTCCTTCCCCAATGGAGTCGCCAATTTCTGTTATAGGTGAATCTTCCTGCGGACAAGGAGATTCCCTATTCATCTCTAGACTCCCAAGGCCAAGATAGAAAAGTACTTAACATGGAAACTGACATTCTTTTAGATCTGATTAAGATAATGAATGAAGAGGAAGAAGAAAATTGTGCCTTTTTAAATGGTGTTTGTCCTCACAAAATCCAAGTTTATTTTCAATCCCAAGCTCCTCGATAGGTCATGTAGCACAAACAAAGATACAAAAAACTTCCTAATTTACCGAGATTATCTCAAATACATATCTATCTAGTGAACACAAGTTCATGTGGAACAAACATAAGCTTGAAAGAAATAGAACAAGCATGTATGTATATTAATGAGAAAAAATGAAGAGTACTTAGAGACCAAACTTCATGAAGGTGTAGCAGCTTCTTCCAGTTCTCTTTGTCCAACCCCCTTACTCAAGTAATATAGAATGATTATGCTTCAATGGTGCCTCACTTATGAAATCATAAGTTTGGTATAATTATCAATATCCATATCCTTCTCTTCCATGGAAAGCCTTCATTATATAGGATTTGGAGTCTTAACCACCATGGAGAGAATCTCTCATCAAATCCACTAAGAAAGGGATCTCTAAGATATTTAGGGAGAAAATATCTCTTAATTATTTTTGGGAGGAAATATCTCTCAAGAATTTTAAGGAGGAAATATTTAAACCATCCACGAGATCCTCCACCTTCCCTAAAAAATAGGAAACCAAATGTGAGGTGGATTCTCACACTTAATTACTTTATTTTTCATGAATATTAATAATAATTTATGTGCACTTGGTTCTCACACTGAATCAATTTATTTTCCATGAATATTAATAATAATTCATCTGTACTTGGTATTTTGGCCTTCATGTAATATATCCCTCTTCCATATTTACTAGGGATTGTGACATAGGTTATTCCATGGCGTCAAGGTGTATGAGGCACTTATATGACACTTTAAGACACTTAGGGCGAGGTACCTGGGTGTGAAAATTTCATGTGTAACAATAGCGACGTCTCGGAAGATGATGAAGAAGTGACCAACTTCGTCAAAGGAATGAACAAGGGAACCAATGGTAGGTATAGAGGTAAGCTTCCTTCAATTTGTTTTAATTGTGATGGTATTGATCATTTTTCTAAGAAATGTCCTCTTAAGAAAGAGAGAAATGATGAAGGTTACTCAAAAGGAAAACACATATATAAAGGCAAAAGATCTACAAATAATTATTTCAAGAAAATATTATGCATCAAAGAAGACATCTCATCATCAGATGAAGGTGAAATCAATGACAATGAGATAGAAAGATTTCAAGTCATGGCAGTAAAAGAGTCTGACAAACAAGACTTTGAATAAGAATATGAAGAAGTCGAAGAAGGACATGAAGAAGTCGAAGATGAAATTGAACAGGCGGAAGTTGACTATCGAGAAGAATTAATGTGTGCCATAGAAGTTATTATAAGAGAAAAGAATAAAAACAAGAAACTACAAGAACAACTAGAAAAGAAAAATGACACTCATAAACTAGAACGAATGATCAAAAGATTGAAGGTTCAAATAGAAGAAGATAAAAGAATTGAGGAAGCACTCAAAGAACAACTAGAAGAAAAGGGCAATATCATTGGAAACTTGGAAGCAGAGATTGTCACACTAAGAAAGGATATTCAAAAGAAAAATACGTAGAATAGCTCAAAATTTCTATATGACATTATCAGCAGTCAAAAATCTCATCTTGACAAGTCTAGACTTAGATACAATTAGACAAAAAAGGGATCAAGATCCAAACCAACAGAGAAAGAAACAAATCCAAAAAGATATGCAGAAACAATCAAAGGGGATAGGAAGATGTACAAGGAAGATTACAGGGACACTCCTCCACCGAGAAGATTCAGATTTCAAAATCAACAACAGACAGATAGGCCTCAAGAAGAAGAATATCTTAAACTCCTAGGTATTAAACTATATTTTTTGGTTTATGTTATGCATGTAATAATTTTGGACATAAAGTTGTGAATTGCATATCTAACAACAAGAACAATAAAAACTTTGAGAGTCATACACAAAGGGGTTACTCAAGAATACCTAGTGAAACACAAAGAAGAAGTTACAATAGGTTTGAATATTTGAGCATTGAAGTGGAATGTTACAAATGTAACAATTTTGGACACGTGGACAAAAATTGAAAAATAACAGTCCCTCCTAAAGAACCTCAACAGAATAACAACAATCATAGACAAGAACCTTAGAAAACGACATGGATAAGAAATCAAGATCAATATAGCAATGAAGAATGTGCAGTCGCTCTATAAGCTAAGCAAAATAAACACAGTTTGTATTTTGACTATGGGTTTTCAAAACACATGACAGGTGATAGAGACAAATTTCATACATTGCGAAAGGAAATAAATGGATCAGTCTCCTTTAGAAATGATAATTCATCCAAAATCATTGGATAAGGCACATTCTGAATTGGGAACAAGAATAAAAAGGCACAAAATGTTCTACTGGTAGAAGATATGAAACATAATCTTCTAAGTGTGAGTCAAATGTGTGACGAAGGTCATAAAGTTACTTTTGATTCAAAGAAGTGTGAGATAAGAAGAGAAGGTTCAGGGAAATTGGCTGGTACAGCTGCAAGAACTTCAAACAACATATATGTGTTAAGTGAAATTGGAAATGAAAAGTGTTGTCTAGTAAAGGAAGATGAAAGTTGGCTATGGAACAGAAGAATGGGTCACATGCATTTTGATAACCTTGTCAATGTCAGCAAAAGAGAAGCAGTTAGGGAAATTCCCCAGATCATGAAACCAACCAATACTTTATGAAAGCATTGTCAACAAGGAAAGAAAACAAAGACCAAGTTCAAATCAAAGGAATATTCAACAACAAGACCACTAGAAATTATGCATACTAATCTAGTTGGACAAACTACAACAAAGGGATTAAAAGGTTAGAGATAATTTATGTTATTAGTCGATGATTATACAAGAATGAA
Source organism: Picea engelmannii (assembly GCA_009831015.1). Taxonomy (NCBI): domain Eukaryota; kingdom Viridiplantae; phylum Streptophyta; class Pinopsida; order Pinales; family Pinaceae; genus Picea; species Picea engelmannii. The sequence goes on from ML778006.1 coordinate 525,222, forward strand.
TGTATTTTTCCTTCTCACGAACAAGTCAGAAGATTTTGAAAACTTCAAGATCTAAAAGGAAATGGTTGAAAATGAGATGGATTCAAGAATCAAATGCTTGATATTTGATAATGGAGGAGCCTTCACTTTAAAGGAATTTATGGACTACTGCAGTAGTCATGGAATAAAAGGACAATTATCCATTGCTAGGACACCTCAATAGAATGGAGTTGTTGAAAGAAAGAACACGAAAGTACAGGAAACTGCTCAAGAAATGCTAATGGATTCCAAATTGAGAGATATATTTTGGACATAGGCAGTGCATACAACATTTCACATTCAAAACAGAGTAATGCTAAAAAACAACACTGATAAAACTCCCTACGATCTATGGAAAGGAAGACCAACAAATGTGAAGCACTTCAGAGTTTTTGGAAGAAAATTCTACATCAAAAGAGAAGATGACAGAATGGGAATGTTTGACTCTTGTGTGGACAAAGGATTACTTGTTGGTTACTCAAGTACAAGGAAAGCATACAAGTGTTACAATATAAGATTGAACAAAGTTGTGTAAAACATCAACGTAACGATTGATGAAACAGGTAGACCAAAATCAAAGGAAGAAGAAAAGAAATCAATGAAACAAATTTTCGAAGAAGAAGAAGCAAAAGATGAAATAGAAGAGGAAGATGAATATAATCCAACAAAAAAAGAAGAGCAAGTTCAACAAGTATCTCCAAAGACACCTAGCAAATGAGTACAAAAGAATCATCCTTCAGATTAGATTATTGGAAACAAAGATGCAGGAGTTGAGACTAGAAGAAACATCTATTCACCAAAACAAGCACACCTACCACTCTTATCTACAATTCAACCAAATTGTTTTGAAGAAGCCAACAAGGATGAATTTTGGAATAAGTCCATGAATGAATAAATGGACCAAATAGAGAAAATTGAGACTTGGGAACTAGTTCCAAGACCAAATAATAAGAATGTAATAGGCACAAAATGGGTTTTTAGGAATAAATTAAATGAATATGGACAAGTTACAAGAAACAAAGATAGATTTTTATGTAAAGTATATGCATAGATTGAAGGAATCGAATTTGAGGAGACATTTTCCCCAGTTTCCAGAATGGAAGAAATTTGGTTTCTTTTAGCCTATGCATGCTCCAAAAATGTTAAAATATATCAGATGGACATAAAATCATATTTTATGAATGGAGAACTTGAATAGGAAGTCTACATTGAACAACCGGAAGGATTTCAGTTGTCAAAGAACGCATATTATGTGTGGAAATTAAATAAGGCCTTATATGGTCTAAAACAGGGTCCTATAGCATGGTACTCTAGACTGGATAAGTATCTGCAACAGGCATGGATCAGAAAAGGAAGTGCAGATAGCAACCTCTACATCAAGTTAAGTGAAGGTAATATTTTATTAATTGAAGTTTATGTTGATGATATTATTTTTGGTAGTGATGATGACAGGTTAAGCCAGAAATTTACAAAAGATATGCAAAATGAATTTGAAATGTCGTTACTTGGAGAATTATCCTTCTTTTTTGGACTTCAAATATGTCAAAGTAGCCAAGGAAAATTTATTTATCAAAACAAGTATATCAAAGAAATTTTAAATAGGTTCGGAATGGAATATTGGAAACCAATTATCACTCCCATGTAAATTAGTTCCAAGTTGAGCAAAGATGATGATTCGAAGTATACATATTAGAGGAAATATAGGTCAATGATTGGCAGCCTACTATATGTGACAACATCTAGATCAGATGTAAGGTAGGAAGTTGTACAGGTGGAACAATTTCAAGCAACACCAAGGGAGTCACCTGTGTTAGCAGTGAAGAGGATTTTCAAATATCTCAAGGGAACAAAAGAGTTTGGATTATGGCATCCAAAAGGAAAGAATCTATCACTTATTGCCTACATAGATGCATATTGGGTAGGTTGTATTGATGATTGACGAAGCACCAGTGGAGAAATGTTCTACTTGGGTGAGTGTTTAGTATCATGGCTAGGCAAGAAACAATCATCAATATCTTTATCTACAACCGAGACAGAGTATATTGCAGCAACATCATGTTGTACATAGGTTCTTTGGATGAAACAAACTCTGACAGATATACATGTTGAGTATGATGAGCCCATTCCAATCTATTGTGATAATACAAGTGCCATCAATATCTCAAAGAACCTAGTGATTCACTCCAAGACGAAGAACATTACAATAAATTATCACTTTCTACAAGAGCAGGTTGCATAAAAGAACATCAGAGTTGAGTATGTGGGCACAAAAGAACAAGTGGCATACATCTTCACAAAACCACTTCCATGAGAATCCTTTGAATATCTTCGCCAGAGACTTGGAGTTATTTCTACTCCAAAATGAATGTTTTTTAATGCTTATCTTATATGTCTTAGATTTACATGAGGAAGCACCATAAGAGGACAGTTCAGTCAAAGGGAGCAACCCCGAATGGAAAGATACATTTTCTATTGATGACAAAGGGGGAGAGATTTATTAGATGTAGAGGACAGAGGCAGAGGACAAAGTCATGGTTCCAGGGAGAGCATTAGTGATATGATTTCAATATTGCATCAGAGTGTTTCCATCAATGCCAAAGGGGAATATTGTTGATTAAGGTTGGTTTTCATTGACGTCAACCCTTGAAGAAAGCCCCGTAGCACAAAGGTTGGGTAATGGACCCAATATTTTTTTATGTAAACATGACTCGTTATTTTCTTTTCATGGTTGATAATAAGTAGAAATTTATGAACTCCAAATTGGTCCCCTTATGGTGAAATCCCTCACGGGAAGATGCTTTGCATATTGAGTTATCCTAGAAGTATGGTTAGAGAACCCATGATTATTTGTGAAATAATGAGATGAATGCCAACGAATATTTCAATTAAAATATCCTATATGTATAGTTATTTTCATGCCATTTATGGTTGTATGTGGAACGTCACATAAATCCTCACGGTTAGAGAGTTATGGCCATGAGAACTTGGAGAACCCAGGTTTGGGTAATGGACCTAAGTTTGTTTGATGGATAACGATATGAGTTTTGATATATTTTTAGGTAATATTATTCTATATGGATAGTAAATTTCATTCCATTTCTGGTGGTATGTGGAACGTCACATAACTCCTCACGGTTTGAGAGTTATGGCGTGACGAAGTTGGAGGACCGTCATATGTCATCTAGAAGCCCCAAAAGGTCAAAGTAGTAAAAGTGGTTTAAGAGATTTTAAAAGGTAAATAATAAAGTGAACTGACGATTGTACTATAATTCAAATTGAAAACAAAATAAATTAATTAAATAATATATTTAAAGGAGAAATTAGAAGTGGGTAAACCCTAAAATAAGGAAAGTGGGTAAAGTAACCTAGAAGATGTTTTTAAGGAAGCTACTTGGAGACTATAAATAATAGGAAAGGCTCTCTAATTTAAGAAACACTTGAGAATATTGAATACCTATAGGTATATGAGGTAAAAAAAGGATATCTAAGATGAAATTCTAAAGAAAGTGAAGAAAATAAGGCCAGAATTAAAGGAAGGATAAATTCTTTTGATGATGCTTTCTAAGGTATGTTTTTTTTAGGTCATCTCACCATTTCACAATACCTTTTTTTCTATAATGATTCAGACCATGAAATTTCGATGAAATTGAGGAAACATATCCAAGTATTTGTGGTAAAAAATTCATCTTGTGGGTCGTTGTATTGTTGGAGTTACACTTCGTGGAAAATAGGGTTTGTGGCTAGTCCTGAAACTAGTAAAAAACATGTGTTTTGGGTAAAAACGTCATAACTTCTTCATAACATATCCAAATTCAATAAGAAAAAGTGTTTTGGTTAAATTAAAATCTTTAGTATTATGTGTAACCGTTTCATATCAATTCAACAAATATTCCATGCGGGGAACTCTCTACAAAGTTGCTCTCTAGAATAAGCCAGAATTCAACAAGGTGTGCCATTTTTTCCATAACTCCTTTTCTGAGAGGTTAAAAGTAGTGACACGTGGAGGAATTGAATAAAACACATTGAAGAACATTTTGTATCATTTTCAAATATTTATTCAGTACATGTACAAAGATATTATTATTTCAAGTTAGGGTTGTTGACTAATCCAAAACTAGTCTTGTGAGACTAAATAAATGTTTGATAAAAATGATAGTCTCTTATTTTTAAAGTTAAGGAAGGTTTGCAAGTATGTGATCATATAAACTAGGTCTATTACAGAGTTACAAATCATATTTGGATGATGAAATTGATAAGGGATTTTGGTTGAGGTACAAGTTGGGTACATGGTTGAGACAAGTAGTTGATGGGTTGGCACATACATAAGGTGTATAGTTGATGATGTTGGTACATATTGATGAGTCATAATTGATGATTACTTGACACATGATTGGTGCATACTTGATACATGGTTGGTTGCACTTGTTTATTGTACAGTTTGATTTCATATTGTTTGGTATAGGTTGGTGCATGGTTGACACACTTGTTTATGGTACAGGTTGATTACACGTTGAGGTACAGGTTGATGCATGGTTCAAGTTTATTGGTACATGTTTACAACGATATATATCACAGTGATAGTGTGACATTGGTTCCATCATTCTACTTCTACTTTAGGGTAGTTGGATGGGGCAAGGACAAGTGGTTATAGCCACCTTTCAGTTGTAGTCAGAGAACATAAGGTGTTGTATCCTCCTTTTGGTTGTAGCCAAAGAATTGGGGAGTTGGAGCTTCACTCAGGTTGTATCTTGAGAAACTAGGGGGTTGGAGCCTCCTTCTAGTTGCACCTAGAAAACAAAGGAATTTGGTTCTTCCAATGATTGTAATTCCTCAATACATATAAGATAAATCATTCTGTGGTTTTCTCCTGATTTGGGTTTCCACATAAAACATTGGAGTACTTTGTATGTGTGTGATTATTAATTTCTTATTCCTCATTATTGGATAATAATTATACATTGATATAACACTTGGGTTATTTGGAGAAAAGGGATTATAATTACGATATTATTGATTCAACCCCCCTTGCTTTTTTCGGAGAAAGACATAAGTTCGTTGTTATTTATCTTGATGATCTAACTATGTTTTCTAAAAATGATGCAGAACATTTAGTACACCTGAAGAAAACTTCTAAAAAATGTCGCAAATTTGGTTTGTCTTTGAACCACAAAAAATCTCACTTTGCAATGCAAGAAGGTAAACTCTTAGGCCACATAGTTTCTAGGGATGGAATTAAAATTTACCTGAAAAGGATTGAAGCTATAGATG
>ML778006.1:550536-564342 GCA_009831015.1 Picea engelmannii
TTTGGGTGAATTATTTTTAAAATAGTGAATCTCGTTTTTGGAAAAACCATGGAAAATTAGCCCATGAGCGAAATTTAGCACCTAAAATCATCCTAACTTTTCTTCAGATGTGTTTCACAAAAATGCAATAATGAATCCATTTACCCATTAAAGAAACTCGGTCTACATCTTCTTCTCATCCCACAAGGAGACAAGATCCCTAGATGGAGCTTATGTTGAAATATATATTTTTCTAAACCTTAAACTAAAATAAATTTCAATTTTGTTTAAATGAAAAGCATAAAAATGGACTTGGATAATCACCATCGAAATGAAGTCTTCCGATAAATCCAACAGTTTAAATGTATTAAGAGATTATCGAGCCACCTTTTCAATTAATGAATCAATTTATATAAAGGTTTGCTTTCGAAATTTTGGGAGTCGAGGTTTCGCGAAGTATGAAGGTTCAATATTGAGCATTTTCAAAGTCCCAATACCCGAACTCATGAAAGTATTAAATGTTAAGCTGGGTGCATTAACGATTAAGAAATATTAACGATACATAAACCCCTCATGACTTCGCGATTCGGGAACTTTTACATATAGAGGATTTTGAAGTCTCAATACCCAAAACCCGGAAATGTTAAAACTAATTGTGATTAATTAAGAGAGTTAAATATGATTATAGTTAATTAAAACCTATCAGGACTTTGCGTTTCGTAAGTCTTAGTTTAAACTGCTTTAAATATCTTCGAGGCCTGAAAGGATGAAACCTGATTAAATCATAGGTATGATTAATTAGTGTACTAATGAGGATTATACTCTAATTAATCTATTTCTTAGTAATAGCTCAGATACATTCAAATTCTACGCTTTTCCTGAGGTATCAACCATAAATGACATTAATATCTGATTTAGGGAAATGATTCCAAATAAGATCAGATTTTAATGCCCAAATATTTTTTATTAAAGCAATTAAACACGTTGTCCATGAAGGTATACTCATGGTTTATCATTTTAAGGAAATAAAGATTTTTAGTTCTGAATCACTTTCTTTTTTTCTTAGAGTTGGCTTAGCGAAATAACTATTTTTCTGCATTCTCATTCTCTATAATAGGTAACCGAACTCTTAATTTGATATCACGGCTCCACGGAAAGTGCCTAAAGTAGCTGGTGAAAGTTCTAGCCATAACACAAATGCTATTTCTGATACTTCACCTAGAAGTATAAACATAGTTAAAACCTAGACGCATTTGTTCAACACCATACAATACGAAGTGGTAAACTACCCCGATGATTCAAGCGACAATGAAAAGGATAACTTATCTACCAAATATAAGATTATCGCTCAAGAAGAGCTGCATAAGATATAAATGAGGTTGAGACTTTTACCTTACACCAACATGATTGGACAGGCACTGGATCATGTAGATATCCCAACTAGAACGATATTCAACTCTCAGAAGGTATTTTTTGGGTCATTTTGACCGGAACACATACAGGTCATGTATAAATTGTCTGCAACATCAAACTTTGTTTATAACACCAGTTTTCTAGTGAATTTTAATAATAAGGAATTTGATCAGTATGGAAAGAGTCTTTCCAACCTAAGGTTAAGTCTAAATGTAAATAAATGGCTAAATAAATTATAAAATAAGTTAAAATATTTGAGATAAAATCAAATTCTAAGAAAAGAGGGAATAAAAATTCAAAGGATGGGAAAATTGCTCATGTGTGCATGAAAATAATAAAAGGGAATTTAAAAATAGAAAGAAATAATAATATCAAAGAATAGGTGTACTCATGGAATAGAAAGTTGAGTCAAACTAGTAGTAAGTCTAACTAAAAGAAGAATCCTAATTCAACTCTTACTAAGATCTAGTTAGGGGACACTCAATAAATGAGAAATTGGGGAACTAAGGGACAACTAAGAGAGAAAATAGGAACACATTGGGGAATGTGAGGGAAAGTTTATTTTTAAATAAAATAAAATATCTAATTAATTGTGCAACTTGGGGAGAGTGAGACAAGTGTGTGGGTGAATAATCATAGTGTATGTAAGGTTTATTATATTAATAGAAGATTAATACCATGATGATTATATCAACTGTACTATTGATGTAAATTATCAAAAAGGATAAATGTAGCTATAAAATATTACAACTAGTCAAGTGAAGTAGAGTGGCAGAATCGTAAATTGTAATTGAACTTTGTCATGAATGGTGGAGATAGTTAAGTGTCACAGAATCTAGAGAAATCCTAAAAGGCCTTTGGTAAACATTATTTTGACACTCTTACATCCTTAGATTTTTACTGAGTATCCTCTAGTATTTTTGAAATAATTGTTAAAATGAAATTATTTTTTTGTCATTTGGGTTAGTTCTTTTTAGTTAGACATTAATTGTTGAAACTACTCAAGAAAATGTAAGTAAGACTTGAGTTCGTATTTAAATTATTTAGAATCATGTATTTCTCTATCTAGGGAATCATAAGAGAAGGATGTTACAATATCATATTTCAATGGTTATGTATTTTCCGTAATTGATCTTCTCTAACATGGTATTTATGAAAAATAAATTTAACTACTACCTGTGATTGTTATCTAGATGTTCTAAAGAGGAGGTTGTTACATATGGTATTAGAGAGGGTTCAACCCTACAACAAGGGACCTATTACACCTTCCACTGTGTTATATAAATGATTAAATATGTATCACTAATAAATTTTCAAATTTTCCATGCAGGTAATCATGGTTATAGGATGCAGGGGAAGCATACATGATGCAGGAGCATCACAAGAAAGCGCAAACAGAGGAAAGATGGATACGCACCAATGCACATTTTGAAGATATTTTGAATTTTGAAAGGATGGCACATCAATGTAATATTTGGATAGACATAAGTTCTCTTAAATGATTTGGGGATTGTAACGTAGATCTTGAGCATTTCTCTCATCTGTCGGTCATAGACAATTAATGTAATCAATGTAAAGTAGTTGTAGAGATTTTATTTCGATAAGATAGGTTAGAGATGTAGCAGGGAAAACTCAAGAAAACAACCTCGTAGATGTATTGTATGATCATCATTCTCATTGTAAGAGTAGTAACTGAAGAGAAAGAGAGCATAGGAGAGAAGAGAAGAACACAAACTGTATAAGTTGTGTAAGAAGATAGTTGCTGCTATAGAGACCATGTACAGAAGCACTTGAGTTAATATAAGAATGCTTTGAATCAATTTCATGGTGTTTTTATGGATATTGTTTTCATCTATTGAATGGTATGTTTACAGTTTTCTTATATGCTCTGTTATGGATTTGTTTCAATTCTTTACGTGTATGATTTCATATTGAATGTATGAAGTCTCTGAGAGGGAGAGTATGAGTTTCAATTGTTTCTCTTCCTAAGAATTCCTGCAAGGAGTGAAGTGAAGGTTTGCAAGGAGTGTGTTGACAAGCTTTTGAGTTTTACCTAAGAAAAGATCAGGAGAGATAGAGCTATTCTTATACTAACAAAAGTGTAGGTATAGCATAGTGTCGTGAAAGGTGTGCGCGTGCCAAGCCTAGAAGAGTCTTATACTTTCCCAACCCAGTGAGTGGTTGAAGGATTTATCTCGCAAGGAGTGTGCAGAGTTGGAGTGTTTGGTAAATAAGAGATTATTGTGAAGTATGCAAGGAGTGCATGCAAGAATCCCTTAGAAACCTTGAGTTTGTAGAAAGAATCAATCTCACGAGGGATAGAGACTTGTAAAGTTTAAGGCAAGGATGAGGTTCAAATTTACCCCACTGAAACCAATCTCAGGAGGTTGACACCAATTGTTTGGCTATGATTCTATTGAGAGCCTCAACAGATGGTGGAAATTCTCGGATAGAAAAACATCGATTTTCCATGAACCATTGGATCTAGTAGATCAATGGAGAGGATAATACCAAGTGACTTTCAACACTTGCAATCTCAGAAGAGATAGCAGTCATTAGATCTGGAGGGATGAGAGACATTGATTTGGTGCTTGAATTTCGGCATTTCATAAGTCGGGAGTGTGGAGGAAGTTATGACTCGAAGATCATGAGTCGTGAAATCTCAACGCGATCTAGGTCATAAAATCGTGGAAGGTTCTAGACCGTTGATCTATGGAGATGAAGTCGCGAGTTCAGACTTTGGGAAAAAGGAGAAGAGTTGCATCACGAGCTCGTAAGTTGTGAAATCCCCAATATTTGTATGGAGGTCATATGGTGAAAGCTCAAGGGAGGATCTAAGGATCGTTAGCCCATTTTGGGTTTTTGGGAAACATAAGAATCGGGGAGACACACAACAGAGCTCCCAAAATTGTGAAACATGAAGTCGCAAACTTGAAGAGCCATTTGGGTTAAGTCAGTGGTCACACCAGTGGTCATAGGGAGTGGAGGTTCACGCCTAGTGCTTGTTCGCGCAGGCATAAATTCTAGAAGGAAATGTGGTGTCATATTCATTGAGGGTTCTAGTGGGAACGAAAGAGCCATCTTGTCTCAAATGAATACAAAGATCCATAGACTGGGAGGTCAGTAGACCCTGCTTAGGTGGGGGGTTGCGTCAGGCGGTATCAGAGAATACAACTTTTGTTTTATGTAGAGGGAAGACAGGGGACAATTATGATTGAATTCTACATGAACAGATTGAAATAATGCCCCCAAGGAGACGTCAAGAGAGACCTATGCCCGATCCATCTATGGAAAGGGAAATGACAGAACTTTGTGCTCGATTGGATTCTATGAAGACATCACAAAGTTGAAAACCTAATACTGGAGATATCAGTGAGGCCTAAAGTGAGAACAAAGATGGAGCCAAAGAAGAAGTTGTAGTTGAAGATGTTGCAAAGGAACGTCTATTCAAAGTTGTTGCAAGAATATGTGCCAGATAAAAAATGGACATCCCGATGTATGAAGACAACTTAGACATTGAGGAGCTACTAGATTGGTTTAGAGGTCTAGATAAATACTTCGACTAGAGGATATTGAAGAGGATAAGAAAGTAAAACACACTATCACTACATTGAAAGGGAATGTAGCACTGTGGTGGGATGAACTGCAGGCTAATAGGCACTGCAAAGGAAAACAATGAATCAAAAGCTGGAACAAGATGGTAGCAAACATGAAATCCAAATTCATACCCAGACATTACAAAATTAATTTGTTTCGAAGAATGTAGAATTTGAGAAAAAAAGGGAAGACAACGAAGGAATACACTGAAGAAGTTTACAGGTTAATAATCAGAGTTGGTCATCGCGAGAGTGATGATGAAAAATTCGCCAGATACATGAATGGCCTGAGATATGAGATTCAAGATGAGATGAGCATGGTGACAATCAGAAATGTGGAAGATGCTTATCAGATTGCTTCAAAGGAAAAGGTGAAATTGGCCTGAAAGCAAGGTCAAAGGGGTTGAGGTAGAAGTCAGAGAAGAGGAAAATTAATTGCCCAAGACAAAGTACAAAAGCCCAAGGATGAAGAAAATAAACCTCATAACCACCCAAAAAGGGGAGGAATCTCACAAGGAGGACAATATGCCGATAGGAACACTTTTCCTTGAGAAATAGGAAGAGGAAGAGGCAGAGGAGGTGAAGCAAAGTGTTTTGTATGTAGAAAGATCCGACAAAAATATTTTGAATGTCCCGATAGAAAAAATGATGGAGGAGGAGAATATCACATTTCAAAAGCGTAGAGGCAAAATGTTGAGGCAAAAGATGAAAAAGGTGGAAGATTATTAATTATGAGGAAAATTCTCTTAAAGCCAGAGAAAGAGATGGAGAATCCAGTCCAAAGGAAAAATTTATTTAGGACTGCTTGCAAGACCAAGAATAGGGTATGCAAGGTGATAGTTGAAAGTGGAAGCATAGACAATCTAGTATCCACAGAGATGGTGGAAAATATGTAATTGGAAACAGTTGCACATCCAAGGCCATACAAGGTTTCATGGTTTCAAAAATGACATCAGGTAACAATCACTAAACAATGTTTAGTTGAATTTAATATAGGGGGATACAGAGATGAGATCTTATGTGATGTTATTCCCATGGATGTCTATCATGTTTTATTGGGAAGGCCGTGGAAATATGAAAAAAATGTTATTCATGATGGAAGAAAGAACACATACACCTTGGAGAAGAATGGTAGGACGCATACGTTGTTGCCAATTCAAGACAAGAAGGTGAAAGAATAAACAATAAATACTATACTTCTCATGAGTGGGAAGGAACTTCTTGATGAATTCAATAAAGATGAAGAAATTTAGTTTTCTATGGTGAGAAAACCTAGAGTCATCTTGACCAGTACCTCAATAGATGATCTACCTGAGGAAATTCAGGAAGTGTTGAAGAATTTCACTGATATAGTGGTGGACGATTTACCTTGTTCACTGCCTCCCATTAGATGTATAAGCCATCACATTTACCTTATACCAGGAGTGGGTTTACCAAACAAATTAGTGTACAGATTGACGTTGCAGAAGAATGAAGAGGTTAAGAGCAAGTCCAGGATTTGATGGACAAAGGGTTGATTAGAGAAATCTTGAGTCCATTCACTATACCAATAGTGTTAAGTCCAAAGAATGATGGTGGATGGAGAATGTGTACGAACTCAAGGACTATAAACAAAATCACCATCATGTATAAATTTCATTTACCCGGGATGGATGACTTGATGCATTGCTTGAGTGGAGGAAAGTGTTTTTCAAAAATTGATTTGAAAAGCGGATATCATCATATTAGGATGAGGGAAGGACCGGAGGTGATTAATGGAAGACAACATTCAAGATGAATTAAGGGTTGTATGAATGGATTGTCATGCTGTTTGGTTTGACAAATGTGCCAAGTACTTTTATGTGATTCATGAACGAAGTCTTGAACGATTTCATTGGGAAGTTTGTGATTTTGTATCTTGATGATATATTGATCTTCAGTAAGACTAAGGAAGAACATTTGATACATTTAACTCTAGTGATGAGGAGGTTGCAGCAAGAGAAGTTGTTGATAAATCTGAAGAAGTCATCTTTCATGAAGAAAGATCTCATTTATTCAGGTTTTGTGATCTCTTCGACTGAGTTGAAGATGGATCCTGAAAAGGTAAAATAAATCAAAGAGTGGTCGTCGCTAAGGAGTATCTTTGAATTCAGAAGCTTCCATGGATTAGCCAGTTTTTACTGGAAGTTCATCAGGAATTTTAGTGGAATTTTTGCATCAATGATGGACACAGTCAAGAAAAGACATAAATATTTTCATTGGACAGAGGAAGCAGAGAAAATTTTTAAGTTGTTAAAGGAGAAGATAATTGGACAACCATTTCTGGTTCTGCTAGATTTTAGTAAGATATTTCAAGTGATATGTGACACAAGTGGATTTGTGATTGGAGCAGTCTTAAGTCAAGACAATAGCCTAGTTTCATACTTTAGTGAAAAGTTTAATGATGCCAAGAGAAATTATTCCATGTATGATAAAGCGTTTTATGCAATCATACAAGCATTGAATAAATGGAGGCACTACCTAGTTCCAAAAGAGTTTGTTTTGTATAGAGACAACCAGGCCTTACAATTTGTAACCAGACATGAAAAACTGAACCAGAAACATGCAAAATCAGTTGAATTTATGTAGAAATTTACTTTTTTTACAAAACACATTTCTAGAAATGCTAACAAGGTTGTTGATGCATTGAGTCGGAAATGGTTGATTCTGCAGGAGTTTCGTGTGAAGAACTTAGGTTTTGATAGTCTTAAGGAAATGTACAGTAATGATTCAGATTTCAAGGATGCTTATGAAGCATGTGAGAATCATGTTCTGAGAGATAGAAGCCAATGGATTGAATATTTAATTTAGGGTGGATTACTATTCAAAGGAAATTAATTATGTATCTCGAAGAGTTCTATGAGAGACAACCTTTTGAAGGAAAAACATAGTGCAGGATTGGTTGGACATTTTGACCATGACAAGAAATTTTTGCAACTAAAGAGTTTGTATTATTTGCTAGGGATGAAGACGGATGTCAAGAAATTTGTCAACAAATGTAGAATTTTCTATCACGCAAAGGGGAAAAGACATAATACATGATTGTATCAACCATTTCTAGTACCAGAGAGGTCATAAGACGTGGTAAGAATGGATTTTGTGTTAGGAATGCCGAGGATGCAGAGATTTTGTGATTCCATATTCATGGTAGTCGACATATTTTAAAAAATGGTACATTTCATTCCATGTCAGAAAACTAGTGATGCAACACACATTGCAAATCGTTTTTTCAAAGAAGTTGTTCGAATTCATGGTTTACCCAAGATTATTGTTTCAGATAGAGATACCAAATTTGTTGGTCATTTCTAGAGGACATTCTGGAAGAAGCTGGGAATGAATCTATCTTTTAGCTCAGGATATCACCCTCATACGGACGGATAGACCGAGGTAGTAAATCAAAGTTTGGGTGACTTATTGAGGAGTTTAGTAGCTGAACATCATAGTCAGTGGGATCAGATTCTGCCGCAAGAGGAATTTTCTTATAACAACTCACCTAATAGAATCACAAGACATATCCCACTCTATATAATGTATGGAATGTAGCCAAGGGTAGTATCTGAGTTGAGAGAATTAGAGCAGTATGACTTCAGGAGTGTTGGAGCAGAATATTTTGCAGCAAAGATGTAGGAGTTACACAGTAATATTAAAGAGTGATTGCAGAGTTCCAACCAGGAATACAAGCATAGAGAAGATCAACACAAGAGAGAGATTCAATTCTAAGTGGGAGGTTTAGTCTTAGCACATCTAAGAAAAGAAATTTTCCCATGGGGAACATATAATAAACTAAAGATGAAAAAGATATGGCCGTGTAAGATTTTATGGAAATTTGAGGCAAATGCTTATGAGATAGAGTTTCCAGATGATGTGGACATATTACCCATATTTAACGTAGCATATACGTACCCTTACAGAGAAAATGATGTGAGAGGAGAAGATAATAAAAAATAAGTTCAGTGGGTCAAGAGGATGCTTGTAGCTGAAAAGTCGCAGATGGAAAAGATCATTGATCAAAGATTTGGTAAGAACACTGTTTGGTCCAATCTACTGCTCTAGATTAGGCTTAATTTATTGTCAACCAAGGTATTTATTCTTAGAGGCACTTGTCTAATGTATATAGACCTAGAAGGATCTAAATTCCTAGATGAAGGTTTATTGTAGCATGTCCCAACACTCCTTTTACAAGAGTTTGATATTTGGTTCCTTCACACTTAAACACCTCTGCAATTTAAACAAATCTACCTACTAAAAACAGAGTGCTTATGTTTTCCTGATATTCTAATCCCTTTACAAGGACTCAACTCACATAAGCTCTTCCAAATCAGCACATTTAAATCAAATGCATTAAAACATTAAACACTCCTTTAATTAAATCTGATCTAACATCCTAGAGTGCTCACAATTGTATGAAATTTCAATCCTTTTACAAGGTTCTTGTTCACAAAAGCTCTTCCAAATCAGCAGATTTAAATCAAATGCATTAAAACGGAGACCACAGAGATAATCTTGAATTCAATACACAATTAAATCCTCTTACAAGGACTGCTCATTAATCTAGTAATTGAATCCTTCAATTATAACCATGAGTCATGAAATAGAAATGATAACTGGAATTATAAACACAACTTTAATTGAAATCTATGAACTCACAGCATGAAGATTAAATAAAAATGCTAATTCAGATATGAACATATGAATCTAATGGAATCATGAAGAAAAGTGTACCAACATAACATGGGGGCCCTTCCACACTTGCAAGCACACTTGGAAAAACTTCAGATGATGAAAATGCTAATTCATAACACCATGAATGATAGAATTTCTGTCTCTGATTAAAATCTAGAAATGAGTTACATCAAAATAGAATTCTGAAGCTCATGCACAGTCTCCTGTCTTTTCTTTGCATCGCCAACATACATTCTTCACCCCCTATTACATGTTTCTACTACTTATTTATAAAAATTACAAAAGGAGGATAAAAACCTAACTGATCTCCAAATCAGGTCGAATCAGTTTGAATCCCTAAACATAAGCAAAATATCGAGCCTACGCATTTATGATTCGGATTTTTTTGCTAGACTAGTTGGGTTTCACCAGCGTTGACCAGATATTTAGGAACTTCGAATCTGAGGCTAGATAGATTTTTCAACATCTATGTACATTCCAGATCAAGACCATGTCCTTCATTTGGGTCTACCTATTATGCCACATGTCATATCATAAAGAATTTACAGGAAGTTACCACATCTATAATTTTTTTTGAAAATTTAAATTTTTAACACAAAAATTCCATAAATCGATTTTAATGTAGAAATAATAATCATGATACTATATTAATCAATTTCAATAAAATATGAGATATTTATGGAGGTTTAGTGAAGAAAATGGTCGATAATGATGGAATTTTATCACAAAAGATAGGCCAAAGAATGAAACCAACATGCCCCCAAACTCAATGATTTGGCATGTCCTCATGCAAACCTGATGTGCTTCCTCTGTATCCTGCTTTTGCTGCTTGTAGCAAGACATCTACATTCATCTGGGCTTGAAACTCATTCTTCATGTTCTTGTATTTTTCTTTGAGAGCCTTTCTCTGTGTATATTTTGTTGCCCATTTGCAGAGCTCAATTTGATCAGTTTTGAGTTCTTTAACTTTCCTTTTCAATTTTTTATTTTTGCATTGAATCTTCCTGTTTTGGGCTCCTAATGCTTTATTTTCTTTCTTTATAACTTTCTCTAACATATCTACTTCCATGAGTTCTTCTTTCAAGTCTTGAATTTGTTTTTCTAACTCCCTCTGTTTTCTGTTTGAAAGTGTTGGCTCTTTTCTTTCTTTCCTATTATTGTCAGTTTCCATTTCTGCATCTTGTCCTGGCTGTAGATCATCACTGCTTTCAATTTCTATTGGTATATTTATATCTTGTTTTGGCTGATCATCTTGTAGTTTCGTTTCTTTTACCCTCCTTGACCTTCTTGTATAAGAAGTGAAAATTTTGTCTTTTGCAATTTTCTTGGCATCTTCTTGCCTCATTCTTCTTGTTTTCACACTACTATTGGGCTGAGCAACAATGATTAATCTGAATACATGAGTCTCCTTATTTATTCCATCCATATCAACCATAAATTCTGTACTACCATGTTTTCCTTGTTCATATTCTTTGGTTTTGATTTTGTTGGAAATTAAAAATCCTTCCCATGTTATTCCTCTCCTTTGCAATTCAGATTCAATTAAAATTTTAATCAAACCAAAATGACACAAGATTTTATCCTCATTACCCTTCTATTTCTGAATAGTCTTTGACATCTTGGTTAGACTTTGTAAAAGAAAATAAGGCAAACTGATGGTGCATTAGCCTTTTAAGTGCAACAAGATTTTGATGTGATACAGGAATACTATACTGTATCTTCCTTCACATGTGACAAACTTTTGGAGGATATATACCATTTATCCCATGGATGGAGTAACCAACTCCTAGGCACTCTGTTTTTCTAATTTACAGGCAAAACTCTTGATCTACACATAAATTGGGTCCATGATTTTTCTTTAAACTGCTTGGTTTTAAAATATTTCCCCCCCTCTGGACTAATGTTTATTGACTGAGCTATTGTGTCTTCTGAAATTTTGAAAGAACGATTTCCTATCAAAGATTTTTCTCCATTGAATGAGACTACAAACTGTTTTGTAACTTCTTCATTGTTCCCATTGAATTTTTCTAGGAAAGGTAGCCATTGTTTTTCTCTCAAAATTTTAACACAGTCTTCATGATATTTCGAGCTATCAAATTTCTCAGGCTCTGCCCTCTTTTCCATTTTAAAAAAAAAATCTATGTTCTACACCTCTTTGATTATAATCTGTAAAACAAAAATTCAATCAAGGTTTTAACTTATTACCTCTTTTGTTGCGTGCCACTGAGCTAACCTTAAAGTTCTGAGCTGGCTTCAATGTTTGGGCGAAATTTGAAATACTGGCTGATCTTCTAGATAATATTCAATGCCTATATCATCTCAATGTATCCTGGCAACTGGATACCTAAAGTCTCAGACTTTCTATTTTAAAAACTCGGTGCCTGAATTATAACAGTGAGTTTTTTTCGTTTTGTATGAATAAAGAGTTTCATAAAATGAAAACTCAGATCCTGTCCTTGATTTTGTCTGTTATCATGAAATGAAATTGATACGATGATGGTGGAGAGAATAGGTTATGTTATGATAGGCTGTAGTCCTATTTGCAGGGTCCAAGGACATGTCACAAAGAGTTCAGATAGTGGTATGCAGAAAATGTAATCATGGTAGAAGAGTATGCAGGTCGTGTTGGTAGAGAAATGAAATCATGGGCGGACGTGTTGAAAGTAAAATCATGGTGAATGCCCTCGTGAAGAATGGTTTTGTACTTCTGGTAGTTGGAAGGATTGAATTGCTCTCATTAGATTGATATTTTGTTAGCAGAGGTAGATTTTTAAAAAATCATGAGTTTTGAAAAGGTTTAAGGGATATGGCTAGTGATAGGTTGAGATGTGTAGTGGTGAAATATATAAGTGGCGATGGGTATATAGAGATAGAAATGAGCATATAGAAATAGGTGATGAGGGGTATAGAAACTTATAAAACCATTAGGCATATAGGATAACTTATGGTTTCATAGGTAAAAATGCTTAGGAGTAAGGATATGGATGGATATAGGTTATGAAATTGATAATAAGTAATCATAGATTAATTATTTAACACTAAAATAATCGAGGAATTTAAGTACTAAAAACAAAAATCTTACAATCCATTACACTTGTTGGCTGATGTAGTCTTGATTGTTACTTTTTTCAGGTGTAACTGATTTGTACAGGTGTGATCTGATTGTCTTTGTGCAAATGTAACAAATCCTTGTCTTCTAAAACAAGTCCCTTGAAAATGAGTATAAACAGGTCCCTTAAAATCTGAAAAGTCATGTTGATGCAACTTCTATTCTTCTTGGTGTTAATGCAGCCTTATGTAAATTCTGATAGGCAACCTTCGAAAATTGTTGATGTAGCTTTGTGTGCCTTTGATGCAGTCTTTGAACAGGTACCTCTGTTGTTTGTGTTATTGATGTAGCCTTTGAATAGGTCCCTCTGCATATTTTGCTTGAACAGGTCCCTCATAATCATGTTTAAAGAGGTGTCACTGCATATTTTTCTTGAACAGGTCCCTTTACTGATTAGAACATAACAGCTCCTTCTTATTGAAACAATCAATTACTGAAACAAATTCCTTATTGAAATATTGAGAATGAGGAGATGAAAAATAGGGAAAATCCATTGTTTCTTCTCCCCCACTAATTGATTGACTTGTCCTCAAGTCATTATGGAAATTTTGACAAACAGGAAATTAAAAACAATGAATTCTTATTGGCCAATTGCTTGGTTTTCCTGTAAGAATTCTAGTTTAGAATGTTCCAGAGGATGGTTTTCACATCTAAACCGTTATTTTTTTATTTTTTTTCTTTGATTTTGTGTTTTTTATTTTTTTATTTATTTATTTTCATTTTTTTTTTTTAAGAAATTTAAATAACTAATGTAGAGCTATCACAACTATGGGCTATGATATCTCAACCTCCTGTGGTTGAGATACAATTTGAATGAAGTCTTCTTTGCTGATGGGATTATGATAGATCTTCAACCTATGTCCATTGACAATAAAGGTTCTGTCTTTTTGGTCAATTGTAGTAGGTTTGACTGATCCATTTTCAAAAACTTGAACTATTTCATAGGGTCCCATCCAGTGTGTTGTGAACTTGGCTTTATGATCTTTGAATTTAGAGTCAAATAGTAAA
>ML778006.1:593758-604100 GCA_009831015.1 Picea engelmannii
CTCTAGAATCCCCATGTGTATGTGTGTGCTCAACTATCTCAACACCCCTCGTGAAGGGTGGTCCCTGTGACCTATGGACATCCTCATGTATCTCTAGATCATATCTCTCCATACTCATCAGTGATCCTGGGTACTCCTCATGATCCTCCCTCAACTGGTACTCCATTGCTAAATCACCAACATCCTCTCTCAATGTGGCTAAGGGATATATCTAACACTCTACTGAAATATATGTAGTGGATATATATCTAATTTCCTCAAGGAGCTCCTCTGATCTAGACTCTGGTTCTTGAAGGGTTGTTTGTGTGCCTTCCGAGAATATCTGTGTTCTCACAAACTCATGAGTGATTCGGCCCACCTCAAACTCCTGCTCCCTTAGTGCCCTGTGATACATCTCTCCAACCTCCAATAGGTAATCGCTATCCCTCAACAATTTTTGGTAGTCAGCCCTCATCACAATCACTCTCTCCCTGAGTGTATGGAAGTCATAAATGACAAGTCCCCCATCTGAACTATCCTGTGCCATCGAGGCCCTCCAAAAACAACCTGCCACCAATGCATGTGTATCATCAATGCATCTGGCTGCCATGATCATGTCCTCATTGAATCTCAACTGTCTTTCCAATTGTCATGAATCGTGGTCAAAATCCCGTTGAGGTGCTTCCGCATGCCTCTCACTACTAGTGTCAAAAATGGAATCCCCAACAACACACTACTCAAAATATAAGGCACCAAACTTCCCACTATCCCTTATACTACGAAGTCCTCCTGTATGCCACTACACACCATCACCAACTGCAACCCTTATTTGAATCACACCATATCCTGTATGGGCAATTGTATTCTCCCGTGCACTCACCCTACTAATATCATTTGCACCTGGATCCCATACAGATGTGTCCAAACACATGTTATGGTCATTTCAACCAATAATGAGTGCATCCTCATCACTGTAGATTGATCCTGGGAGTAAGTGTTCCAACAAGTTGTCAGTCTCCACAACCTGGTCCATCAATGGAATCTCCAAGAGTGGTGATTCACTCTCCTCATACTGATAGGTATGTGTAAGGTCAACTATCTCCAAGCCATACCTCTCCTCATTGGTCTAAAGATCCATATGTTCCTTGTGTACAATCCCCACACAAGTCTCCTCTACCATATCAGGAATGCCATTGATATCCTCATGTGTCATGGCTAGCATAGGTGATTGAGAACATGGAAAATGTGGCTCACTCATCATAGGAATATCATCATTCTCCATACATGACTTCTTGGAATCCATGTCTACACCCACCGATAGGTCATCTAACCTCCTAATCTCATCATGTCTAAGTGACAACACATATGAATTCTCACAAGTGTCACCACTACGCTGAAGTGTTGAATCCTCAACATTACCTGATGGGAAAGATGAAGGATATGCACTATCATCCTATCCATACAACTGTCCTTCAGATGTGTAAGAGTCACTAGCCTTATTGGACTGCTCCAAATAGGCATCTATGGTTTCATTCACATGCATCTCCTCATCCTTTCTATCATAGTGCACCTCAACAATGTGCACCTTCCCTGTACCCCTACATATGCGATTTGGCTTCCAAGGCACTTTGCAACTGTAGCAACGCTTCCTGCATATGATGGGTGTAGGCTCCATCTATGCTCCTGTCAATCCCCTCACTGATAATGATGTATCTAGATCCTTATCTAATTTTCCCCTTAGGCTAGCAAGAAAACCAGCTCTGATACTACTGTAATGTTCCTGACTTCGCTATTCTAGGAAATGTTGTTAAAGTGTATGTAGGATCTATTTTTTACAACATATAAATGATCATACAAATAATAAATGTGAAAAAGGACTGCAATGTTTGTATTATGATATCTCTGTGGATTACAATAGGCCGAATGCAGCCGAATAAACTAACAAAACTCAACTAGATCAAGAGACAAAAGGATCTTAGCCAGAATACAAATAAGCAACTGAAAGATAATACCCGGAATATGTGAGTGCTGCAGAATCAATGGGTGCACTCAGAATATGGCAGCTCTGATGATAACTACTGGAAGTCTGAAAAGTTCACCATGGGAGATATACTTCTTGGAATGGCTTGGAAATTGTCCCAAATGATGTTCCCTTCTATATTCCTTGGTACTAGTATCTGTCGGACCCCTATGCTGATGAGTCGAGACCCCAGATGGATACCCCTGGGGGAATGCACCCCTCTTCTTCTGGAAAAATGAATCCTAGTGATTCCACCATCGGAATCGGATGAGATATGTCTCAAAACAACCAGCTTGGTCTACTGGGAAATGGGTTGGAAGGGTTTCCCTGAATCTGGTCTGATGCTGGCTCTAGAACCCCAAATGTGCCCACCAAAAGTGTCGCACGACCAAGAATGGAAAATGCATCGTAGTTGATTCCTCCATTGGAATATAATGAGGAACCAGGAAAAATATGTTCCTTGCCCTCCTCTCAAATGGGTTGGAGGGAAATATTGAAATTCCCCATGGATGGGGTAAGTTGACCTAAAACCCCCTCAGAAGTTGCACCCTCCCTCTGGATGAATGCACCCTTGTTGTTGAACATTATGTAACTACTCCTAAAGAATGATGGAAGACCTGAATGATCTTCCCAGTGAGTAGGTTGTGTCTCTCAACACCGAAATTAGCCAACTGGTGTCTTCCTCCTGAAATCTAGTGAACTATCTCTTCTGAGATGTGCCTCTCTCCTCAATGACAAGTCGTAATCTACATAATGATGAATTAGGTCACTGACTCTTCTCTTATAGCTTTCCAAAACCCTAATTCACTGCTGAAACCCTAACTTGATGTTGACCTTTTCCCTCCATGTGACTTTTACTTTATTTTCTTATTCCTTGATTAAATCACTTAATTAATTAATTAATTAATCATTTTACCTCTAAAAAGTGATTTATCCATCCTTATAGCTTCTATGGCCATTGAAATTCACTTCTCATCAGCTTATCCTGTAGTTCTCTTCTTCTCGATTTCGATGAGCTATTACACTAAGAGGTTTCTCCAAGTAATATGCCCATTATGACCTTCTTAGTGAAATTAATTAAGATATGACCCATAATAACTCAAAATTATGGAAATCGTCAAAATGCAACGAAACCAAAACCATGTTGTGTGGAATGGATCTTGATGATGAATGATGCAATTCGGGCCCAATAAAGCCCCTCAATATCTCCTGAACTCTCTATCACCCCTATCTGGCTACTCTGGTAGGCATAGCACTCTGTAAAGTTATTATGTCCCAAGATGGGGACATTACAGCCTCCACGTCCTTCTTGATGATCAATGTCTAGGATATACTACAAGCTTCAAATCTTTGACAATCATTCTCTCCACTCAATTGAAACCTCCCTGAGAATGAGTCCTCCAGACTTCCAGACTCCTTGCCACCTTTCTCTCCTCAGACGAGGGATGGCACCACTTGGCTCTAGGACTTTGATGATTCCTTACTCCTATGCACACTTAACACTTTTGTCCGTATCCGAGACTTGGACTATTCTTAGCCTCCTGCACTCCTTTGAGAAACTTTGTGCATGATGAAACTAATTACCCTGGAATTTTACTCACTCAAATATTTAAGTTTCCCAGCCCTCCTGCATCCTTCAAGGAATTTCTGGTGTCCACCCGCCAATATCGATGCTCTTTCTCCCGATATTGTAAGACGAACTTACTTTGTCTTTGGCACACTCATTGTGCTCGATTGAGCCTCTAGACGACTTCTCACAACATGTATCTAAGTTTTGACCTAATTCACTCCTTGCATAGGTCTTCCTCCAGCTTCATGAAATCCTTTAGGTTTACCAAGGTAACTCCTACATTCACTCAATGCACACTTGTAGAGCTTCTCTCCCTCAGATAGTTTATTAATTCTGGGTTTTCCTCAATTTCTCCAACACTTTAGAACGTATTGGTTCTATGCACACTTGCACCTACTCAATGCCCTCTTGGTGGAATTCTACAAAGTGTTCAACAACTTTGTTTTATGCCTACTTCTGCGTATATTTTCCTCCAAGGTATTCAACAACCTTGAGGTTCTCCCTTGAATATGTGAATTATCTTGGTGTTCCCTCATAGAACGTTCAAATATGAGTTGAAATAATTCATATACGCACTCCTTGTGTTGGCTCACAAAGTTACAAAAATCTGTCACACACTCCTTGCACTTAGCTTAAAGAACCCATAAATAATCCAACAAAATCACAGATAGAGGATTCTATCTCTATCCCTGCAGATGAAATCTAACATACACATATACAGTGTAAACATTCATAAACACACCAATGAAATTCATTAAAATAAGGGAAACATACACAAACTCATATGCATAAAAAATTGTTTCTGATATATTAATCTGAATGTTAATTACAGTGTATGAGTCTAGACTGCAGTTGAGTCTCGCCTCTCATCTCTCTCTTCCAACAACTATTGGAACATTACATTGTATGATTTTGGAATGAAAATGAGTCTTGTCTCTCAACTATCTCTACCAAAAACTATCAAAACCTCAACAACCACTACTGGGAATACAATACAAATATTTATATAAGAGGGGCTCGACAAGCTTTCCCTCCAAGCTACACTAGTGGTGTATAATCACCATTCAAAACACCTATCTACTAAGGTAGATTACAATGAGTGGAAATATAGTCTGAATCGGATCTATATCCCTCCTACCATCAACCACTTAATGTGGCCTCATATACAACCTATGTCAAAGCACGACTTGGCTCTTCCAACCTAACAAAATTTAATTTCTTTGATTATATTTAAATTTCGAAGACAAAATGAGAGGGTTGGTGCCTAACCCCTCCTTGAATGTGCACCAATGTGATAAACAGTTGATGCGTACTTATGTGGAGTGATGCTCCTGCGTCATACTCCACTTCTACCAAAACTCATGAGCTCTTAAACTCTGTTGAAATCCTCCAAGATCCCAAAATTTCTCCTTGATTTTTTCTCCTTCTCCTCTCCTTTTCTCCTTCTGTTGCATCCCAGCTACTCTCATAGGTCTTCCTCTGTTCAAATTCTCTCTATTTACATCTTCTTTCATTGACTTCAACATCAACCTCCTTATCTCCTCTATGAATTATTCCAGCTACTCCCCGGGCTTGCTTCCCTTAATATGTAGTCTACTTGACTGTAACTCCTCATGTCAGTTGATGAGAAGTCCAACCTAGTCCCCCATGCTACCTTCATCTCCTCTGGAATTGGCTGGTCATTTTGCTATAGACTCTGATTTTGCAGACTCCTTACTAAGTTTTTTTTTAGCTTCTTCCTCTGATAGCTTGGCTCCTATCAGTTCTTCTACTTGTATATCTCCAAGTTCCTCTAGATGTTCTTCATGATGGCACGTTTCCTTTGGCATGGGTATCTCCTAGAAACCATCTTCTGGTTATGGATTGTCCAACCAATCCTCCAACATATTTAACTTTGTCTCCCATTGAGAGAGAAATCTGACTAGGTGCTCCTCTTTTGTTGTTTGGGTAGACTTCAGTATCTACTCCTCTTCCTCTATAATAGTCTTTGTTCACTGAACTTTTGTTGTTGTATCTGCAATACACATGCTATCCTCTCCTTGGATGCTTGGTAGGAATATTTCAATTCCTCCAATGATAAGAACACTCCTTTTATCCTCCTCCTTGATGGTGGACGTATTTAACTTCTCTTCATATTCATTCACATGGATTGCAACTCCACATGAATATTCATATGGATAAGGCCTTTCTTCCACCTCCTTTCCATCTGTCAACACCCCTTGCTAACATGCACTCTTAGCTGAGCTCATCTCTTCTCCCTTTCCCACCTGGAAAATCAGGATGTTTCCTCCACCCTCCTGGAAATTTATGAGATCAACTCATCCCTTCTTATTTCCCACCTGAAAATATACAAGACCTATGCCAGATCTCTTTCCCTCATCATTGAGATTTTCAGCATGTGTCAACCACCCTTTTAACACTTTTTTTTTCCTTCTGGCCAACAACCTCTAAACAAGCCATTTAGTCCTCTGTTTCAAAGGTCACTTGTATATCCAACGTAACTTTTCCTCCTGTTTCATATTCAATACTATATTCTCCATATCTACTCAAATATTACTGAGATCCTTGTCTATTTCTTCTTTTCTTTTCTCTGGGCAGTCTTCTCTTTGACCGCGCTTATGGCCTTCAATAACCATCTTTCTTCACCTTCGGCTCACCTGGTTTTCTACCATCTACTGCACACCTTGCACTGGTCTTCACAGAGAATCTCACTTTGTCTCCCTTCACCTAATGTCCATAGGATAACTTATGATACCACTTTATGATATCAACTTACTTCTTTATCTCCTCTTTTTCCTATGATTTGCAGAAAAAAATCAATCTCTAATACCACTTTGGCATAGAACCCCCCTTCTCTCCTCTCCTCAGGGGCTGCTTGACCTCCCGGTCTCGGATCATTCAATCACTTGATTCAAATTGACTCTTTGGTTCCCTACTAGAACCCAATTCAGTTTTCACAGTCCCTCTTTGTCCAAAGTGCAGGTTCTATTGAACCTGTGAGCTCCTTACTTGGCTCCTGTGAAGGATTTTAACAATGAGCGCTAGCTCTCTATGCTAGGCCCATTCACCCATATGACCTTGGGTTGTCTCCTAGGTCTAAACCATGAAACGAACTTAAGACTTTAGGCTTTGACCTTTTCTCAATAGTCAACTCCTATTCCCCTGAACTTCAAATTGATGAACACAATTGGTGCGAGGATCAATGATGCCCGCCACTTCCTTAGATCAACGTTGTGATCTATTTTGGACTCCACCTTCGAGTTTTCTTTCACATTTTTCTCCTCTTTCCTTCTATATTACCTTTCCTCCAAAATACATGGGTCTCCTCCATGTGTCCTTCTAGATATGACAGTACAGATTCACTCCACTCTTCACAACTTCACGAATATTTCCCCTTTTCTCTATGCAAAACTTATAAATTTCCTTTGCACAAACTCTCAGATATGCAGCCACATCCTTCCTGATGATCAACGTCTAGGATATACTTTGGGATTTAGAGATTTTGTAATCCTGCTCTCCACTCAACTGAAACCTCCAAGAGAATGATTCCTCTAGACTTCCAGAATCCTTGCCACTTGTCTATCCTCATACGAGGGATGGAAATGGTTGGCTCTGGGACTTCATCGAGTCCTTACTCCTCTATACACTTAACACTTTTCTCCCTATCCAAGACATGGACTATTCTCAGCCTCTTGATATCCTTGCAGAAACCTTGTGCGTGACGATGCTAATTCCCCTCAGATTTTATTGGCTCGAATCTTTAAGGTTCCTGACCCTCCTGCATCCTTCAAGGATTTTTTGGTGCCCACCTAGAAATCTTAATGCTCTTTTTCATGAGCTTGTAATATGAACTTAATTTTTCTTTGGCACACTGCTCGCACTTGACTGAGCCTCCAGACAACTTCTCTTAACACATATCTAAGTGTTGGCCTGATGCACTCCTTGTGTAGGTTTTCCTCTAGCTTCCTAAAATCCTTCAGGTTTACCAAGGTAACTCCTACATCTTCTCAATGCATACTTTCCTAGCCTCTCTCCCTTAGATTTTTCAGTAACTCTGGGTTTTCCTCAATTTCTACAACACTTCATAATGTATTGGTTCTATGCACACTTGCACTTTCTCAATTCCCTCCTGGTAGAATTCTATAGAGTGTTAAACAACTTTGTTCTATGCTTACTTATGCGTAGATTTTCCTCCAAGTTATTAAGCACCCTTGAGGTTCTCCCTTGAATATGTGAATAATCCTAATGTTCCCTTCTGGAATGTTCTCCTCTAACTTGAAAGAGTTCATATATGCACTCCTTGCATTCTCTCACAGAGTTACAACACTCTGTCGCACACTCCTTGCACTTAGCCCAAGGAACCAATAAATAATCCATCAAAATCAAAGATAGAGGATTCTATCTCTCTCCCCGTAGATGAAATCTAACATACACATATAGAGCATAAAAATTCATAAACACACCAATAACATTCATTAAAATCAGGGAAACATACAAAGAATCATATGTAGGAAAAACTGCTTCTTTTATATTAATCTGAATGTTAATTACAGTGTATGAGTATGGACTACAACTGAGTCTCGGCTCTCAACTCTCTCTACCAACAACTATTGGAAAATWACAGTGTATGAGTTCGGACWGCAACTGTGCCTCAAMTCTCAACTCTCCCTACATACAACTATCRGAACCTCAACAACCACTACTGAGCATATAATACAAAGATTTATACAAGAGGGGATCGAAAAKATTTCCCTCCAAGCTACACTAGTGGTGTCTAATCACCATTTAAAATGCCTATCTACTGAGGAAGAGTACAATGAGTGGAAATCTAMTCTGAATCAGATCTAGATCCCTCCTACCATTAGCCACTTAAGGCAACCTCATCTACAACCTATGTGAAAGCACAACTTGGCTCTTCCAGCGTGAGAACATTTAATTGCTTTGATTACATTTGAAATTCAAGGAAAAKATGAGAGGATTGGTRCMTCTCCCCTCTTTGAATGCACACCAACATGCTAGACAACTCRTGCATGATGAGKTCGAGAGATGCACCTGCATCATACTCCACTGCTACGAAAATTCAARAGCTCCTACTCATGAGCTCTTCAACTCTATTGAAATCCTTTTGGATCCCAAACTTCCTCCTGGAGGTGTCCTTCTGCTCCTCTGCTTTGTTTCTTCTCCTGCATCCCCACTACTCTTGCAGGTCTTCCTCTACTCAAATTCTCTCTACTGACAACTTATTTCATTGACTTCAACATCAACCTCCTTATCTCCTCTATGACTTCTTCTAGTTGATCTTCAGGTTGGATTCCCTTATGTAATATACTCATCTACAACTCCTCATGTCGGTCGATGAGAAGACCAACCTGGTCCCCCATGCTATATTCATCTCCTGTGGTGTTGGCTAGCCATTCTACTACAGAATTTTATTCTGTAGAGTCCTTACTAAGTTTTTTCTCAACTTCTTCCTCTGACATCTTGGCTCCTGTCATTTATTTTATTAGTATATCTCCAACTTCCTCCAGCTCTTCGTCATGTTGGCATGTTTCCTCTTTCATGGCTATCTCCTGGAAACCATCTTTTGGTTCTGGATTGTCCAACCAATCCTCGAGCATATTGAACTCTATCTCCCATTGAGCGAGAAATCCAACTGGGTGATCCTCTTTTGTTGTTGGGGAAGACTTCAATATCTGCTCCTCTTCCTCTATGAAAATCTCTATTGGTTGTCCTTCTATTGTTGTATCTGCAACACACATGCTAGCCTATCCTTGGATGCTTGATAGGAATATTTTTATTCCTCCAATGATCATAACGCTCCTATGATCTTCCTCCTGGATCGTGGAAGTATTTAACTTCTCATCATATTCATTCACATGGCTTGCAAATCCACATATATCCTCATATGTATGAGGCATTTCTTCTGCCTCCTTTCCATCTTTCAAAACCTCTTGCTGACATGAACTCTTAGCTGAGCTCATATCTTCTCCCTTGCCCACCTAAAAAATCGGGATGTCTCCTCTGCCCTCCTAGCCGTTTATGAGATCAATTGATCCCTTATTATTTCCCACCTGGCAATCTACGAGACCTCTACTAGATCTCTTTCCCTCATCACTTAGGTTATCAGCATGCCTCAACCACCTTTTTAACACTTTTTGCTACCTTATGTCCAACAACCTTCGAACAATCCATTTAGTCCTTTTTTTCAAAGTCCACTCATATCCCCAATGTACCTTTTCCCCCTGCTACATCTTCAATGCTAGATTCTCCATCTCTTCTCAGATCTCACTGGGCTCCTTGTCCATTTCTTCATTTCATTTTTGTGGGAAGTCTTCTCTTTGACCATGCTTATGGCCTTCAGTATCCATATTTCTTCACCTTCATCCCACCTCGATATCTACCATCTACTGAACACCTTGCACCAATCTTCATGATGTAGAACCCTAACCCTCGGGTCAAGATCCACATAGAATTGATCTTCTTCGAATCCGTAGAACTGAAATAGTTCTTTCGTGCCCTCAATGGAACCCCACAAATACGATCCACAAGTCCCTCACGAAAACCCCACCTGTACAATGTGCACTAGGCATGAGTCTTCACCTCCACGTGACCACCAGATATGACCTCTGGCCAAGCCAAGAGATGCTTTTCTCATTTCGTGACTCAAAGATGCAAGAGAGTCGATTCTTTTGACTCTTCAAACCCCAAATTTTGAAATTGCTCCCTTAGACGAGATTGACGACTATGAGCCTCCCTCGATCCAATGGTCGTGG
>ML778006.1:604200-615824 GCA_009831015.1 Picea engelmannii
AACACTAGTCCATTGGCACAATTTCAAATGATAAATGTCCTCATGGTTCCATCTCTACCAATTGCCTTAACCAAATTTAAAAGTATTCCTTGTTAAAATTCAGGATCTAATAATTATGTAGATGGATATATATCACAATACATTGAGACATAGATGGTTCACCACTTAACCATCCTTACTCTAATCTCCTCATCCCACACATGATAAAGGTAGTAATATTTGGTATTATTATTATTTATTAATTAAAAGGCCTCCCATTACTTTAACAATTAGTAATCATGAAAATCTTAGCCAACATGACTTAAACATATTAATCATAATTTATAAATCCATACATGACCTTATAAGGATATCAATAAAGGATCTACTTTAATCATACCCTCCAACCACTTTGAATAAATAAACTCCATGCTATGCTAGATCAAATCATCAACTCACCAGAATTAAAGGGATGGACGATTAATACCAGCCATGCAAAACTAAATAAGAGGCGGGGTTAAAATAACACAGTTTCCTTATATAAATAGCATCACAATGATTTGACTGAGGTAAACAACATCGCAATTTCCTTATCTAAATAAACATAGCTTCGTTGGTATCTGGAACGAGGTAAGTGGTGCGTGCAGGTAAAATATGATTTGACCCACCCATTTCCATCCTGTAAACCAACTGGTTCGGAAACCCTGATGCGATGAAATGAAAAGAGCAGTTTTTCCACATTTAGTTCACAATGGTTGAAGTTTCAGGCTACCAGCATGCTAAAAATTCTTGGAAGAAAAGGCCAAGTCATTACAAGGTAATTCTCCTTGGGCAGATCGATTCTGGCGGGTGGAATTTAAGGGACGGTTCCCATGGATTGGCACCAACGGTCTGTCTGGCCGTGTTCAACCCAAATAACACTGACTCAACTGTACACCATCACTGTCATGCAAGGGGAAAATGTCTAAGATTTCTGAGCCAAGGAAATTCGATAGACTATTATGCAGCCGGGAAATAAGTGGTAATAGCCCAAACAAGAAGAGGTATTTATGTACCCATTAATTTCCGTGAGAGGTCGTCCATGGTCAACACCAGCTAAAAATTTGCAGAAAATTAAGCTACTAACGTTATTGCTAGAAAAATATTCCGATGGGGAAACACAGTACCTTTACCCCTCAGTAAATTACCCAGTGGTTAATGCGTAGAGAAGTTAATGTCGTGGAATAGACCTACACGGTAAGTCTCACATGGCGTTTATGCCAATTCCCTCATTGTTGTTCTAAAGTTCAGTTCATCTCATGGTTGAGGTAAGTGTGGAATCGTTCGGTGAATTTCGCTCGGGAAGGGAGTAAAAATTGCAGTGATAATAGGTAGGTTAGTAATCAAATCAATGCAGGTAAAGCACAGAGATCACGCCACCCCCACATCGCTGCCTACTAGCACCAGAAACTCAGCAAAAATAAACCAACAAAAAAAACAGAGGTTAAGTCAGAAACTGTGGGCATTCCCCAGCAAAGTAAAACGCCAAAACATGGGGCATGTATAACAAGAAAAATCAATAAAATCCAAACAAAAAGCAGAGAAAAATCTAACGGCAAATCGTGTAGATAATTACGCCCGACAAGTTAGCGAATTACATAGCCAAAAATGCGTTGAGTTTCTTTGAAGATCACATGGGTAACCATCCCCATCTCGGAGAGAATCATTCACTCAACGCAGAAATAGGAAATCACCAATTCGTGGAGATTTAGTGGCCGAAAGGAGTGGGGTAACCTCCGCCAAAACGCAGAGTAATAAAAACACCACAAGCTAAGGTAGCAACAACGCAGAGCCACATATCAATACAATACAGTAAGAACTGCATTCTGTCATTGCAAGTTTGAATGGCCGTCAAGGGCATTCAGAACCCAAGCGGAACCCTGAACTAAAAATAAATAAACTTAGTAAACATTCGGGCCTGGTAAAATGTTGGGGGAAATTAATTTTCCCTCGATACAGTCCCTAAGAACATTCCAAGGTCCTAAAGATAGTTCATCGAAAGAATCACGGGGGTTACCTCATTCTAGGTGCAGAAACTAAATGACAAGGAAAAGGGATGACCCCAAATCTAACACATTCATTAACATCATAAGGGTTCATATACACGTTAAATAATGATTCTTCTATTTAAAACAAATAATGCACTTGTGTACCTGTGACTGAAGACGAATAACCCGAAGACACTATCTCTCACTTGAGCTCTGTGCCACTCTCGCTCATCGACCGTCGAGACCTCACCAGTACCTCCCAGCCGATCGCTAGGGTTACTAGCCAATCGCTAGGGGTACTCTGCTTCCCCCTTAGCCCCCTGAGCCGCAAAGGGGCCACACACTATCCAAACGGTACGTCTAGCTTCCCAGCTCACCTCGCAAGGCCGACCTAACACTCCTATCCAAGCTGGAAAATCCCAACTCTCCATAAGTAATCAGTCAAGTCACAATTTCGGCAGCTTAACGTTATGCTAATAGCCGATCCCCCTTTCTTCCTCATCTTCCCTTTCTTTTATAGATTTTTTCCCACCTCCAACTTTTTCGAAATCACATTTTAATTAAGTTTTAATAAAAAAAATACTAAATGATCTCGTTCGCACAAGTGTCGTCCATCCCCCTCTTTCCTCGAGTAATTATTTTCTTTAATTTATTAATTTACTCCCTTCCCTCACCCTCCTAGAGTTTCCCCTAAATTCACTCCTAGGTGTTCCTAGATTCCCTTACAGGTTTAATTACTTTCCATAAAATGAAGTTGCTAATTTTAGTTCATTTTATAAGGTTCTTAATTGCAGATTCCTTACTATGTTGACCTCGCATTTTACCATAAGTTCCGATCTTTCCTTTGTTAGGTTTCCTCCATTTACTTAGTTTCCCAATTCTTACTATTCCCTTCTTTCCCCTTATTATTAGACCCGAAATGGCAGTTGCGCTATTAAATCTTTCCCATTTATTATTTATTTAATATCTTTTGTACTTTCACAAGTTAGGTAATAATCTCTTCTTTGCAAAATTTTAAAACCATTAGTTATAATCTAATTCTTACTCTCGTCATTTACCACAAGAATTTTATGAAGACCCAACTATTACTTAAGTGGGTTTTTGTTTAAATTGTTATTTTTATTCTAGGGTCTTTTTCTTAAGGTTAGGCTAAATTTTTACCCTAGTAAAGTTTTAGACTTAGTACTTAGATTCTGAACTGGGCGACACTTGGTTAGGGAAGTTGTTTAAGGATTTCTTAAGGTGTTAATGTCTTAGGGCCATCTAGGTTCGTTTCTTCTTCATCATCATCATGACGTGCCCTTCAGGACGCACTACGTGCTCCAAGGGTGCCACTCGCCTCATTCGTTTGTTTTGGGCGACGTTCCCTTCAGGATGCACCACATGCTCCAAGGGTGCCACTCACTTCTTGTGGTTCTTTTGCGCGACGTGCCCTTCAGGATTCACCACGTGCTCCAAGGGTTCCACTCGCCAACTTGACTGATTGGTAGACATCTATAACCCCTGGAGTCAACACTCCACTAGTTGAACTTGTGGGAGACTAAGGGCTCTAAGGAATAAGGCCCCCACCTTATTGCGCACCCCTTAGAATCATCGTGAGCGACTGTCGCAGTCTTCACTCACGACATCATGGATCCTCTCGAACTAGGTAATCGTTAACCTGCAGTTCGAGCCATGACGGGAGTGCTAGTAGGATGTGGTAGGGCTGCTATCCGCACCTCTCCCTCAACCTCTATGGAAATCGTGTGTGGACCCTTTACTCCATATGTGAGTCTGGTCGACAAGCTATCGTCAGCCTGCGTCATCAACAATCGTGTCAGAACATGTCAACATCATATCATCAAATAATGAAATATCACAGTAAATAAATCGACCCAAATAGCACACTCCCTGACTCAATCCGGAGTCCAAGGGGTTCCACCGATGCCTCTTCATCCTCAAAGTCCAAAACCCTGCACACTCAATAAAACTGAGTCAATAGCACTTGTCTACGTCAAAGCAGTAAAACATCATGTCATCTATCATAATGCATCATAATCAAGAATAAATGTTTTAACATCATAAAAGTCCAGATCACTTGCGAGCAAGTGTCCTCAGAGGATACTTTTTCTCAATGCGCCAGAGAAGGATGTTACACAAGGAGTGAAAGAGGCTGAGAACAATCCAAGTCTCAAATAGAGAGGAAATTTCTAAGTGTGCATAGAAGTAAGGAAAAATCGAATTCTGGGAGCCAAGTGGTGCCATCCCTCGTCTGAGGATAGAAAGGTGGCAAGGAGTCTTAAATTATAGAGGAATCATTCTCCAAAAAGTTTCATTGGAGTGGAGAGCAGGATTTTCAAGAAGGACATGGCAACAAATCCGAGAGTTTGTGAAAAGGAACCTCAAAATGTTTACATAGAGAAAAGGGGAAATCTTCTCAAAATCATGAAGCGCGGAGTGAATTTGGACTATCAGATCTAGAAGGACACATGGAGGAGACCCACATATTTTGGAGGAAAGGTAATGAAGAAGGAAATAGGAGAACAATGTGAAATAACTCTCAAAGGTGGAGTCCAGAGTAGATCACAACCGTTAATTTAAGGAAGTGATGGGGATCGTTTATCCTTGTACCAATTTTGTTGATCGATTCGAAGTTCAGGGAAATAGGATTTGGCTACTAAGAAAAGAATGAATTATGAAGTCTAAAGCACCTTTCATGGTTTATCCCCAAGACACCCCTTAAGGTCATATGGGTGAAGGGGCCTAGCATAGAGAGCTAGCTCCAATTGTTAAATTCCTTTAGAGGAGAAAAGTAAGAAACCCACATGTTCAATAGAACATCCACTTTGGAGAAAGAGGAACCTGTGAAAACTAAATTGGGTTCCAACAGGGAACAAAATATTCAATATGAATCAAGTGATTGAATGATCCTAGACTGGGAGGTCGAGCATCCCCCGAGGAGAGGAGAGAATGGGGGAGGTATTTGCTAGAGTGGTATTAGAGCCTGATTTTTGTCTGCAGATCATAGGCAAAAGATGAGACATAGAAGTAAGTTAATATCATCAATTGGTATTAGAATTTCGCCTGTGGACAAGGGGCGAAGGGAGACAAAGTGAGATTCTCTGTAAAGTGATGCAGGAGCATCACTCCAACCCAGCTACACGCTAGCTAGCCAGCACATCAAGAGTGCAATCATCACGAAGAGAGGCACCATCCCTCTCAATTTTAAAAATTTTAAAATGTATTTAATGATTGTAAGGATGGTAGAGCCAAAATCCATGCATGTATGCAGACTTTAGATAAAGGTTTCCTTAAATGGTTGTAAGGTTGAGATATAGATCCGATTCGAACTAGACAACCATTCAATGTAATTGAATGTAAATTAATGAGAGTCGGTGAGGATGGAGGGAAGAGCTCGAGGAGCCCCCTTTTGTAAAAATATCTTCTTTTGTTTTTCAGTTAGGTAGAGAAGAACATAAAGGTTAAGGAGAAGAGAGGAAGTTGTGACTCTGTTGCAGTCCAAGCTCACATTGTAAAGAGGCATTTCATATTAATACAATCATAGAATTTTTTCATGCATATGTGTTTTCTATGTGTTTATGTGTCTTTTATGAATGTTGTGTGTTAATTCATGCTATATATGTATGTCAAGTTCCATCTATAGGAGATAGATAGATTTTCCTATCTGTGAGTTCTTTGATTTCAGGTTTGGGTTCTTTGAGGATTCATGTAAGAGGTTACATGATAGAATAATGTGGGTTCTGCAAACTAGTACAAGGAGTGCAATTTTGAATTCTGCAGAGTTTAGATAGAGATGTGTCATAAGGATGCACCAGCTGGAGTCATTAACTCAAGGAGGAAGTCTCAAGGTTGTTGAACACCTTAAGGGAGAAACTGTGCAGAGGAGAGCACCGAGAGGAGAAGCAGAATTGCTGAGAATTCTATAAAGGGTCTTCCAAGAGGGCATTAAGAAAATGCACAGGATGCATTGAGGAGAACTCTATTTTGAGTTCGGTGAGAAGACAGAGTCACTAAGGATTCTAGAGAACTCTGCCAGGTGGTCATTCAGTTGGTACAAGTGTGCACAGAAGGAACTCTTGTTTGAGTTCAAAGAGAAGAGAAGTGTCACAGGAGAAGACACTCACAGGGTTACTAAACACCCTACAAGCTCAACAAAGCGTGTTTGAGTAGGAAGTTGCTAGAGGGCACTTACATCCCTTCAAGGAGAGAAAAGGACAAAGACACTTTGAGGTCAGAGCCACAGATAAGCTCAGAAGAGATAGCACCATTTCGTGCAAAATTCCTGCAAGAGGTTGGAGAGTTTGAAGGAACCTTTGAGGTTCAGAGAAATAAAGCTCAAGAGGAGGAATGCCTCTTAGAATATAGGGGGGAGCCAAGGTTACAGGCTTCATAGTAGATACAAAGGCCGAGGCCTTTTGGAGAAAGAAATCTTCCAAGGGAAAGGAAGAAGGGCATTCTCAAGGTAGAGCATAGTTGTCATTAGATCAGCTGGAGAGGTGAGATCTAGACCATTGAAGCCTACATCTAGACGCATGCAGGAAAGCGCACAAGGAAGAGAAACAAATATGGGTCATTAGATCTAGTGCAAAGGACTGATAGCCATCGGATCTGGAGGGAGGCACATGGATTTTAATCTCTGGGAAGTCGCACATAAGAGAAGAAATGGACGGTGGGGACGCTTCGTGGAGAAGTACGAAATCCCGTGACATGTTAGATCTCATAGATCAGAGAGAAGGATAAAGGGAGTGTCTTTCGATACTCAAAGCACAGGAGGAGTAGTGACCATTGGATGAGATGAAACAGAAACCGTTGATTCCCCTTTCGAGTGGAATTTCGGCATTTCGGCATTTTGGGGTTCGACATTTCATCAATTTCAATGACATGGAGCCGGGGCACTTAGCGTTGAAAACCCTGAAGCTACAAAACACGACGTGTCTTTGAAGTAGGGTTGTGGTCACGGAGGAAGTAGTCACATGGACCAAGATTTGGTCAGGGCCTAATCATCGTTGAGCCCATTTCAGGATGTCAACATCATGGGGTTCGAGAAGTAGAGGAGGCTGTGGTTTTGGAATCGAGATTTTCAAACTCCTAGTTCGCGAAATCCCAAAAGATCCAGAGCTGTCAAAATGAGGAAGATATCAACCATAGATTGCGTGGGAGGTGAGGCTTCAGGAATTCAAGAATCGAAGTTTCAAAAGGTAAGGAAACTCTCTGTTGTGTATTTTTGCGAGTCACAAAATCCCGAAGAGCGAAAGGAAAAATTCACAAAAGGTTGAGGGACAATAGTCCTTGGACCCCAATCAGGTTTTGGGGTTTCGGGACTCAAGGGGTAGAGCTACATGGTCAACAAAACTCCCGAAATCATGAAGAGAGAAACGTCGAAAGGTGGGTACATGCAGTGGAAGTCAAAGGAGTGGTCAAGGTTTGGAAGACATCCTGAAGAACGTAACCCATTGGATCGAGGTAGGCCCACAACCGTTGATCTCGCCAAAGGAGAAATTTCGGAGTTCGGGTAATGGAGTGACCAGTGGTTTGGTTCACTGCATTTCAAACTCCTGGTTACCAAAATATTGATATATCCAGGACCGTTGGATCGAGGGAGGCTCATAGTCGTTGATCTCGTCTAAGGGAGAAATTTCATAATTTGGGGTTTCAAGAGTCAAAAGACTCGACTCTCTTACATCTTTGAGTAATGAAATGTGAAAAGTGTCTCTTGGCTTGGCTGAAGGTCATATCTGGTGATCATGTGGAGGTGAAGACTCATGCCTGGTGCACATTGTACAGGTGAGGTTTTCGTGAGGGACCTGTGGATCAAATTCGTGGGGTTCTAGTGAGGGCCCGAAAGAACTATTTCAGTTCTGTGGATTCGAAGAAGATCGATCCTGTGTGGATCCTCACCTGAGGGTCATGGGTCTGTGTCAGTTGTGGTATCAGAGCTTTATTTTGTATGTATATTGTAGGCAGAGGGAGCCAGAGGAAAAGGAAGACAGAGTGTTGAAGCTCTTTGATGATTGTTGCAAGGTGCACAACAGTCAATTGACAGTCAAGAGGATTGTAGGAAAGGCTAGAAGAACTCATAGTTGCAGAGTGATAGAAACAAGTTTTCTAGGAGGGAACACATGAATAGGAAGATGGCTATTGAAGGCCATGGGCATGGTCATAGGGAAGACCGCAAGTAGAAGAAAAATAAAGAGATGGATAAAGAGCTCACTAAGGTGAGGGAAAGAATAGAGCATCTTGCATTCTGAATGCAACAGGATGAAAAGACACATTGGGTGTATGAATGGCCTCTGAGGAGAAAAGCAAAGTGACCAGTCAAGAAATTGTTGGCCATAGGAAAGAGAAGGTTGTTGAGGAGGCGGATGAGGTATGTGAAAATCCTTAGGCTGACAGAGGAGATGGTCAATGCCTGTGAACCAGAATCTCGGAGAAATATTAGTGATGATGAGGAGAAACAGAGATAAAGCAGAGATTTCAGAAACTGCCAAGCGGACAGTGAGGAATTTTCAATTTTCTCTGTGGGAAATAAGAAGAGGTCAGAGGATGATCTCTAAGACTACCAGGAGGGCAGAAAAAAAAATTCAGGTTGCTAGGAAGGCAATGAGATGGGATCACTGGAGGATCTCAAATACTACCAAGTGAGCAACACAGAAATCACAGATTGCTAAGTGGGAAAGGGAGAGAAAATGAGGCCATGCGAGAGTCTCATGAACTCAGGGATGAGTTCGGGTCAGTGAGAGGAGCTGATAGAGAAGGATCATACACACTTTAAAATCATTGGGGGAATTGAGATATTCCTTCCACTTAGCCCAGTTGAGGTGAGATCTTGTGTTGCAGAGGAAGCAACAGCAGAAGGAAAGCCAGTTGTGACTGTCAAAGACATGGAGCAGATGTCAGAAGTTGCCCAAGGAGAAGAAGAGGAGCACATAGTTGACATGCTCACTCCTTGGGAGAAGGATCTAGAAATGTTAGACAATTGGATGAACAATCCAGAACCAGTAGATTACTGTCGAGAGAAAACAGTCATGCAGATGTTAGTAGAGGAGAACTTCAAGGAATTGTTCAAAAATTTCATCTAGGGAGCTGAACAGTTGATGATGACTGCAATGTTGAGGCATGTAGCATCATATGGAGGAGAATTCCAGGCTAAGGAGAAGCTAGAGGAAGTTGGAATTCAACCAGCACAAGGGGAAATGGCAGAAGAAAGTCTATCATAGAAGGTGACTGAACAATAGATTAGTCAAGAAGATAAGACTGCAGAGCTGAATTTTGCAGTAGGATGGCAAGTTGAGGCCACTGAGGAAGAAGATGGCATGGGAGATCTAGTTGATCTACCCATTTACAGGGAAGAAGTGCATTGGAACAGTCTGCAAAAGGAGAGCCAACCTTGGGAGAAGCTGGATGATATAATTGAGGAGATCAGAAGGCTGATGATCAGATCAGCAGAAGCGGTCAGCAAAGGGAATATGAGTAGAGGAGAACCTACCATAGCAGTAGGGCAATAGAAGCAACAACAATAGCGAAGCGATGAAGCATATGGATAGCTCCAAAGAACTGTTTGGTATCCAAGTGGATTTTGACATCCATGCTGGGAATCTCATGAGCACGAGCTCATGAATTTCTCACAGCAAAGGAGTATGATGCAGGAGCATTTCTCCAACGCATCTACGCACTAGCTAGCTAGCACATCAAGAGCGAAATCATGAAGAAGAGAGGCACAATCCCTCTCAATTTTAAAAAATTGAAAATGTTTTTAATGATTGTAAGGCTGGTAGAGCCAAAATTCATGCATGTACGTAGGATTGAGATAAAGGTTTCCTTAAATGGTTTTAAGGTTGAGATCTAGATCCAATTCGGACTAGACGACCATTCAATGTAATTGAATGTAAATTAATGAGAGTTGGTGAGGATGGAAGGAAGAGCTCGAGAAGCCCCCTTTTGTAAAAAGATATTCTTTTGTTTTTCAGTTAGGCAGAGAGGAACAAAAAGGTTAGGGAGAAGAGAGGAAGTCGTGACTCTGTTGCAATCCAAGCTCACATTGTAAACAGGCATTTCATATTAATACAATCATAGAATTTTTTCTTGCATATGTTTTTTCTATTTGTTTATGTGTCTTTTATGAATGTTGTGTGCTCATTCATGCTGTAGATGTATGTCAAGTTCCATCTACAGGAGATAGATAGATTTTCCTATATGTGAGTTCTTTGATTTCAGGTTTTGGTTCTTTGAGGCTGCATGCAAGAGGTTGCATGATAGAATACCGTGGGCTCTGCAAGCTAGTGCAAGGAGTTCACTTCTAAATTCTGCGGAGTTTAGACAGAGACAAGTCAAAACAATGCACCAGCTAGAGTCATTGACTCAAGGAGGAAGTCTCAAGGTTGTTGAACACCTTAAGGGAGAAACTGTGCAGAGGAGAGCACCAAGAGAAGCAGAATTGTTGAGAATTCTATAAAGGCTCTGCTAGGAGGGCATTGAGAAAATGCATAGGATGCATTGAGGAGAACTCTATTTCACGTTTCTTGAGAAGACAGAGTCACTGAGGATTTTGGAGAAATCTTCCAGGTGAGCATTGAGTTGGTACAAGTGTGCACAGAAGGAACTATTGTTTGAGTTCAAGGAGAAGAGAAGTGTCACCGAAGAAGACACTCATAGGGTTACTGAACACGCTGCAGGCTCAACAAAGCGTGTTTGAGCAAGAAGTTGCCAGAGGGCACTTACATCCCTTCAAGGAGAGAAACAGATAGAGACACTTTGAGGTTAGAGCCATAGATAAGCTCAGAAGAGATAGCACCATTTTGTGCAAAAGTCTTATAAGAGGTTGCAAAGTTCGAAGGAACCTTTGAGGTTCAGATACATAAAGCTCAAGAGGAGGAATTCCTCTTAGAATACAGGCGGGAGCCAAGGTTATAGGCTTCACAGCAGAGAAAAAGGCCGAGGTATTTTGGAGCAAGAAATCTTTCAAGGGAAAGGAAGAAAGGCACGCTCAAGGTAGAGCACAGATGCCATTAGATCAGCTGGAGAGGCGAGATCTGGACCATTGAAGCCTACGTCTAGACACACGTAGGAAAGTGCACAAGGAAGAGAAATAGATTTGGGTTGTCAGATCTAGTGCAAAGGACTAATAGCCATCAGATTCGAAGGGAGGAGCACAGATTTTAATCTCTGGGAAGCCGCACATAAGAGAAGAAACGAATGGTGGAGACTCTTCATGGAGAAGTGCGAAATCCCGTGAGTTGTTAGATCTCACAGATTAGAGAGAAGGATAAAGGGAGTGTCCTTCGATACTCAAATCTCAGGAGGAGTAGCAACCATTGGATGAGATGCAACAGGAGTCGTTGACTCCCCTTTGGAGTGGAATTTTGGCATTTCATCATTTCAGGGTTTGGCATTTTGGCAATTTCAATGACATGGAGCTGGGGCACTTAGCGTTGAAAACCCCGAAGTCACAAAATGCAATGTGTCTTTGAAGTAGGGCTATGGTGATGGAGGAAGTAGTCACATGGACTGAGATTTGGTCAGGGACTAATCGTCGTTGAGCCCATTTTGTCATTTCGGCATCCTGGGGTTCGGGAAGTAGAGGAGGCTATGGTTTTGGAATCGAGTGTTTCAAACTCCCAA
>ML778007.1:17026-27894 GCA_009831015.1 Picea engelmannii
TTGTGTTTTATTGTATGATTCCTTGATCACATACATAGGTTTATATTGAGTTTATGCTATTACTATCACTTTGGTTGGTTGTGTTCTTTTGCAGGTTCATCATTGTATGAGCATTGGAATAGATCTAGGATGGTGATGGCGAGAGGAAACGACATTTAAATGGTATGTCACTCATCCCTCTTTAGTTAGTAAATTCAATATCTAAAACTTAAGGAAAGCGTCATGTTCTGGTGTGCTTTTTTCTAGATCCAAGTGGATCTAGGGAGATCTGTTAGTGTTTGCACCTACCGATTAGTCCGATAACACCAGGTATGCAAATTTATTTTATGGTCATTGTTTTTATTGTAATGATTTTGGACATAAGGTTGTAGATTGCAAGGATTATAAAAGAAATGTTCAAGAAAGAAGTGCATATGTGGCCCCATGTAACATTGAATGTTACAAATGTCATAAATATGGACACATAGCTAGTGATTGTAGAAGCATGATCGATACTTCCATGAAAGAGAACACTGATATCAGATATAAGAAAGTATGGATAAGAAAACATGAAGAACAGGTGAACAAAGACCAAGTCCCAGAGATCGCAAGATTGGCAATAAAACGAGATGAAGAAAATTCTACAGAGAAAAAGAAAGATGTCAGATAGAGAAAGGTTTGGAAAATAACTTAAATAAAAGAAGGACAGGTAAATAAGGAATAGGTTCAAGATATTGTACTTTCA
Source organism: Picea engelmannii (assembly GCA_009831015.1). Taxonomy (NCBI): domain Eukaryota; kingdom Viridiplantae; phylum Streptophyta; class Pinopsida; order Pinales; family Pinaceae; genus Picea; species Picea engelmannii. The sequence goes on from ML778007.1 coordinate 17,751, forward strand.
AGCATTGTAGTGAAATATGAATACACATACAGAAAGAAAGAAGTTAGAGCTCAGAGAGATGGTGAATCTACCAATGAAGATGATGATGAATACACATCGGAGCAAGAATTATTTTAAGCCATCCAGCTTAGAGACTCCCAGGTAATATGAATATTAAACAAGGGGAGTCTATGTGATAGTTTTGATAGACCAAAGAACCATCCTTCGATTATCTTGCAGAGTTTGAGAAGACATATCCAGAGCATCCAGTTAGCACAAGTACAATTTGATGGATTAATCAAGACTTCATGATAGTATAGTGATAAATGGCTCAACATTGTGGAAAGTTGTGCAAATAGATTCTTGGATAGTATGGACGAGAGCATGGATTCATAGATTGGTTCAAAGAGTGGTTCAGAGACAAAGGAACATTATCATAATGGATGATAATTACACAGGAAATGGCTCAAACAATGCTAATGGATTCCAAATTGACAGATATTTTTTGGACACATGAAGTGCATACAAAAGTTCACATTCAAAACAGAGTAATGCTCAGAAACAACAATGACAAAACTCCCTACAAACTATGGAAAGGAAGCGCAGACAACAACCTCTACATCAAGGTAACTCAAGGTAGCATTTTATTAATTGAAATTTATGTTGATGAAATTGTTTTTGGAAGTACTAATGACAGGTTAAGCCAGAAATTTGCAAAGGATATGCAGAATGAATTTGAAATGCCATTACTTGGAGAACTATCCTTCTTTCTAGGTATTCATATATGTCAAAGAAACCAAGGAAATTTTATTTCTCAAACTAAGTATATCATAGAAATGCTAAAGAGGTTTGGAATGGAAGATTGCAAACTAGTTACCACTCCTATGCAAGCCAGTTGCAAGTTGAGAAAAGATGATGATTCAAAGTCTACAAATCAGAGGCAATACAGGTCAATTATTGGCATCTTACTATATCTGACAACATCCATACCAGATGTAATGCAGGCAGTTGGACAAGTGGCATGATTTCAAGAAGCACCAAAGGAATCACATATATTAGCAGTAAAGAGGATTTTCAGATATCTCAAAGGAACATAAGATTTTGGATTATGGTATCCAAAAGGAAAGGATCTATCACTTATTGCCTACATAGATGCAGATTGGGCAGGTTTCATTGATGACCGACGAAGCACCAGTGAAGCAACATTCTACTTGGGTGAGTGTTTAGTATCATGGCTAAGCAAGAAACAATCATTGGTATCATTATCTACAGTCGAGGCAGAGTATATTGCAGCAGCAAGATATTCTACATAGGTTATATGGATGAAACAAAATTTGAAAGATATACAGGTTGAGTATGATGAACCCATTCCAATCTATTGTGATAATACAAGCGCCATGAGTATCTCAAAGAACCTGATGATGCACTCCAAGACCAAGCACATTCCAATCAAGTATCACTTTCTACGGGAAAAGGTTCAGATAAGAACATCAGAGTTGAATATGTGGGCATAAAAGAACAAGTGGATGACATCTTTACAAAACCGCTTCCATGGGAATCCTTTGAGTATATTCACCAGAGATGATCCAGGTAGATATTGGTGGCCACCCACCTATTCCAACTGGCTCCTCATGTCCATTTTTGTTCAACACGTCCTTCTGTACTGCTTTATAATTGTGAGTTCTACACTTCTGGGGCTTTCTAAAGCCCCACACATTCTCCAGGTGGATACGGGTGACCTCTCACCGAATCCAACTGGCTTATTTTGTATGTTTTCATGTCATCACATATTGTTTTACTTTCAAGGTTGTTTTGGGGCCCTAAACATTTTTTTTTGGCTCACCATAGTCAGACTATAGACGGAGTTAGATTTTGATGGTGGAATGTGTAGTTCTCTAAAAGACCTTTCCAACGGGCTATCACGCCCCTAAAACGGAGGTCGTATGCAAAAGTTACGACCCTAGGAAGTTGAGGTACCAAATTACACCAACTTACCCATAGGGCCCACATGAATTTTGGCGTTTCACCTTTTAGGGTTAGGTTTTTGGATGTCTAGGGTTTTGGCATTCATGCGTAATATGAAAAGGGCCTCTAGAGCCACATTTTAATCCATTCTGATCAGACGGATACGCGTAGCAGCCACATCTCTTCTCAGAGATAGATACCACCATTTGAGCAAGTTTTAGTTCTGTAGTTTTATAGTTTCATCCTATTTCATTATTTAATAGAAGATATTGTTCACTTGATATTTGTGTTATTCTTCCTATCTCTATGTTTATTTCATTCAGTTTGTTAATCAATTCATTTCGCTCCTAAATCTGGATCAATGGTATTAGAGTGGTCTACTCTTCATTTATTTTTCTTCGTGCATGTCCCCGACAAGGTCTGGGTATAAGAAGTTGGGACTCAAACCAATCAATCCATTACTAGATAGGTCGCACCGAGCCCGACAACAACCCATGGAAGATGAAAAGAAAGATGATGGAGAAGTAGATCCTATTAAAATATTGCTTGAGGAAGCCCTCACGCTACAAAGGAAAGAAATAATGGACAACTTTGTGCAAATCCTTCGACGGTTGCCCACGGGAGAAGCATCTTCATCAAGCAGCCATGAAACCCCCTTCAAGGTACAAGTAAAATTTGATATTCCATTATTTGAAGGACTGATAGATGTGGATGTTGTAGATAAATGGTTGAATATGCTCAAAAGATATTTTTTGGTCCACAATTTTTCCGATAGGGAAAATATCACTTTTGCACTCCTCAAGGCCATTCCACATGCTAAATACTAGTGGGATACTTACTCTAAGTAAAGGGTTGTGGAGGAATCTATAATTTTTGTGCTAGCCCCTACATGGGATTCCTTCCAGGATGCCATTAAAGAAAAATACTACCATGTTGGAATCTACAAGGACCAATACACCAGATGGACCACCCTACGTCAAGAAAGGGACCAGACAATACGAGACTTCACCAATATTTTCCATACCCTACGCACCAAATTGGTTATCAAATATTTTGAGTGTCATCTGATGCTCAAATACCATCATTGTTTGCATCGATACATTCAAACAAAAATGGAGTTCTTGGACATCGCCTCATTGGGCACGACTTATAGATACGTTGTCAAGATCAAGAATAAATTTAAGAAGAAACGGCGAGAGTTTGGATCTGTAAACCCCTCACAGTCGAAGCAGGGAAAAGGAAACCCCAACCCACACAAAAAGGGACCAAGTTGATATGGCCACCCTCAGGACAATCCGTCAAAGTCGCAACACAAGAAGATAAACAAGAAGACGAAGAAGGACATGGGAAAATGGTGTGAGTACCATAAAAGTCCTTGGCACAACATCGACGAATGTCGTTCCAAGCAGTCCCTCGTGGTCGAGCTAAAGGCTTCCGAGTCAAAGGCCGATTCTGATTCTGAGTCAAATCCTGAAGGAGGGAAGCAAATTATCGATGTTGAACCCAATGCCACAATCGCTACCACCAAAGTACGACCAAGCGAACCATAAGAACCAGAGGAAGGGGAACGCCTCTTTCACTCGCAGATGTGGGTCAAGGGGGCTCCAATTCATTTTATTGTCAACAACAGTAGTCAGAAGAACCTGATTTCACCAGATTTCATCAAGAAGTTAGACCTACCAACGACACCGCACCCACAACCCTACCCCATCGGCTCATTTCATCAAGGAAGAGAACTCTGTGTCAGCCAACAATGTCGTCTACCCTACGACATCAAGCCTTTCAAAGATGAGGTATTGTGTGATATTTCTCCCCTTGAAGTTTGTGATGTTATTTTAGGACAACCATATTTGTGGAAGTGTCATGTTGTGTATGATTTTATACCCCACAGTGTTATTAATACTTTGGGAAGACAATTGTACAGGATCCCAGAGGTGGCACCGCCTACTGTTATTTCTTTAATCTCTGCTAAGAAATGCAGTAAGGTCATTTCATAGACCAGGAAGTTTGTCTTCTTTGTGATTCATGCTCACAGTAAGAAGAAGTTCATCACCACATTCATGGCCTCTACACAACACCTCTCTTTGCAGTAGAAGAAAGTGGAAGGGATAGTGGAAGAATATAGAGACATCTTCACCTCACCTACAGAGGTACCGACACACTACCAAGTCAATCATCCCATTGATTTGACCCCCAACACACCTCTACCTAATGGGCCAGCCTATCAGCGCTCGCTAATGGAGAATGACGAAATCAGGAGTCAGATCCAAGAGCTTCTTCAAAAGGTGCACATCATACCCATATCATCCCCTTGCGAAAGCCTGATTGTACTGGTGAAGAAGAAGGACGGGACTTGGTGACTCTGCATTGATTACAGTGCCTTAAACAAAATCACAGTTAAGAACCATTACCCCATTCCCAGGATTGATGACCTTCTTGACCAACTCAAGGGGGAAAAATTCTTCAACAATATTGACCTGAAGTTTGGCTACCACCAGGTCCCCATCGAACCAACTAATGTCTGGAAGACAACCTTTGAGTCTAAAGAAGGTCTCTATGAATGGCTAGTCATGCCCTTTGGTTTAACAAATGTACCAGCCACTTTCATGAGGTTGATGGATGATGTATTGAGACCCTTCACCAACTCCTTTGTGGTAGTATATTTGGATGACATCCTCATCTTCAGCAGAACGTGAGAGGAACACATGCGGCATATTCACCAGGTTTTGATCACTCTGTGGCAGCACAAGCTTTATGCCAACTTGGAAAAATGATCATTTGGCATGAACAKGGTCCAATACCTGGGCTACATTGTTGATSAGCATGGGGTACATGTTGATCCAACTAAGATCCAAGTCATCCGTGACTGGCTAGCCCCAACCGCAYTGACCGAGCTTCGGAGCTTCTTTAGAGTAGCCAATTTCTACCGACGGTTCATGTTGGGATTCTCCCATATTGCATGGGCCCTCAGCCAGGTGACCAAGGGAGGTGGTAGGCCAAGTTCGCATGGGGGAAGGARAAAAAATGAGCATTCGGTGATTTGAAACATCGCTTGTGCTCASCTCAAGTACTCTCCTTAACTRATCTGCAACAACCATTCGAGATTGAGACTGATGCATATGACTATGTTGTGGGCACAATTCTGACTCAACATGGGCGCCCTGTGGCATACCATAGTGAGAAACTCTCCAATATTGTCCGGAAATACCCCACCTATGACAAGTAAATGTATTCCATTGTACAAKCCTGTTGTCATTGGAAAAATTAGATTATGGGGAAAGAGACAATCATACACACTAATCACAAGCCTCTACAATTCATACAAACACAAGGGAAATTGYAGAACGATCGCCATCATAAGTGGTCCACCTACCTGCAGCAATTCCATCTCAACATCAAGTATAATACATGTATCTCCAATCGTGTCACTGACTGCCTTAGTCGGCCTCCTCTGGTTGCACTCACCACTGTGCTCCAGTCTTATGGACATGAAGCATCAGAGTGGCCCCAACTTTATCAGTAAGATCCAGATTTCGCCACCACATATCATCTCTTGGGTACATGTGCCACTGCCACTGATTTTCACATTCAGGATAGACTCTTATGACACCTGGGCCATCTTTGTGTTCCTACAAGTGAGTGTGCAAAGTTGATTTGGGAAGCCCACTACAGCCGAGTGGCAGGACATTTTGGCATAGAGAAAATTGTGGTTGTTCTTCAAAAACATTTTTATTGGACAAAACTTTGATAGGACGTCAGCAAGTATATCATATCTTGCAATGCTTATGTCATTTCCAAGCCAACCATTAAGAATAAAGGCTTATACACCCCTCTTCCTATTCCTGAGAATTCATGGAAATCCATCTCAATGGATTACATGTCTCGTTTTCCATCCACCAAGCACGGGAATGACTGTGTGTTTGTGGTCATTGATCAGTTTTTGAAGATGGCCATCCTCACAGCATATAAGAAGAATGTCACAGTAGCATATACTACCAAGATCTTCTTTGAATGATTTTGGGTCCGCTTTGGGATACCACAGACCATCATCTTCGACCAAGACAACAGGTTCCTCAGCACCTTTTGGTCAAGTCTCTGTTCTCTATTGGACACCAAGCTCACAAAATCCACTGCTTTCCACCCCCAAACCAATGGCCAAACCAAGGTCGTCAATCAGATGATTATGCACATCCTGCTCATGTACAATTCTAAGCATCCCCGTACATGGGAAGAGAGTCTCCCATATGTCTAACACAGCTACAACAGGGCTCTCCATAGTTCCACCGGCCATAGCCCATTTCAGGTGGGTCTGCGATTCCAACACTTGGGACCCATTGATGTTGCACTTCCTCTTGCCACTGCACATAAATAATCTTCCCCTAATCAGTCTATGATCGACAAAGCCACCAGATTCATTGAGAAGATTCAACACATCTGCCAACATGTCCAGGAGATTTTGTAGAAATCCAATGCTAAGTACAAGCAGCGCCATGATAAACATAGGGTACCACACCAGCTTCAAGTTGGCGACAAAGTTTGGTTACATTTGCAGAAGGAGCGTCTCACCGAGCCCCATCGGAAGCTTCTCCCACTTCATTATGGACCTTACACTATCACCAAGGTTGTGGATAGCAATGCTTTTGAGCTCAACACTCCACCCTTCCTTGGTCTACATCTAGTATTCAATGTGAACCTCCTTCGACCATATTTTCCACCGTTATTGGACACCTCTAAGATCATTGAACAACTAACACCAATAGAGCTCAACCTTGATTGCATGGAACAAGCAGCCACCGATCAAATCATGGACACACAAGTCAAGGGCACTCGCCAGTAGTGGATCTAGCTTTATCGGGTTGTCAAGGCAGGGAAACTCCTACACTAAGGCAAGTGGCTCACCCGGGGCCAAATCTAGCATAATTTTCCTCACCTGATGGGGAAAATCAACGCAATGGAGACCATTGCTTCCGAAGGGGGCAGGATTGATCCAGGTGGATATTGGTGGCCACCCACCTATTCCAACTAGATTCTCATGTTCGTTTTTTTTCAGCATGTCCTTCTATACTGTTTTATAATTGTGAGTTCTACACTTTTGGGGTTGTCTGAATCCCCACACATTCTCTGAGTGAATACGGGTGGCCTCTCGCCTAATCCAACTGGCTTATTTTGTATGTTTTCATGTCAGCACATCTTATTGTACTTTCAGGGCTGTTTTGGAGCCCTAAACGTCGTTTTTTTGTCTCTCCACAGTCAGACTATAGATGGAGTTAGATTCTAATGGTGGAATGTGTAGATCTCTAAAAGACCTTTCCAACAGGCTATCACGCGCCTAAAACGGAGGTCGTATGAAAAAGTTGCGACCCTAGGAAGTTGAGGTACCAAATTACACCAACTTACCCATAGGGCCCACATGACTTTTGGCGTTTCACCTTCTATGGTTGGGTTTTTGGATGTCTAGGGTTTTGGAATTCATGAGTAATATGAAAAGGGCCTTTGGATCCTCATTGTAATCCATTCTGCTCAGACGTGTTGGTTGTGGAGCCTGATTATCTTCCTGATTCAGAGGTCCTTACTTTCAGCCGTGGTTATACCCCATGAAGTATTTACACCCCAGAAGTATGTACACTCTTCCACACGGGGGAGTGCAGAGGGGGTACCCCCTCTGCGGGGTCCGGGGGGGCTATCCCCCCAGCTGGGGGGTCTGGGGGCAAGTGGGTCCCTAGCGGGTGTTCGGGGGCGAAGCCCCTGAAGCAAAAATTGACTTGTAAAAGTATATTGTAATTTCATTGTAAATATGGACCGTTCATTATAAGGTCACAAATCTAACGGTAGAGATTATGTTAGGGTTTTTTGCCCTAGAAGGCAACCCTCTTTTATGAGGGAAATGTATCGCGGCTAGGGTTGATGGTGAATATTGTATTCTGAGAGAGGAGACTGTGAGAGAAAGAAGAGGAAGTTACAGTGGGTTTTACTGTAGGTTGTATCCCTTCATTTGCTGGATAATAATACAGGAAGGACCTGGCAATTTCTCTGGTGGACGTAGCCCACACTGGGTGAACCACGTAAATCTGTGTCTCTCTTGTATTGTGTGTCTTATGTGTTTTGTTTCTGCATTTGTTTTATTTTATTGCTCCACGGTCCTGTTTTTCTAACAAGACGGATGTGCGCAACAGCCACATCTCTTCTAAGAGATAGCTACCACCATTCGAGCAAGTTTCAGTTCTGCAGTTTTACAGTTTCAACCTATTTCATTATTTAATAGAAGATATTCTTCATTGGATATTTGTGTTATTATTCCTATCTCTATGTTTATTGTATTGAGTCTATTAATTAGTTTGTTCCACTCCTAAATCTGGATCAAGAGACTAGGAGTAATTTCTACTCCAAATTGAATTCTTTTGAATGTTTATCTTATATGTCTTAGATGTACAAGAGAAAGCACCATAAATAGGACAATTCAAATTGGGAGATCAGTTTCAGGAAGAGTTATGTTAGGAGCAACCTCAGATGGAAAGATACATTTTCCATTAATGACAAAGGGGGAAAGATTTATCAGATGTAAAGGTAAATTCTTGAAGAGAAAGCATAGATGCATGTTTCCAAGGGGAGTGATTATCACAAGGGAAGAATGAGCGATATGACTTTAGAGTGATACCCTTTGTCAAAGGGGGAGATATTATTCATATGAAGGGAGAGAGAGTAATCAGAGGCTTATAAACACAAAGAAAAATCAAAGGCATGTAGACAAGGGAAGCAACCCCAAGGAGATTTCAGTCAGGGGGAGCAGCCCCAAAGGGAAATACCCTTTTCCATTGATGTCAAAGGGGGAGAGATATAAAAATCGATGAGGAGTATAAGCATGAATGTTATCATGACTAAGTGTTGCCATCAATGTTGGTGTTGCCATCAATGCCAAAGGGGGATATTGTCGGACAATTGTCTTAGGTTGATGGATAGTTGGTATGGATTGTTGGTTGTCATTGATGTCAACCATTGGAGAGTGATATTGTAGATTGATGTCAACCCTTAGTGATTGATTTCAACCCTTGGAGAAAGTCTGGTCGTGAATTCCGGTAGCCCAAAGTTTTGGGTAATGGACCCAAGGTTGTTTCATGTATAATGGTATGAGTTTTAAAATATTTGAAGGTAATACTATTCTAGATGGATATTACATGTCATTCCATTTTCGGTGGTATGTGGAACGTCACATAACTCCTCACTGTTAGAGAGTTATGGCCATGAGAAGTTGGAGAACCCGGGTTTGGGTAATGGACCCAAGTTTGTTTGATGGATAATGGTATGAGTTTTGATATATTTGTAGGCAAGACTATTCTATATGGATAGTACATGTCATTCCATTTCCAGTGGTATGTGGAACGTCACATAACTCCTCACAGTTATAGAGTTATGACCATGTGAAGTTGGAGAACCCTCATGAGTCATCTAGAAGCCCCAAAAGGTCAAAGTAGTCAAAGTGGTTTAAGAGATTTTAGAAGGTAAATAATAAAGTGAAGTGATGAGTGTACTATAATTCAAAGTGAATACAAAATAAATTATTTAAATAATAAAGTTAATGGGGAAATTAGAAGTGGGTTAACCCTAAAATAAGGAAAGTGGGTTAAGATGCTCAAAAGGTAACCCCTTGAGGAAGCTACATGAAAGTATAAATAAGAGGCAAGACTCTCTCATTTTAATCACACTTGAACATATTGAATATCTACAAGTGAATGAGGTAGCCAAAGGATATCTAAGCCGAATTTCAGAGCGAAGGTGAAGTAAAGAAGGCCGAAATTCAAGGGAGGATAAATTCTTTTGATGATGTTTTCTAAGGTATGTTATTTATAGGTCATCTCACCATTTTCGCAATAACTTTTTTTCTAGAATGATTCAGAGCGTGAAATTAGGAGGTCATTGAAGAAACATAACCAAGTAGCTATGATACAAATTTCATCTTGTGTATCATTGTATTTTTGGAGTTACATGCCGTGGAAAATAGGGTTTGTGGCTAGTCCTTAAACTAGTCTAAAACATGTGTTTCTGGTAAAAACATCATAACTTATTCATAACAGATCCAAATTCAGCAAGACCAAATTTGTTGGTTAGAGTACAATTTTTAGTATTCTGTGTACAATTGTCATATCCATACAACAAATATTCTGTGCAGGGAATGCTCTACAAGTTTTCTCTCTAGAATAAGCCA
>ML778007.1:28219-38422 GCA_009831015.1 Picea engelmannii
TTTTGGTTGAGGTACATGTTGGGTACATGGTTGAGACAAGTATTTGATGAGTTGGCACATACATGAGGTTTATAGTTGATGATGTTGGTACATCTTGATGAGTCATAGTTGATGAGTACTTGATACATAATTGGTACATACTTGGTACATGGTTGGAGGAACTTGGTAGTATTATTATTGACACATGGTTTATGGATGATGTAGCATACTTATATTGGTATATTATTAGAAGCACATATTGATCTTGGTGATGATTATGAGTTGTTGTGTTATGCTTGGTTGATGCACATCTTTGAGAGTTGTCTTGGTGATTGATCTTGGTGAGTAGATCTGATTTGGTTAATAAGATTGATGAGACAGGTTTTTGTGATAGTTTGTTTGGAAAGGTTGTTGTGACAGGTTATTTGTATAGGTTTTGTGCATGGTTGATGCACTTGTTCATGGTACAGGTTGAGGTACAGGCTGGTGCATGGTTGATGCACTTGTTTATGGTACAGGTTGAATACAAGTCGGTGCATGGTTGATGCATGGTTCAGGTTATTGGTACAGGTTGTTTGGTGCAAGTTGATTGGTACAGGTTTGCAACAATATATCTCACAATGATAGTGTGACAGTAGTTCCATCATTCTACTTATATGTCAAGGCAGTTGGACAGGGCAAGGACAGGTGGTTGTAGCCACCTTTTGGTTGTATCCGGAGAACATAGGGGGTTGTAGCCTCCTTTTGGTTGTAGCTAGAGAATTGGGGAGTTGGAGCTTCCCTCAGGTTGTAGCCTGAGAAACTAGGGGGTTGTAGCCTCCTTTTGTTTGTAGCTAGAGAATTGGGGAGTTGGATCTTCCTTCAGGTTGTAGCCTGAGAAACTAGGGGGTTGGATCCTCCTTCTAGTTGCAGTTGGAAAACAAAGGAAGTTGGTGCTTCTAATGAATGTAATTCTTAAAGACATATAAGAAAAAACATTATGTGGTTTTCTCCCGCTTTGGGTTTCCACGTAAAAACACTAGTGTACTGTGTATGTGTATGATTTCTCATTTGGTCATTGTTTATTTACTCTGCAACTATTGGATGATAATGCTACATTGATGTACCACTTGCATTTTATGGTGAAAAAGGACAAAATTGTTCTATTATTGATTCACCCCCCCTCTCAATCATCCAACGGTACAAAAGACATTTTGAAATATTGGAAATACGACATGATGACCTTTGATGACCCTCTATCATTCATAATGTGTCATTATGTTCCATGACATCCCTTGCCAAAACATTTCACCTAAACTCTATGACTTGACTCTCTTTTGACATACCACTTAGAGTTTATTAGACCAGTGACTCAAAGACCTTGAAAATTTTCATGTGTCAAAACTCTTTGAAAACATATACACTCAATGACTCAATCAGGAATGCATTGGTCTTCCCAAGACCAAAGCATGACTTTGCAAACTCTTGAAAAACCTATAACCCTACCTTGAAAATAATGACACTAACATTTGGCTCCAATGGGGATGTTGTCCTTCTTGTTAGGTAGCAAAGAATAACATACCATGTGCCCAACCATTGGGCTTTATTTACTCCATAACTTATCTCAAAAAGACTCTAAAAGGAAAAAATGAACTGATAAAAATTTTCAAACTTGACACACACTAGAAAAAATCAACAGAACCTTATGGCCTTCACCGTGGGCTTCAATTTCTATTGAAAGATGACTTTAACTGCTCTATCTAAAAATAAAATGGTTATTTGCAATGAGATGAAAGATAAAAAAAAAATGCTTTAAGTAAAGTAGTTCTTGAGAAACATACCATTCACAGGCCCTCCACAAATGAGATTTCCATTGATTTCTTGTAGCAGATAAGAATTGCTTCCATGATAAGCCACAATTCTAAATGGTCCCATCCAGAGGTAATCAAACTTTCGATGCTTCCCTTTATCTGCATTTCTTGCATCCCATTTCAGCACTAGATCATTAACCTTAAAATCATCAACCTTTTTCCATTTATCAAAAACTTTCTTCATGTTATCATGATGTAATTGTGTGTTGTTGTATACTTCTTCTCTCATTTGTTGTACATGAATCAGTTGATTAATTCTTCTTTGAACATCATTTGGTTCAACTTCATGTTCTTGTAGTAATTTCGTAACTAACAACCCCAATGAGGTAGGGAAAACTGCATCTATGCCATATACTATCTGGAAAGGTGATGTAACAATAGACCTCTTTGTAGTAATCCTATCAACCTATCGTGAATATATGAGTTTCTTGTGCCAAGCCTTTTTGTTTTCTTATAGCAGTTTTTTGATAATTCTTATCAAAGTTTTATTGGATGACTCAGCTAATCCATTACCCTGTGGATAATAGGTTGTGGAATGACCAAGGGTTATGTTGTAATCATTGCAAAACCTCCCCATCCTCTTAAACTTGAATGATGTTGCATTATCAATTATTATTTTCACTGGGCAGCACAAACCTAGACAAAATGTTACTTTCCAAAAATTGAATAATGACATCATCAGTAGCTTGCCTTCTTGGTATTGCTTCAATCCATTTAGTGAAATAGTTTGTAGCTGTCAATATCCATTTATGTTGAGTTGAATATGATGGATGAATCTCTTCTATAAAGTCAATGCCCCATTGCTTAAACAGTTCTTCAACGGAAATTGGTTTTAAAGGTAAGGGCATCAATTTCCTTTTTCCATCAAAAATATGACATTCATGATAGATTGACACTTCCTTGTATACATTAGAGAAAATGTTGGGCCAATGAAACCCTTCTCTTAGTATCTTATGCATTTTGGTTTTCCAATAATGGTGCCCTCCACAATCACCCTTATGGAATTCTTTGATAGCCTTTTACCTCATCTTCCAATAAGCAACATAGCAAAATTCCCCATGGATCCTTCCAATATAGAGAACCATCAACAATACAAAATTTGGCTTCTTTTAATTTTAGAAACCTAGCCTTTGTTTTTCTTAGTTCAGGAGGAGCTTGTAAATTTATCAACACATATATAATTTCAACATACCATGGAAACTTGTGGCATTGTTTCTTCTTTTGAATTTTCTGACAGATCTACAATAAAATTTATCCCCAAAACATCATAATTTGACTGTGTCATTAGTTTGGAAAGCCCTTGGCCTTTGATCATATTTGTAGGATTTATCTCCAGATCAAATTCTAACAAAATTGCTATCCATTTGCCTCTTTTTCCTGCAGGATCAGACTGGGTCAAGATATCTTTCACAACATTACTGGGCACATAAGAAACAACATGAGAATGCAAAATGTAAATTCTAAATTCTTTCAGGGCTTTTACTAGTGCATATGCTTGCTTCTCCATGATGTCATACTTCAATGGGGAATCTCTTAAAGTTTTTTTGTAATAGGCTATGGGCCTTTCAAAATTCTTTTCATTCTTCTGCAACTTGTGGCATTGTTTCTTCTTTTGAATTTTCTAACAGATCCGCAATAAAATTTATCCCCAAAACATCATAATTTGACTGTGTCATTATTTTGGCAAACCCTTGGCCTTTAATCATCTTTGTAGGCTTTATCTCCAGATCGATTCTAACAAAACTTCTATCCATTTTCCTCTTCTTCCTTCAGGATCATACTGGGTCAGGATACTTTCACAGCATTACTAGGCACATAAGAAACAACATGAGAATGAAAAATTTAAATTCCAAATTCTTTCAGGGCTTTTACTAGTGCATATGCTTGCTTCTCCATGATGTCATACTTCAATGGGTAATCTCTTAAAGTTATGTTGTAATAGGCTATGGGCCTTTCAAAATTCTTTTCATTCTTCTGCAACAAAAACCCAACAATAGTGTGTTCCAATACAAAAGAGAATAAGATGAAATCCCTTGCATAGTCTAGACTGGATAATACTGGTGCTTTGGTCAATGTTACCTTTATATCCTCAAAGTATTTTCTGGTTTCTGGAGTCCACTTTATCTCATTTCCTTTCCTGAGCATACTGGTAATGAACTTTATGATTTCTACCAGATTAGGGATAAACCTCCTCGGAAAATTTACCCTTCCAGGAAAGGATTGTACCTCTTTTTTGCTCATGGGAGTATCAATTTTCAGAATTGCAGCTACCCTGTTGAGTTCTATCTTTATTCCTTCTTTCGAGATGATATGACCAAGTATTTTACCCTCTTGCATTCCAAAGTTGGATTTTTTTGGATTTAATGAAATTCCAAACCTCCTACACTTCTGAAAAACCCTTTTCAAATGTTTTAAATGTTCATCATCGGAATTTGAAAAAACAGTAATATCATATAAATAAATGACAATGAACTTATCTTTTTCATCAACAAAAGTTATATCCATAGCTCTTTGGAATGTTTCCCCTGCATTCATAACCCCAAAAGGCATTTTGGCATACATGAATGTACCCTAGGGTGTTGTGAAGGTTGTCTCCTCTTGATCATCAGGATGCACCATGATTTGATTGTATCCAGAAAATCCATCTAGCATTGACGTTTTCTGTGACCCAACCACTTTCTGCAAAATATAGTCCATCTTGGGAAGAAGATAGTTATCTTTGAGGGAAACCCTGTTCAGAGTTCGAAAATCTACACACAACCTTATTTCGCCACTTTTCTTTCTGATAGGAAATAAGTTCGCCAACCATTTAGAGAATCTCAAAGATATTATAATCTTAGAATCAAACAATCTCCTTACCTCTTTCTCAGTTAATGGAAACAGTAAAGGATTAATCCTTCTCAATTTCTGTTTAAATGGTTTTTGATCGTCTCTTATTGGAATAACATGCTAAATAATTTTTGTGTCATAAATCTTCAAATCTTCATAGCTCCAAGAAAAAACATCTGGAAAATCCTTCATTAAGATGATATATCTCTCTTTGATTTATGGGCTGAGTATCTTGGACAATTTGATGATTTTTGGATTTTCCTAAGTCCCAATGTTACAATCCTCTATTTATTCATCATTTGGAGTGACTTTGGGGCTCCTTGCCACATCATTATTGTCAAAGAGCTTTTCCAATGGAACCAAGCCCTTAGGGATAACATTATTTTTTAGTTGAACAATGTCTCTACCACCAATATGATTTAGGAAACAATTTTCATTTGGAAACATACATGCATCTTCTTCCTAATCAAAACAATTTTCCTCATCAATAATTATGTTGGAAAACTCATCAGTCATTTGGAGAAATCTTACCACTTGTTTGTCATACTAAAAAATATGCCAATGTTTGATATTATCAGATATTGTTGGTCTATGCTTGACCTCAATCTCATATTTTTCTATTAGGAAAGACAGGAATCTTGAAAACAAAAGTTGAAGTGGCTAATGCATCAATAATCAAATTGTGTCCTCTTGGAATCACTGAGAAGTTATTTTCTGTGAAAATTTCAAGTAGATCATGAACTATAATTGTGTATGCCCTCATCCTAGGATTTTTAGATTGATAGATTCCCTTAACATGATTAATCACAAGCTCAGAATCTCCATGTACAACTATTTTTCCTGCCCCCAAATATTTCAATGTGTTCAAACCCAAAATCAATTCCTTGTATTCACCCATATTATTTTTACAATCAAAAGAAAATTTGTAAGAGAAAATATTTGAACCTGATTTAGGAGGAATTATCCAAACACTTTCTCCAACTCCCTCTTTACTAGCAGCTCCATCAAAATTCATATTCCACATTTCTTCATCCTCATTATTTTGGTGATCTGAAATTTATCCTACTTGATGATATGCCTCATCTTTCACAGGGAGTTCAAGAGTCTTTGGATCTTCTTCCTCAAAGAAGAGGTCATTATAAAAAATTGAAGAACCAACCTCAGTGTCAATAGAATAAATAAAATGATTGTTTAGTATGCTCTTTCTACTCACCATGTACTTCATCAATAATTCCCTGTATATTCTCCTTTCCTAACCAAAAACTGGTATAGTAGCATAGGGCATATCCATCTGCAGAGTACCCTTCAATTTTGCAGCCCGTGACCTTAACAACAACATGCCAGACTTTGGAGGGATGTCAACAACTACTACATCCATCACCAAATTATTTAATGGGATTTGAGATAGAGACACAACTAGGTATTTCATTAAACCTAAACACTTTACTTTCCTTGAATCAAATGAAAACAAATTTTTGTAAGGTCTAGTGGTGTCCAAACCTAGTTCATCCATGATTACTTTTGGCATCAAATTATGGGATGCTCCCGAATCTAGCATTGCATTGTGTAAGGTTGAATCATGAACTTTAAGGATGACATAGAATGGAGGCACATCACCATCATCACCACATTCTTCCACTCGAGGACCAAATAATATTTTAGGGTGATCATCTTGCACATTCAGAGTATCAGTTGCTTCTTCCATTTTCAATATTTTGATGATTTGGCTTCTATATTCAACATTCCTTATTAACTCATTGAAAGGTACATAAATTTTTATTTTTTCCATCTCACTTTCAAAATTAAAATAAGACTGAGTTTTCTCTAGCTCTTTGATGATTGCATCCCTTTTTGTCTCTAGGACCTTCTATGGGGAATCCTCTGTCTGTTTTCCTTTATCCAGTGCATTCTTTGCAAAACTATTATTCTTAGGCTGACTAGAAGAGGGTAAATTAGGTTGAGGCTCCTTTGTAGGATTCCCCTTCTGAGGGTTTGCAAGCACCTTTTTATTTCGGAGATTGTATTGCTTCTGAAACTGCATAATGGAATTCGGGTACCCCTTCTTATACTCTTATGTTTCCATTGATAACATATCATCATTTTGCTGCATAAACTTATCATTTGCATCCATAAATTTATCATGTTCATCTTTAGTTAGGAATACATCGGTTTCAACATCATCACAACAATGTATGTTATCTTCAAGAGATTCTTCAAAAATTTCATCAACATAGTTATTTTGGAAGGGGGGTTTGATTTGTTGATCACCTTGATTAATTTGGTCTATATGTTTGATCTGTGTAACTGGTAACCTTCTAAAATTAAGATTTATGTGTTGAAGTTCAGTTTGATCTCTAATGGAAGTCTTTTTATCTAAGGACAATTTTTCCACCAACCTTTCCATAGTTTTTACCATTAGATCAAATTTTTCATTTGATGATTGGGAAGTTGAGGGTTGAGCTTCTCCTTGAAAAAATTTCATGTCAGTTTCAGGATTATGTTTATTTTTTCCTAATGCCATCAAATTCACTTCTACTTCAATTGCATCATTAATCATGTCATCTAGTGTAGTATGTCTTATTTCCCTCAGCACCAAGGCAAACTCACTATCAAAGGAATCAACATAACGAATTTGTGCAGCTCCAGGAGGGGGTTTTACTTCAGCGGGAATTGAATTATAAACCCTCATGAATCTGGTTGAAAACTCTTGAATTGTTTCCCTGTGTGTTCTTTTTATGTTATTATACTGAGTCAGTTGTTGTATAGGATTCTTCTTGTTTCCCCATCTTGTAAGAAAGGTTGCCTCAAAAAATGCAAAATTAGGAATACTTGTTGTTGGAAGAGCCTTAAACCATTTTCCGACCTCACCTGAGAGACTTTGTGCAAACAATCTCACTTTAACATCTCCATCATATACCTCCTCAAGGTCAAAAAAATCATTAAACTATTCTAATTGTCGTTGAGCAGAAATGTTCTCTTCTGCATCATATGATTTAATTCTCTGATTATAATTTTGAGGTAGATCGTGTAATTGACCAGGTAAGACAAGAGGAGCATATCTTGTTGCCATGGTTTTAGGAGTACTTTGGACTGGTTGAAAAATCTAACTGGTAATCACTACAGTTTGAATGGGAGCAACAGAAATAAAAGATTGAAACTTCTTCTCATCAAACAAAAATTCAGTCAAGTTATACTATGATCTAGATTTAAACAAAGTTTGCTCGAATTTTACATCAAACTCAAAATCATCAATGCTCTTCACTCCATCCTTAGGAAATGATAAATTTCTATCCAGAAAAATGACTGAGCCAGATGCCTTTTCTTTTCTTTTATGTAAGAGCTTCTCAGGATCAACCACAAATGTTATAGGTTTTGGATCTGGGTTTCTCCTAATGTAAATATTCTTTGGGGCCAGGATTTCTCAATAATTTCACTTTTTTGCAGCTGATCTTAAAACATGAATTCACCAGGGTAAATGTTTTCAGTCAATATTATGTGTGATTCTTTGTTACCCTCAACAATCAAATCTAAAACTTTAGTCGTTCTTTCCCAGGGATAATTTCACTTTTGTTCCCCGACAATGGCACCAAAATGTTAGCACTATGTAAATTGCTTCGATGAAGAAGCAAATCACAAATGTAACCACAAAACCACTTTAGAACTGAAACTAGCCTTTTCAGTTCAGAGAGGGATCTCTCTTGTCACTTGGTCTCTGAAAGATAGGTTTTCTTTTGAGGATCAATCACTAGGTCTTTGTGTTGGGGACCTATAATCATAGGTAACTCGATTCTTCGGCTGTTGATTTGGCGTTGCTCCCGTGATGAATACATCTGGCTCGGTTGATTCCTTTTTCCCCTCCATCTGTTTCACCTGATCCTTCATCACCCCACTGCATCCTTCATCTGCCTCTGCACCCTCACTCCCTTACCCATTTGTCTCATTGACCACAGCTCGCCCGCCACTCATCCCTGCATGAATAAACAAACTTAGGATAAAAAACAAATAATATTAAAGGTTAGTGGCATCTTCTAATGCGTGTTATCCTAATAAAGTTGTTTTAATAGGATAATTTAAAATAAAATAATGATTAGATTAATTATTAACTTAGTCTTATTAAGTTAGTTGCTTAGGTTAGTATCTGATTAATTTAAATTAATTAAAAAAAAAAACTATATAAAAATACATATATTAAACAAAACTTAAAATAAAATTAAAAACATAATAAAAATCAAATTATATATATAACATATAAAAATACATATATTAATAAACAAATTAAAATAAATAAATAATAAAAACAACAATAAAAAATATAATAAAACAAAAACAAATTAAAAAAAACAAACAAATTAAAATGTAAAGTATAACAAATATAATAAACAAATAAAACAAAAATTAAAAAATTAAAAAACAAAAACTAATACTATCCTAAGTTTCCTACCCACTCCCCCATGCATATCGGACCCCCCCCCCTCACGTCCCATCAGCTCATGGGTCCGATATGAGTTGTTTTATGAAACCACTCCAGGACACTTGGAAGCTCCACAAGCCAGTGGATCCCCCCTCCCCCTAAAACCACCACCACCTTAGGGGGGTCTGGAATACCACCTATCCCCAAAAAAACCGCTTTCCCCAATTTTTTTTAAAAAATCGCCCAGTTTTCCCTGTTCAGCATGTCATCTTCCGAAGAAGATTCTGGGCAAACAGAGACGTATTTTAAAACACAGAGAGACTTTTATGTCCAACATGGGCTGAAGAACAAAAACCTCTTCCATATTTTGCACAGGTTCCATGAAAAGAGATAATCGAAGCCATCTTCGAGCCCCATTTTTCTAGTTTTTATTTTTTCTACTACAGTCCTGATTTTGCGGGAGTTGTTTCGGCGAGTTGGAGGCAAATTTGGCGAAACAAAAAGAGGTTTTTGTCCGTAACATGATCATATAAAATAACCTCTTCCAATTTATGCCCAGGTGTCATCGATGAGGAGAAACAGAGGTCTGAATTGACCCCTTTTTTGCAGCAGTTCGACTCGTCTTTCATGGCGGACAATTCACGATTTTCAACAATTTTATTTCTATTTTGGGCCGAGGTGGTTGAATCCAACTTCCTAAACTTGAGGGGTGTTATATCCTATTTATCCATGTGAGTTTAATGTAAAAGGGTTGATTATTGCGCCCAGGAAGGCTGTTCTATGTAATATTTTTCAAATTCATCAACAATAAAAGGGACTTTTTCACAAGATTCCTGCGTGTTGATGATTGGTGAAGTCTTATTTCTTCGTCGAATGTGATTCTACTCAGTCATCATTATGTTTTCTTTCTCTAATTTTTAAAAGGATATTTAGCACATAATTTATCTCTGATACTCTGTGTCAAGCTTTTAAAATCTTAATGTTTTCTTCCGATATTACAATGATGAAATTCTTAAATGCTTTGTTATTGTGATTGACCATCTCCTCTTCTTCTGATGTACAACTCTTTACTTTAAAAGGATCCAACGTTTGCATTAACTTTCCCTGTGGAAATACCTTGTAATTCTGCGTTTG
>ML778007.1:51146-77713 GCA_009831015.1 Picea engelmannii
TTCAAGGGGGTGTTGGAGTTACTTCACACACACCTAGGATTTATTTTTCCTAAGGTTTTTCCTTGTTTATTAGTCATAATTAGTCATTATCCAGTCTCCTATATTTTAGAGGAGAATATTCCACCTAGAGAATATTCTCTTTCAATTGACACTTCAGTTTGACTAGTTGAGTTGATTTTAGATGTTGCATTGGTTTTGTCACCATGCAACATTGGGATCATCGCCATACTAATTCGACCTTGCCTTGGTATCATCACCAGAATGGTGCATTACCCTTGATTCCTTGGGTTAACTCCTCACTACTCTTTGTTCAATCAGTTAACTGAAGACTAGTTGACTAGTTAACTCAACTAGGTGGCAGTTCACTCCCGTAACTGCCTAAGAGACTAGATCAGGTGGTAGTTCACTCACATAATTGCCTGAGAGACTATACTAGGTGGCAGTTCACTCTCGTAACTGTTGGTGTGAGTTCATATCACTCTATACCACCACTATGGCGCATTGGTTCTCCTCCAGTGCACACTCATTGAGTTATACAGAGTATATCATGTGTAAATTATTCATTATTTCACAATGGTTAATGAGAATTCTTTCATTCTTTTTCTCCTTCTTCTTCTTTCTCCAATTCTCTCTGCAAATGTGTGTATTATTGTTTATCTAGATCTATTATGTACAGGTTCAACACATTTACAAAGACAAGGAGGTTCAAAGGCCAAAACTCTGACAAGGAACTTTGCACAGTGAGAAACAAGGTTAGGGTTTATTCAATTGTTTCAAATGGACTCAACAATGAAATAAGAATGTTTTATATCGCGGGCATATAGGCACAAGATACTTGTTAGACACAAAATAGAACCCTTCAGTCTTTGTGCAGCAAGAAACAAAGGATGTGTAGTGTGCGTTTATTGTGTAAAAATTGTGTAGCGGGCATACAGGGCTTGCGTAGCAAGCTCGACGAGTTTGCATAACAAGTGGGAGATTTTGATTTTGCTGAAGAATAGGGGTCTGATCAATGGCAGAGGGTCTTATGCAATGAAAAATGGGAGGGAAAAAACATGCATATGCCAAGCAAATTCGGTTTGAAATGTGATTGGTCTCTTTAGGATCACAAGACAATTTGGGTAGCGCCAAGCAACTTGTGCATCAAGTTTTCATAGCATGTGTACTTTTTGCAGGTCGAGTACAAAAGACATTTTGAAAGATAGGAAATATGACATGATGACCTTGATGACCCTCTATCTTTCATAATGTGTCATTATGTTCCATGACATCCCTTGTAAAAACCTTTCACGTAGACTCTATGACTTGACTCTTTTTTGACATACCACTTAGAGTTTATTAGACCAATGACTCAAAGACCTTGAAAATTTTCATCTGTCAAAACTCTTTGAAAACATATACACTCAATGACTCAATTAGGAATGCATTGGTCTTCCCAAGACCAAAGCATGACTATGCAAACTCTTGACAAACCTATAACCCTACCTTGAAAATAATGACACTATCAGTGGGTATGAATCAAATAACAGTGTCCGAAATGATCTCATTTCTATAACAACCATACATGCAAAAATTCTGCAGGAAGAATTTAACACTAGCAGGTTGAGGTTTCAAAACATGTCATCTAGTTAAAAATTAATAATAATAATGGATGCAGCTTCAACCTTGACCTAACAAATTGTTAATAAGATGCATAAGGTGTATTAACAATCATTGACTGGTAAAGCCTCAAGCTTTATGGGTGGTCACTCTTTGAGAGATATATAATGAACCCATGTGAATGTCTTCGATTATTTCCAACAAACAGTTGTTATAACTCAAATATTCAACCAGAAAGATCTAAATTACCCTAAAACAATTTGAACCTGGGTGTGCCTTTCTTATAAACTCAAATGGGTTAAAACCAAATTGATAAACTTGCTTCAAAATTGATGGAAAGTGAATAAATGAATGCTTAAGAGTGTTATTTCAAAATATTTCAACAGAACGAGAGAGCGGAGGAAGAAAACACACTCAAAACCAGTCCAAATAGAGCCATAAAAAATTATAACTACAAAAGAAATAAAATATTTGATGGGTAAACGAGCTGGTATTCACATACCTATAACCAAGTGTTTAAATTCTCATCAAAAACCGTTACAGACAGTTATCAAATCACCTAGGCCGAGCTTTCTTACCATTTTTAGGCTATAACCTCTCACAAAAGCAGTGAAACTTAAATGTCAAACTTCGAGGGATGAGGGTAGAATACACAAGGTGGTGGGTTATGCCCACATCCTTGCACATTGAATGCATGGGAAGCCTCACGTTAATTGAAATCATATGCAATCATAAACCTTGTCATATCACACTTCCACTTTCCAACAAGTTCCAAGATAACCAACCAAAAACTAGAACGAATGCCAAGTATGTAGGAGAGTAATGTGCCATATTCATACAGATCACATCAACAATTGTTATACTATCAAATAATGACCCAAATTACAACTAAGGTTTGTAAATCACTAAACCACATTTATGACATAAACCAAATGGAATTTGTTGATATATGTTGGTTGGCACACCCAATGTAGAACATAAGCCAAAGCTCGAATGGAAGTTTAATAACACTTCATACTATGACAAAAAGCTCATAAATATATACCACATGTTATACGAATTTGATATTTGAGCTTTATAAATCACCACATAATGCAACCTTGTAACAAGAAGCTCGATATAACCTTTTACCATATGGCATATAATATGTATTTGTTGCCATATATCCATTGTTACTTGTAATATATACCTTTGAATTCTTGTCATGTAATGATATGAAACTTTAAGAGAATATGACCAACTTTTCCCATTCCTTATTTTTGGTTATAACATATAAATGTCTCAATGACAAAATCAGAATTAAATGATTATGCATGAGTATGAGTGTACGTAGTATGATGAACCTTTTAATCATTTATGAGCATGGCTTTGATTTTTCAAATGTGACCAAGTTAAAGCAGACATCACATTCAAACTGGAGAAAGGAAAATATCGTCATGCATATCCTAATGTAGATTATCCTCTGAATTTCTTTTTAAGCATGTGTTGTCATCTTAAGAATGATTGAAAATAAACTATTCATTTCTCTTCTTCTATAGGGGTCATGCCTACTAATTGTAATTATCATAATAATTTTTTAGTATGCCTTGCAACCATTTGTAAGCTAGATAATTGGTGGCGAGTTTTCGAGTCAACAATAGGATCTCCTACTCCATCTCTCTTTTCATTTGCCATGGGAGGCTACTTGGGCCGGAGAGAGTGGTCTTCCCCATACAAAATTAGTTCGAAACCCAACTCTCTATACCCTGACCTCATCGAGGACATACACCAAGAAACAACAAAGAGCATATTGCTTTGATACAATTGATTTGGATTATATATAGAGAGAAATGAAAGGTGGGAATATGAATGGAAACACACACATAGAAATATTGCAAAGAGCACAATAATACAGTGAGAAAAAATCCTATTAATAATTGAAATAGGAAAAGACGGTGAAATGTAAAGCAATACAAACTAGATAGAACGGTGGTAACTTATCTTTGAAGAGAGAGGTGTCGGTTATGCTCATTCACAAGATCCCCATTACAAGAGGTCGAAATGGTCTTTTAACATAAAGTAATAAACTCTAACTTGAGGAAAAAACACTAAATATCCAAAATCCTAACCCTAGGAGATGTAGTGGCCAAAAGGAATGCATGCCCCGAGGAGTCTAGTTGATACATCAACTTCCCAAGGCCACAAATTCTCCATACAAACTCTATTTGGGGTGCACGGTAGCCTGTTGGAAATATCTCAATGAGAAAAACAATTTTTATCAAGAATTGAGCATAACATGACAACCATAATCCATCACAAGGCCAAAAAACATTGTTTAGGGCCTAAAAAATGCACTATAAGTTTAAGACATGAAAATTTGCCAAGATGGGGAACTGTTATGAGTCAATGGAAGAGGTGGGTGGTCACCGATATCTACTTGGATCTCTTGTTCCTGTCCCTGTATATATGAGACAAAGAAATGTGTGAGAAGGCTATAATTTGTTGTTGTGTATCATCAAAGAGTGGCTATAAAGTGAAATTTCTAAGTGTTTCTTTCTTTCATAACCATTGGATAATTAATGGAGAGTCCCCAAAAAAATGTAACTGTGTAAAACCATATTTTTGAGTCAACAATAGGGTTAATATGAGAACCATCATTTCACAACAATTGTTAGTTCCTTGCTCTATCCTAGCTTTGAAGCTTGTACTATGATTTGTGGAGAGATACAAGATTCCTCCTAAGCCTCCTTTTGGGGGATGTCCTTGAGAGGCATCATCAAAGTCTGCTTAAGGAATATCATTATTGATGACTTCTTCATTTGCCCCATCTTTTTTTGTTTTTCCTCAACTTTTGGATATGAATTTAGTATATTTAGGGATTGGATTGCACATTTGATGGGAAGAGTCTCATGTCATTTAAATAACTTCAGGTTTCTAGCCAGCCATATTCCCCAAGCTATATTGAGAGTAAGAGTTATGAATTTCTTTGTATCCTTGTTCATATACCAAATCCTAAGGGCTTCTTCAGTACTTCCTCCTTCCCAAGCATTCCTTAACTCTATCATGTAACCAACTTCTTTTCAGACCTCTTTGGAGAAGGAACAAGTCAAGTGTAAGTGATAAACTATTTTTCTGTAAAACCTCCCAAGTAGGAATCTTATTATTTAAAGCAAGCCACATAAAATTTTTATTTTCAATTCCCACCAGTTATAATAATAATAATAATCTATTTTTAAGGTCGCGATCAAGCCAGACACCAAATTGGTGTATGAGACCCCCTTGTTTGTGGGACAACAGAACCCCTTCGCCCAATGATTTGACTCGTAAAGCCTACAATATACATACCCTACCCCCTTTGAATTTAAACTTGTAACCTCTTAGGAGGAATAAAAATCTAATTTTTTTTTCCATATATACAAATATTTATTAAAATGGATATACTATAAATAATAATTATATATAATAATAATAATAATAATCTATTTTTAAGGTCACGGCCAAGCCAGCACACCAAATTGATGTATGAGACCCCCTTATTTGTGGGACAAGGAAACACATGTTCTTAACCATTAGATATATATATATATATATATATATATTAAAATTGATAATGGATAAATAAGGATTTACAATATATAACAAATACTAATAAAAATATAACAAATACTAATAAAAAGAAGATGGAAGATAATATTATTTTATTAACTAATAATTTTGTACTCCAAAACTAAAAGCATCATAATTAAATAACATGTTGAGAATGTAAAAAAAAAAAAATTCTCATTAAAAATAATAATAATAATAAATTCATGCTTTTAACAAATTAATAAGAGCAAAGAATATTATGATAGAATGTCTAAACGAAAAAAAGTTTATAAACTAAAATAATAAACCAATCATAATAATTTTTCTCATAAAAAAAAAAATCATGCTTTTAACCAATTAATAATAAAAGAAAGAAAATTCATGCTTTTAACCAATTAATAATAGCAAAGAATATTATGATAGAAAGTCCAAACAAAAAATGTTTATAAACTAAAATAATAAACCAATCCATATTTATGATAGCAAAGAATATTATGATAGAAAATCTAAACTAAAACAAAGTTTATAAACTAAAATAATAAAAATAATAAAATCAATATGAATGGATTTTTTTATAAAAATGAAGTTATTAATATAAATATTTTTATAATTATTATTATTTTTTTTATTATAACGATGTTGATGATTAATGTCTAAGTGTTGGTATATCGAACCTTAAGAAGGTAGAAGATTACTTTATTTTTTTTTAAATTGTATTTCTATGCTAAAAAATATGGGAAAAAATGTTCCAAAATCATCATAGTTTTGATGACTTAGGAGGTTAAAAAGGTTTGTATTGTGGCAAATATTTTTAAATTGGGATCTAATTTGGGTATAGTCATGACAATCTAAGAGGAAGTGTTTTTCATCTTCAACCCTCTTAGTGTCACGGAGATGACACATTCTTTCATTCTAAGATATGTTGGGAATTGTCCAATGCCTACTTTCACTATGTAGCTAGTGAGAATTTGTTACTTTTAATCTTCTAAATTAGAGTTGACTACTTCCTTATCTTTATTTTTTGATCTTCTAATTTTGTACTCTAATAATTTTATATTTATTTTTAATTAAAAATTATATACAACATTATTTATTTTAAAAAAAAAATCCATTATATTTATTTTTTAATATTCTAATTTTATATTTATTTTTTAATTAAACATTATATACAACATTATTTATTTAAAAAAAATAAAATCATATATTAAATACATTAAACATATATTAAATACATTAAATATAGTGAATCTTTCTCTACAATCATGAAAATAAAATTTGTATTTCTAACATTTTTAAAATAATTATAATAATTAACTAAACACACCAAATCATTATTAATAAGTGTCTTCCACTCCAAACTATAAATGGCATTGCATCTTTCTATGTAATAATAAAAAACTCCAAACTATAAATGGCATTGCATCTTTCTATGTAATAATAAAAATAAGTTTCTTACCAATAACATTTTTCAAATCATTATCCCATCAATTCAACATACCAAATCACCATAAATAACAAGTTTCTTAGTAATATCATTTTTCTATTTAATAATAATAATAATAAATTCAAATCATTATCCCCATCAATTCAACACACCAAATCACTATAAACAACAAGTTTCTTAGTAATATCATCTTTCTATGTAATAATAATAAAAATAAGTTTCTTACCAATAACATGTTTCAAATCATTATGACTATTGATTAAACACACCAAATCACCATTAATAAGTTTCCAACTCACATCATGTTGTAAATCATTATTGATATCAACCCACACACCAAATCACCATTAAACCCAATTTCATATAGAATAATTAAATAAATGAAATGGAATTGATTAAATTCATGAATTTGTATAATTAATTATTTTTTTAAACAAAATAATAAATAAGAAGAAATAAAATTAAAATTGGCTTTTTCTTTTATAGTTATTATTATTATTTTTCCTTCTTATAAAAATAATTTATTAATATAATTGGATTGTGATTTAGTGAAAAAAAAGAAGAAGTTAATTATCGTAATTTAAAAATACACATTTTTTCTTAAAAAATAAAATTTTAAAATAATTAATAAATTTAAATTAATTAATACAAATTTGATGTTTAGTGTATTTATTGCCATTTAAATTGACAAATGTTAAATAAATTTGTTAAAATATAATTGAAAGTGTGATATTTTATAAAGTTTGGTTAGTTAGATAGTGAAATTGAGTGTTGAACAATTCCCAATATACATTAGGATAAGAGAATATATCATCTTTGTGACACTAAGATGGTAGAAGATGAGAAAAACACTTTTTCTTAGATTGTCCTTACCCATATTATATCCCAATTTAAAATATTTGCCACAATACAGATCCTCCTAACCTTCTAAGTCATCAAAACTATGGTGATCTTGAAACTTTTCTCTCAATATTTTTTGAACATAAAAATATAATTTTAAAGAAATCAAAATAATATCTTACCTTCTTAAGATCACATAGACCAATTGATCTCAATAAACTTAATTGTCATCATAAAATCTCAATAAATAAATAAATTCAATTTTTTTTAATTCTATAAAAATTAATTTAAAATATTTTTTTTTATTAATAAAAAAATATTTTTTTTTTAAAATTTAATTTATTTTAAAAATATCCCAATCTTATTAAAAATTTAAATTTCTCCACTTATCAATCACCCCAAAAACCTATAGAATCTATATTGCTTAGGCTTTAAAAAAAACCTGTTACACCAAAATTGCAAAACCTACATTTATAGAATCTATATAGCTTAGGGTTTGCACTTTAAATTCCCCAACGTTATACGCCCCGGGTGATTGACCCCCAAATATAAATAAAAAAATACGCCCCGGGTGATTGACCCCCAAATATAAATAAAAAAATACGCCCCGGATGTTTTCTATTGGAAAAAAAACAAAGCGATTCAGCCAGCCTTTGAAACTCTGGCTCCCTTCTTCTCTCCATGTGGGCTCAGGACCGACCGTTAAAGTTTAAATCTCAAGCGAGCTGTTGAATTTGAAATTCTCGAACAAATTTAGCCGTTACATGTGGGATTTCCTTTCCTCGTGCGGCCGCCATGGCCCATATGACACCATGATCGCAGGCAAAGAGGGAAAACCCAAACGTCATTGCATGACAAATCTCTTTCCTGCGGAAGTCTTGAGCCGCATGACAAAATTTTACACTAAATAAAAAGAAGAGATGCGCTACTTTCCATCCATCCTCACTCTGTTCTATTTTCATGGCGGAAAGCTTGCAAGGACCCCACGCTATCATATAAAAGGTTATTCAACGAAAACAGGTAAAAATGCTTCGTTCCAACTTCCAGTCAAAGAAAAAAGAAGGATCGTCATGGTAAATTTGCAAGTAGATGATAATTTCAAGAGATACATATACGTATGTATATATCCGTTTCTTTTAAATATTACCAGAAAAAAGATTAAAATATTATCTTGTGGTAATGTGATCGTTATCTGATATTTTGATAACAGCTTGTATTTGGTCCAGTGAGTTCATTCTCAATCCATTTTGGTAGTATTTCATTTGGGTTTATTCTGATTATTGAGAATTTCATTCTTTATGGCGAGAAACGATTGGGCTACAAGGGATTCTGGGCTTTTGTATCAAGCTGGGTTCTGTGTATGTTATGGGTCAGTCCCAATGTTGAAAAATTCGATGTTTTAGGGTTATATTTGTTCAGGAAAAGGTGCACTGGGAAGGATTTGTGCGTTGCCAGATATAGAATTTATAGACATTCTTTCATTCTTATATCCTATAAGGCAGTGTGGACTGCAAAGAAAGGAATCAGTGTGTATGCTAAGAATTTATATGCCGTTGTTCTACTTCTTGTTTAGAAGAACGGTAAGCAATTTTTTTTCGGTGAGTTTTGTTGATGGAAGATTTTGGGTATTGACAAAAGTCCAGTTATGGGGATTTAGCTACACAAAGAAATCAGGGACTTCATAGTAGAGAATGAATTGAGGGCTGGTATAGGGAATTTTATGTTGAAGATACCCTCATATACTCGTTATGGAGTCCAGTGAAGTGCCCCAGCAGAAGAAATCGGATGAAAATCCTGCAAGATTTCCCCCAGGATTGGCCGATAAGAAAAATGGTGTTGCGAAAAAGCGTGTTAGAGAAATAACTTCCAGGTTCATGTCTACTTCAATTTCTTCTTCTTCTTCTGTTTCTGGTGTTGTTTCCTCTGTTACAAAGAGCCAATCTCAAAAAACTACTCAGACAAGTCCTCAACCTGGCCAGAGGAGACAGCCATCTCCACATCCTAGCATTAGATTTGATCCCAGAGCATCCATTTCAGAGGCTCCCAGAAGGACTCTAGGACCCAGTTCAGAGACGCTCCGGAGTTTAGCTGTTTCATTGCAGGATGAGAAATTCAGCAATGAGCATCCACTGAGGCCAACTGCAGCGGTAAACACTCTTCATAAAACAGGCCAGGGAGCCCTGGAGAAGAAGGGGACTGTAGTGGCACCATTACCAGGGGAAAGTGGTGATCAGTCTGAGAATGCAAGGCCTATTGAGAATCTGCAATCAAGGCCTATTGAGAATCTGCAATCAAGGCCGAACACTGCGAAACCACAAGGAAACATTTTGGTCAGGAGCGTGAATATTGTCCCTGAGAAACCTGTTAGGGTAGGGCAAAACCGGGCTAGAACCACTCCTAGACCTAATCCTGCTAGCAGACCTGTTTCTGGATCCTTGGGTGATGCTTTGATGGATTCAGGTGCTGCAAGACTAGCACCCAGCATAGAGAATTTGTCTTCTGAATGCACTTCTCAGGCAAAGGATGCAGCTGGGAGTAGTCAAGAAGGTGGCAGCCAAGGTTGTATTGTAGCGGCCAGATTCTGCCAGGAGACAACTAACAGAGCCAGGGGATCATTAGATGCCCGGTCTTTAATGCCAGAGGCTGAATTCTCATCCGCCATATCAGCAAGAGTAAGACCAGCAGGAGGCTTAGGGTCGGGGAGGTTATCAAGATCATCATCATCCCCTTGGGTGGGTTCTACAAACCAATCTCTGCCTCCGCCCTTTCCAGGGCCCCAGCCATCGATGTCCCCTGTAAAGATAATCCCTACATCATCTCCTCCATCCAGATGCCTGCCAAGTCCAACAAGGGCCAGGGGACATCCACTGCCACCCACTACAGCAACTTCTCAGATCTTCCGCAGCAGTGGGGTAGGATCTCTGCTCAACTTTGGTGCTGACGGGAGAAAGGGAAAGAAGGGGGCTAGCCCGGAAGATGTTCACCTTTTTCGCTTGCTTCATAACCGCCATTTACAGTGGCGGTTTGTTAATGCTAAAGCAGAGGCTGTCATGAATGCACAGAGAGTTGCAGCTGAGGTGTGTTTCTGTAAACCTTGGTAGGTAGGATTGGAATATTTTTCTTTGCATGGAAGTGTAATAGTTTTTTTTTTCTTTTAAATTGTTTTAATTTTTTATGGATTTTTATTTTCTTTTAAATTATTTTAATTTTTTATGGATATTTATTTTCTTTCTATAAATATAATATAAATATAATTGATTTTTATTTTATTATATATATATATCTATATATAAATAATTTTAAGTTAATAAAAATTAAAACTAAACTATTAGGGATACGCATTCTCACGGTGACACCAAGCAAACTCTTGCATTCCCATTGTTCCTTATCTGACACTCTCTGTATAGCATAAATTTACTAAGCTCCTTTCAAATTTCAAATTCCTCCAAATCAAATAATCACATTTATTATTGTGTTAATCTAATCCCTTTAGAATACTATCCATATACGTGGGCAAAACTTATTCCTTGTACATCTCCCTCTCGATTGTCTTACTCAGGCACATTTACAGTAAAACCAGGGACATTTAGGCAAATGTTATAGACTGAATTCCTTGAAAGAAGCCCAAAAAAACTGGGAGAGTGATTGAGTTATACTCTGCCGGAGAATTATCAACTATTTTCTCAAGATCTGAACCAGCCACAGGCATGTCTTCCATGCCGGGTGGTAAAGAGAAAGCAGGCTTTGAGTTCAAAATCTCAATATACAAACAAGCTCCATTGTACACAATGAACTTGAGATGAAATAAAATAGCAAATGTAGTAGTTAAGGCTGCTTGTCAAAACCAATAAGCTAGAAGTCACCATTAAGATCTCTGCATAAATTCTTCTTAAAAACTAAATGTTTCTAAAAAATATTTTCATTTTAAATAAATAGTTTGTGCCTGAATCTGTTATTTCTTTAAAAGCTCGACTGGGAGACATGAGTAGGCCGAAGCTGAACGATGAAACTACTTGAGTTAAATTTCTTTTTGGGGTTTGGGGGTAATTGAAGTATTATTGATTACGTTCTCATTATTATTGAATTTTTTTTCAAACAAATTTAAGACATATTCCTATTTTGTGATAATTAGAATATTGTTCAACTCCAAAAATATTCATTATTTTATGCTAGAACCAAACACATTGAAAAAAAGGGAAAATTAAAGTTTTAGATTGCTAGACTGGAGCAAAAAAACAAGTTTGAAATATTTAAGGAAATGTTTGGTGTAAGAGAACAAAATAGGCACTAAAAAGGATGTTTAAGAAGTTGAAACATTACTATCCATTTTAATAGAGAAATGGGGGTTTTAAAAATAGAAGTGATTTACAAGATTTAAAGGAAGCACATTCACCACTGTGAAAACGCTATGAACATGTAAGAAAGCTAAAAAGTTATTTTAGAGTAGGCCACATTAGTTTAGGGAAAACCTATAAAAAAAATCAGGCTTCCTTTTAACATTAGTGAGTAATTTGGAAACGATTTTGTATTATAAATATGTACCCTGTATCATTGAAAATTATTGAAGTTAGTGAGATTCTTCAATGTACTATTCTATTGTCAAAGGTTGTACTTCTGAGTTTTTCCCAACTCTATTGACCTGGACATTAATATAATTTCTTTAGTGGAAATATATAAGGTCAAGTTTTTCCCAACTGTATTGACCTGGACATTAATATAATTTCTTTAGTGGAAATATATAAGGTCAAGTCTATACAGACAACATATATGCTGCCATGAGTAAAAATTGAACGTTTTGACATTTGGAAATGACTTTGTATTATAAAAATGTATCCTGTATTATTGAAGTGAGTGAGATTCTTCAATGTACTTTGCTATTGTCAAAGGTTGTTCTTCCTAACTCTATTGACCTTAATATAATTTTGTGTGGAAATATATAAGGTTAAGTCCATACAGACAAGATATGGTTTTTCATAAGTAAAAATTGAACCTTCAAACTTGAGCCACAACCTCCAAGATATCTTCCATTGGTGCCACTTCTCTTCTACTCAGTCAAGTGGGTTTTCCCTCTTATTGGAAAATGGGCGAGTGAGAGTACATTCTATGCTCTATTAAACAACAAATAGAGTCATATAAATACAAAAGTTTTGTCTCAAGATAGAAGAACTACCTTGATTTCACGATCTACTTGGTTGAGCAAATATTTCAACCTCACACCAATCTAGGAAGCTAACTAGTTGGAGAGAATCTCTCAAACCAACTAGACTTCAACAACCTTCTAAAAGCTAGGAACGGACTCATTTTCGTAGAGATTAGAAATCTACCTAATAATGACCAATAAACTTAATAATTACAAATATGATCACATGAAAGGCAAGTGGGAGTTACATATCCCAATACTCCCCCTTAACGACTACTTGTCTTTACAATCGTGAGGTCAGGTCTTCATCATCACCAAGTCCTCTGAATTGAAGCACCTCTTGATCAACAAAGTCTATGTCTTGTCCAACCTAGTACTTTATCTTCGTACCTCGATCATGCATCACCAAACTGCCAAAGTCCATATAAAGAGACAAGCATCCACCGGAATGCAGCTGCTGCAACCGCCAGTTTAGTAGGATGTCCTTCAGGGACATGGTTCATTCAACCTCTTGATGAACTCCCCTTGAATGTAAAACTCATGGTTTCTAGGCACCTCCCAGAGTTCACAACCAACATCGTCCATTCAACTGACCTGTGACATGGCTCACTCTAGGTGTTAACAAACTCTATAATAGAGGTTTTGCACTACAAATCAATAGGGATACATGACAAAGGGGTATGCATGCCTAGTCAGGTCTTACAACGATATGCCCTTTACATGTTACATAAACAGAGGTACATACATTACATATTCCATTTCATGAAGATACCAGGTACATAATCAAACATTTCAAGGACCAATACATCAATTCCATAAACATTACATCATAGACTCGCTAAAAACAATGTGTGATTCATATTAACAAATGGTCATGAGTTTGTTTTATTTAACTCAATTTACTTTGTTTGTTCGCAATCATCCTGCTGCTTCTGTTGCTTCGTACTTCTTCCATCGTCACTAGCTTCCCTTGGACTAATCTCTTTGTTGTTCTAGAACAACACCTATGTTCTTCCTGCTTATCATTCCAACAACTTCCCTTTACAAAGTAGACTAAAGAATGATTCTACATTACAAAATGTTACCAAGAAGGATATCAACTTGTCAACAAGAGATAATATCATCTTCCTCTTCTGCAGTTGTTTACATGTTTGGAGTCTTCCTCTACATCTTTGACATTGGACTTTGAATGTCATTGTCACTTCATTGTCTTGAATTCACCTACGATTTGTCAGAATAACCAACTCTAAAAAACCCACTACACTTCCTATTGAGTTGTCTAGGCTCAATAAAAAAATGTATTTGAGTCCAAAACATTCACATTGAAGTTTCCACACTTCATCTTGCAATTGTTAGATTACTCAATTCTAACAATACATCACATATTAAGTTGAGTAGGCTCAATATGTTACTTTTCACAAATCCCAAGGAAATTTAAAAGACATTTTTAAAATTACCATGGGCAAAGATTTCTCACCATCACATTTATGGGTATGTTACTTTTCACAAACCCCAAGGAAATTTAAAAGACATTTTTAAAATTACCATGGTCAAAGATTTCTCACCATCACATTTATGGGTTCTCTATTTGCATCTAGGTTTCCTTGCCATCTCCAAACATACTATCAAATTGTTTAACAAAACAATTCAAACTGCTATAAAAAACGGTGTAACCTAATTGTAGGCAACTGCCCTCCACTTCCTGAGCTCCTTTCCAATCACCATGATGTTCCTAGCGACCTTTGTCTCAGGACCACGATCTACTCACACGGTTCACAGCTACATCCAAGGTATCATAATCTGGTGTCAGCCTCACACATGCCTTCTTCAACCCATCGACCACATTACATAGATAGTATCTCACCATTACCAACACTTCCTTACGATTTTCCACAAACATACACCCCACATACCAAACATCAAGATGAGTTGAATAATATCGAAACACCATGGAGACACGAGCAAGATCTCTTGTGCATGGTACCACAATGTAACTACCTCATGAGTAAAGGTCCTCAATGGAATTCCAAATGCCCGTGATCCAAGTGTATGGGCAAGATACTCCTCTTACGTATGTATGCATAAATGCAGCATTGATTCCCACTGATAGAGGTACATTCTTCAGTAGATACGCAACAATTTGATCTCCATTCAGATTGCTTAGGTTCACCAGCTCCCCTGTCTTCAAGAAATTCGCGCCTAAGTTTAACTATGTCGAAGAATAGTGCACAACGTGATTCTCGCTCTCTTTAGAAGAGTCGTTCCCTCTAAGACTCAAACCTCCGGCATGCCATCAGAAGAAGTAGAATTCACTAATGTTGCTACAGTGGCAACGTTGTTGGTGAAATCAATTTTTGGACATGGCTACAGTCCATGCAGTAAATGTCAAAGAATAGGATTATGAAGGTGGCCCTTTCCTTACCATTCCTTTTGTGGTTCTTCCAACAATAAAATTCGACATTTTTGTGGGAAACATGTGATTGCTCATGGAAACCATAATAACACCTCCACAATTGCATGTGCGCCATGAATTTGTCATGCTTTTGAACACAGAGGTTGTCTATTTCCTTTCCTCTTGATATTTCGAGGAGGGGCGGAGGATGTTCAAGTCGGCATCGGGGGGATCCTTGCTAAATTCCAGGAAATGGACATCTATAACAATGCTCAACAGGATCTACGCGTACTCTATCTTCCTGTCGTGCAACATATCGAGGCCCCCCAACAAAGCACGGGTGAAAGGGAATATCGCTCAGGGCATCTCACATGCACATTGCTACATGGTTGTACACCAGGGCGTCTCCAAATGTTTGTGTGCTTGATCGCGCTGCCTCCAAACCACTCAACTCTCAGAGTTGATGCCATCCGTGCGGCAGGTTTCGGGTGTGTAGCGACCAGCCCTACTTCCATCTCGTCGTACTCCCGCGCCCGCCTATTGACATAGCGCACTCTAATGCGCTCTCTCTTTGCGACAATTTTCCTTTGGATGAATTTCATAAAACTGAAAAGTAAACAAATATCGCTACATGACAAGCCGTAGCACACACTACCACAGAGATACTATGGGAATCACCTCACAACAACTATCTACTCTCCTATTATTCTTACAAGCTTCCATTTTCCTTCCATTTCCTTGGGCCCTCCTGCGAGGGAGTCTAGCCCAGTCCTGCTTTGATACCATATTGGAAAATGAGCGAGTGAGAGTAGACAATATAACACACACACCAAAATTGTGCATATGCTCTATTAAACAACAAAATAGAGTACATATAAATACAAAAGCTTTGTCTCAAGATAGAAGAACTACCTTGATTTCACGATCTACTTGGTTGAGTAAATATATCAACCTCACACCAATCTAGGAAGCTAACTAGTTGGAGAGAATCTCTCAAACCAACTAAGCTTCAACAACCTCCTAAAAGCTAGGAACATACTCCTTCTCGTAGAGACTAGAACTCTACCTAATAATTACAAATATGATCACATGAAAAACAAGTGGGAGTTACATATCCCAACACCTCTTTCATTGACCATACAAGCAACAAGAGATCCAAACCCCTTCTCCCTATGCTCCATGTCCTTAAAGGTCTACTTCAACTGGAAGAAACTCTTCCTCGAGTGTTTGAGGAAGAATAGCCTTCATGATTGTAAAAATTTGGGGTTTTGTTCTATTGGAGAGAAATGAAATAAATGATGATATACTACAATCTATCATAAACTTTGTTACAATATGCTACTTCCTACAAAATTACTTCTTTGTGCTAGGTATGGCTTGTTAAATTTTCAGACCCCACCCAGTTTCAAGTCTCACTGAGACTAATCATAGTTTAATGCCCAAAAACCCAATTTTATAACAGCAGCAATTTCTCAGCATATAAACAATTCTCATAAATGAAACATGAGGATTATGAACAACATTAAATGCAAAAATAAATAATTATGTTAGCAGCACACTAACTCTGAAATTAAAGACACAGATTTTTGGTCTAACATTGACCCTGGAAAAACACACAAGGGGAAAACGAGTGAGAGAGGGGCTTTTTAATATTTTCAGAGCTCAGAGAAATTCTTTTGTTACAGCAGAAATATGCACAGCAAAAATTTACACAAACTTATCTTAGAAGATGAGCCAAATATCCTCCTGAACAGTTCCCAAGTCTGCTCCTCGAATTATGTGCAAGAAATTTGTACCATAGTACGGTTGTCAGAACATTTAATGTTGTACATATTGTTTAGAAATTCGTGCCACAAATTTTGGGTTTGTTGTATCGAATTTCCAGCGTTAAATGTGCCTTGATTTCTATGCCAACATGCCTCAAAATGCATGCACCTCCTTTGATGTACAAATTGTACTTTCCTCTGTTGTACGACCTCTCCAAAATCTGTATTGTACGGCCCTCTGCTGGTTGTACCCTCTACCTCGATTTTGTGTTGTACTTTTTCTTTGGAATGTGTGCCAATGCTCAGCAACCTTCCTCTCTTCTCCTGCTCGACTTCTTCTCTCTCTCTTGCTCTCCAAAACTCATGAAGAATAAAGAATGGGGGCGCCTCCTTACCCTAATCGACTCAATGAGGGAAGTTCAACGGTTTCTTAATCTAATGGTCAAGATTGAATTAGATGAGTGACTGAGATGTAATGTCTATTCACTCACCCCCTTCACTTAAGTCATAAAGTCACTTTTAATTCATATCTCATGAATGAAATGACTAGGGTCCACATTAGACATTTTCCCACCCCCTAGGTGCCTAGGTGATAAGAAACACTTGCCTAGGTACTTTTTAATTATTTTTAACACTCCCTCTTACCGAGGAAAGTGTTACTCACCACCCCAAGCTTATCTCTGAAAGGTGCAAACTTGTCTTTCCCCAAATCTTTTCTGAGTATGTCCGCAACTTGCTCATCTATGAAGATATACTTTTGCTCAACTGCTCCTCTCTAAATATAGTCCCAGATGAAGTGATATCAAATCTCAATGTGCTTAGATCTGTCATGAAAAACTGGATTCTCAGAGAGTTTGATACAACTTTGATTGTCACAGTAAATCACAGTCGGTCTCAACTGCACACCAAATAATCCCACCAACAACTTGAGAAGCCAAATGGCCTCACAAATGGCATGACTAGCAGCCATATACTTAGCCTCTGCATAACTCAAAGCCACTGACTTCTGCTTCCGACTGAACCAAGACACCACTGTTGAGCCCAATCTGAAACAACAACCTGAAGTACTTTTTTTGTCACTGACACATCCTGCCCAATCTGAATCAGTATATCCCACCAATCAAACTCCATCTCCTTTCAGATAGTCCCAGCCATAATCCATTGTACCACAAAGATAACTGAGCACATGTTTTGCTGCCACCCAATGCACT
This sequence comes from Picea engelmannii, assembly GCA_009831015.1. Classification (NCBI taxonomy): domain Eukaryota; kingdom Viridiplantae; phylum Streptophyta; class Pinopsida; order Pinales; family Pinaceae; genus Picea; species Picea engelmannii. Next base: position 69,103 of record ML778007.1, read on the forward strand.
CTCCTAGGCTCCACCATAAACTGACTAAGAGTGTTGACAACAAAACAAATATATGGACTGGTGTTTAGCAAATACATCAAGGAACTGATCAACTGACGATATAAAGTGGGATCAACCAACTGTGACTCATAAGTATTTAGCTTCTTCCAGTTGGTAATCATGGGTGTGGACACGGGTTTACAATCCTCCATCTGGAATCTCCTCAGAATGTCAAAAGCATACTTCCCCTATCCCAGAAAGATGTGTCCAGGCTCCTGCCAAACCTCCAACCCCAAAAAATAATGCATCGGTCCAATATCTTTCATCTCGAACTCTGAAGCAAGGCTCTCCTTGCAGCTAGTAATGAGTCTCTTAACCCCTTTAATGAAAAGGTCATCAACATATAGCAAGAGTATGAGAGGATCCTCTCCAACCACAATGAAGTACAGGTTGGGATCTGCCTCACACTTCTTGAAGCCCAACTGTTGCAAGTAGGCATCAATCCTAGAATACCAAGCTCTGAGAGTTTGTTTCAACCCATACAATGCCTTCTTCAGTCTGCACACATGAGACTCTCTCCCATGCACCTCAAATCCCAATGGCTACTCAATGTACACCTCCTCCTATATGAGACCATTCAGAAATGCAGTCTTCACATCCATCTAATGGATCTTCCAACCCATCTCTGCTGCAATAGAGATCACTGCCCTGATCGAGGTATATCTAGCAACAACCGAAGCGAAGGTCTCATCATAATCAACTCCCTCAACCTATGAGAACCCCTGAGCCACAAAACGAGCTTTGTACTTCTCAATGCTGCCATTTGCAGCATATTTGAGTTTGTAGAGCCACCTAGAAGTCACCACTGACTTCCCCTCAGGTCTAGGAACAACCTCCCAAACATCATTCTTCACGATGGAATTGTACTCTTCCATCATGGCATCTCTCCAAACCTGTCTGCCAGCAGCCTCCTCAAAAGTGGAAGGCTCAGACTCCCTGACGTTGCTCACCATCGCAAGATAGATGCAAAATCTCTCAGGAGGTTTACTCTCCCTCACAGCTTGCCTAGGATTCCCCACAGAACCCCGTGCCTCCTTCAAAGTGTCCTGAAGCCACTTGGGCTTACTCCTCTCTGAAGTAGTGTCCCGTGGAGGGGACTCCACCTGCTCAACCCCCATCACCTGAAGACTGTGAACCTGAAGTAGAATTTGGAGCATAAGATTCTGAAATCTGAGGATCAGTAACTTGTGATCCTGACATCTGTGGCCCTGTGCCCTATGGACCAGTCGTCACTGAAACTGATGGACGTGAACTCTGTGTCACTGAAGTTTGTTGTGGACTCACCTGAATCTGAGGTGATGACTGCTCACCCTTCTCAGTTCCTCGTGACTTCCTAAAGGCTCTATCCTCCTCAAATATCACATCCCTTTGCACAACTGTCTTCCTCAAGGAAGGGATGTATATGTGGAAAGCCTTTGAAGTCTCGCTATACCCAATAAAAATCCCCTTTTCTGTCGTGGGCTCTAGCTTTGTCCTCTTCTCAGAACGGACATGTGAATATGTAAGGCACCCAAAAATCCTAAAGTGCCCAACCTCGGGCTTCTTCCCAGAGAAATCCTCCTCAGGATTTTTATCCCCCAATGCTCTATGTGGACTCTTGTTCTGCAAATAAATTGTAGTGTAACATGCCTCATCCCAAAGAAAGAGTGGCAGCCCCTAATCATGCAACATGGCTCTCACGGCCCCAACTATGGCCCTGTTCTTCCTCTCAACAACCCCATTCTGTTGTGGGTTGTAAGGAACAGTCAACTCCCTCTTGATGCCCTCTCCTGCAAAAAAGTCATTAAACTCCTTGGAGGTATACTCACCCCCATTATTTGTCCTCAGTACTCTCAATTTCCTCCCAGTCTGGTTCTCCACAAGAGCTTTGAACTCTTGGAACCGATTGAAGACCTGTCCTTTGTTCTTCATGAAGAAAATACAAGACTTCTGAGAGAAGTCATCAATGAATATGACATAGTACAAACAACAACTCAAAGATGCAGAAGACACAGGACCACATACATCAGAATGAATCAGATCAAGTATACATGTTGTTTTGTTGTCACTGCTTGGAAAAGCAGGCTTGGTGTACTTTCCCAAAGCACACCACTTGCACAACGCCTGGTGGTATGCACTGAACTGTGGCACTCCAGTCACAATCTCCCTCAGTATCCTCAAAGCCCCATGATGCAAATGGGCCATCCTCCTATACCATAGCTCACAAAGATCACTGCTGCTGGTAGTATGATACAATGCACTAGCTGGTTGATACATGAGTTTGTAAAGCTTCTCATGTCGAGTCCCAATCACTTTGGCCGAAGTGATACTAGACCCCTTGGGAAATAGGAGAACCTGTCCATCATGGAACAACACCTCATATCCCCTCTCCTCAATAGTAGAAACTAAAATCAAGTTCTTTTTCAAGCCAGGAACATATAGGACATCTCTCAACAACATGGGAGGTTGAAACTCCCTCTGAAATGATATTGTCCCACTCCAAGCGCTACCTCAAGATCACCAATCTGTGTAAGATCTGTCAAATGTTCACGAACACATGTCATATGGCAGGAGGCACCACTATCAATATACCAAACACTGGAATGTGTGGCTCTAGTGGAAAGACACACCACTAAGGAAAACTCCTTGTTGAACTTGGTGGAAAACTCCTCCACCTCTACTAAAGCTGCAATATGTTTCTTCTTCTTATTAGGACACTTTCCCGCATAGTGCCCAAACTTGTGACATGCAAAGCACTTGACTTTGCTCGTGTCCTTCTTGCCTTCACCCTTCGGCTTGTTCCCTGCCTTAGGACCCTTTTTGAACTTCTTGTTGTTAGCAGCAAGAGCCACATTCTCCTCATCATTACCAGTAGATGAACTTCCATGCACATACCCTCTCCGGGTTTCCTCCTGAACAAAGTCATCCCAAAGACGGTCCCATTTGGGAAGATTTTCCCTTGCCACAATGCCCTCGACAAAAATAGCCCATTGTTTGGTCACCCCATTCAATGTTGTCCTCACAAGTTCACTGTCAACAATGGCCTCCCCAACAGCACCAATTTCATCTCTCACCTATGTCAACTTGGTAAGATATGTGACCACATTTTCAGCCTTGGTCATTCAAATGCCTTTTAGTTTCTCCCTCAAAACCATCTTCCGGTTTTCATTTGTACTTTGATACAACTTCATTAAGGACTCCCACATCTCATAGGCATTTGTCTTCCCTATCACATGAGGAATCAAATGGTCCTTGTTGGCATCAAGGATGATTCTTTTAGCCTTGATGCTCTTCTTGGTATACACTACCAGAAGTGTAGCATCTGTAGGTATTGTTACTGGGTTTGTTGTGCAGTTCTCAACAATGTCCCACAACTCACTCTCCTGCAGAAGCAAAATCATTCTCTCCTTCCAAGCACCAAAATTTATTGCCCCATCAAGTCTGTCCTCAACTCTTAAACCTGTAGCCATTGACCCTTCTCAGCTAAAATAACAAATTCCAAAATTTTGTTCGGTGAAGTAACTTATGTCCTACTCTATGTATGGCTGATTTAATTTTGCATTCCTCTTCAACTCAACTCTGATACCATGTAAAATTTTCAGACCCCACCCAGTTTTGAGTTTCACTGAGACTAATCATAGTTTAATGCCCAAAAACCCAGTTTTATAACAGCAGCAATTTCTCAGCATATAAACAATTCTCAGAAATGAAACATGAGGATTCTGAACAGCATTAAATGCAGAAATAAATAATTCTATCAGCAGCACACTAACTCAGAAAATAAAGACAAAGAGATTTTCGCTCTAACATTGACCCTGGAAAAACCCACAATGGGAAAACTAGTGAGAGGGGCTTTTTATTATTTTCAGAGCTCAAAGAAATTCTTCTGTTACATCAGAAATATGCACAACAAAAATTTACACAAACTTATCTTAGAAGATGATCCAAATATCCTCTTGAACAGTCCCCAAGTCTGCTCCTCGATTTTTGTGCAAGAAATTCGTACCACAGTACGACCGTCACAACATTCAATGTTGTACGGACCATTTAGAAATTCGTGCCACAAATTTTGGGTTTGCTGTATGGAATTTCCAGCATTAAATATGCCTCGATTTCTGTGCCAACCTACCTCGAAATGCATGCACCTCCTTTGTTGTACGAACTGTACTTTCCTTTCCTGTACGACCTCTCCAAAATCCGTACTATACGGCCCTTTGTTGGTCGTACCCTCTGTCTCGGCCCTCGATTTATGTGTTGTACTTTTGCCTTGGAATGCATGCCAATGCTCAACAACCTTCCTCTCTTCTCCTGCTCGACTTCTTCTCTCTCTCTCTTGCTCTCCAAAACTCATGAAGAATAAAGAATGGGGGCACCTCCTTACCCTAATCGACTTAATGAGGGAAGTTGAAGGGTTTCTTAATCCAATGTTCAAGATTGAATTAGATGAGTGGTTGAGATGTAATGTCTATTCACTCACCCTCTTCACTTAAGTCATAAAGTCACTTTTAATTCATATCTCAAGAATTAAATGACCAGTGTCCACATTAGACATTTTACCACCCCCTAGGCACCTAGGTGATGAGAAACATTTGCCTAGGTACTTTTTAATTATTTTTAACATGGCTATGTAGCCTGGTGCTTGGAAATAAATTTAAAGTCACTAGACTTATTGGATTTGAATTATTTTTAATCATCAAGGGGCTTCCAGTCCAAAATATGATATATAATTTTCAGGATTATCTGCGTAGAGTAAATCATTAATCTATGATCCATATACATGAGTATTAATCGTAACTGACCAATTTCTCGTGATTTTGAATAGTCCACTTAGCACCCATTGCATTGTGTGATGCTCACAGGAGTGAAAAAGTGGGATTGAAACTAGTGAAATGAATCACATAGCATCAATCATCACCTTCGGGGCTTGCACCCAGTAACCAGGACTTCCTGAGAGGTAACCAGGACTAACCCATCCCAAGACTCCTTGGCTCAAGCACACATCACTATAGAGTTTTCCCCACAATCTGTTGATGTTTGGACAACATCGGGAAGACATTCTCTTAGAATAATAATTAATAATATAATTATTGATTATTAAATATCATATATAATAAGTAAATGATAATAAAAAATAGTTATTGATTATTCAAGGGACGTATCCTTTCATGGATGGTCACCATATGTTCCCTATATATGGAACACTCATCATTGTAATAATATATTGATTATATCTCATATGAAGAAAAACAACATGGTATCAGAGTGGGACTGCGCTTGACTCCTTCACAGGAGGGCCCAGGAAAATGAGAGTAGAGTAAAATGTCGGGAGTGTTAAATTTATGGGGTTGTTACAATCTCTATGTACAACATATTTATTTTTTTACTCCTACCTAAATTATAGAAATAATTCCATAAATTATGGTGGGCAGTAATTTCTAGTAAAAATGTCTAATTACCTAAATATGAGGAATGTAATGCATATTTACTTCTACATATATTTATGCAAAGAATGGCGGAACAATTTAACCAAGTCAAATGCTATGTGGATGGATTATAACCAAATTAATCTTTGGTTAGTTACAGAGGTATTCCCCAACTATTTATATTTATAAGAAAGAAAATTGAATTGAATTTTAAATTTAATTTTTCAAAGAGACGTGTCTTTTTTGGATCAATCTAATATTACTATAAAAAGACACTTGAAAGACACAACAATAGAAACACGTATTTTTTCTCTCTCACACGTGGGATAAGTGATCTAAGGAAGAGACTAAGAAGTTGAAATTTTCCGAGTTACTAACTGATGTTCTAGTGTTTACTAAAGTAATATCGTATATCATTGGAAGTAATTACCACTTGTGGAAAATTGTGTTTGTTTAATTTAACACTAGAAAATCAACATGGTTAGTCGTATGACATCGAGTATATGATGGATGTGTGTTGGTAGCCGTATGACATCGAGTATATGATGGATGTATGTTGGTCATAGTAGAAGACATATTATTTGGAGGGTCACTGTATATAGTTGTGCACAAGATAAATTGATCTCCTCTAGGAGATGCTTTTTGTTGTTCTTGTTTTTGGTTCCGGGAAGGTCACATGTAATAGCTCTGAGAAGAAGCCATAATGACGGTCGCAGGAAGAAGACATGGAGGGAAAGACCTTCCAACATGATATCAAGGAGAGACATTGCCAAACATGATGCTCATATACAAGAAGTCTCTAGGAGCAATGTACCTCCTAGGATGGGACCATGCCAAATAGCAGAGACAGTTCCAATGATCATGGATACAGCGAGTCAAGAATGACAGTAGCACAACTATGGTCGGTCCAGTAGAGGAGGAAAACATATTATGAGACTCAGAGGGAGCAGATGTAGCAGTCCCAGTACATGAGTTGAGCCATGAGATGTTGAGGAAGCAAGCATGGAAACAGTTCCAGTGTATGTAGAGGCATTGCCAGAGAGGGAGGCGATACTACATCTAGAGGGAGCAGAGATTGAATTACCTCCAGAGAAGGAGAAAGAGCTACCCTCAGTGTCAGAGGGAGAAGAGACAGAGGAGGAGTCACCTCCAGCTCCAGAGGGAGTGTTGATGTTTTTCAGCTTCCTGAGACATTGGTTTCATGAGGGAACCTAGATATATCAAGTATGGTCCAAGATGACTTAGCATGATCAACATTTACCTATGTTTCTCTGGGCAAAGGAATCCATCACTGCAGTGTATGTTTAGAAAAAAAGTCCTCATAAGACTTTGAGGAACATGATGCTCGAATAGGCCTTCACCGAAGTGAAGCCTGAGGTTGGACACTTCAGGATATTTGGGTGTCCAGTATACATTCTTGTACCCAAGGAAAAAAGGATCAAGCTAGACCCTTCAGGCAGAAAGGGTACATTTGTGGGGTACAATGAGTCTTCGAAGGCATACCGGATCTACATCCCTGGTCAGAAACAAATTGAGGTGAGCAGAGATGTTACCTTTGAGGAGGAGGTATCATTTGAAGAGATCTAGAGGATCTCACATGGAGATTGATCAAATTGATCCTGTTGATCCTGTTGATCCTGTAGCTCTAATTGATGTTCCCATAGATATTGTAGTAGTTCGGAAGAGACCTACATGGGCTCGTCAGACTCTGCAGGAGGTAGAAGGATATGTAGCTCCTCGTGGTACCTTCCGAGTGAGCAAGTTACCTCAAAGATATTCATGCTATGCCGCAACTATGAGCCACATCATTCATTTTGAGCCTTCCTGTTATGAGGAGGCAACTAGTCATCCAATATGGAGAGATGTCATGATGGAGGAGTATCAATACATCATGAAGAATGATGTGTGGGATATTGTTCTGAGACCTGAGGAGAAGTCTGTAGTGACTTCCAAATGGATCTACAAGATCAAACACACAATTGATGGGAGCATCGAGAGGCACAAAACGAGATTTGTTGCTAGAGGATTCTCTCAGGTGGAGGGAATATATTATGAGGAGACATTTGCTCCTATTGCTCGATACACTTCTATCCTGATGATTATTTCTTCTGGAACATCCATGGGTTAGAGAGTACATCAGATGGATGTAAAGACAACCTTTTTCAATGGAGAGATTGAGGAAGAAGTATACATCGAGCAACCAGATAGTTTCGTGATACATGAGAAGGAGTCTCATGTGTGCAGGTTGAATATGGCCTTGTATGGACTCAAGCAACCACCTCGTGCTTGGTATGCAAGGATTGATGGACACCTGTTGATTTTTGGGCTTCAACAAAAGTGTTGTCGATCCCACCTTGTACTATAAGACTGTTAATGGTGAGTCCCTGATTTTGGTCCTCTACGTTGATGATTTATTCCTCACTGGTACAGAGAGCCTTATTGTTGAATGCAAGTATGTGTTGGCCTCTAAGTTTGAGATGAAAGACCTTGGTATGATGCACTACTTTTTGGGACTAGAGGTGTGGTAGAGAACTGATGAGATCTTCTTGAGTCAGGGGAAGTACACAGTTGAGATATTGAAGAAGTTTGGGATGTTGAACTTGAACCCTGTGGCTACACCAATAGTGACGAATCTGGTGAAACTAAGTGTGTCTTTTTCCGATTATGACGAAATTGATCTGACTATGTACATACAACTGATTGGATCATTGATGTATCTGGTTAACACCAGACCAAATATTTGTTATGCAGTGAGTGCACTTAGCCAATTTATGAGTCAGCCGAGATAGACACTAGATTGTTGCGAAGCATGTGTTGAGATACCTGCTAGGCACAGTTGGACATGGTCTGAGATGACCAGGTTGTTGATGTTCTTACCAAACTGGGATGAAGTTCAAGTACTTCCATGACAGACTTGGTGTGGCAAAGAATGCCTCCCTCGCTGAGAGGGAGTGTTGATGTTTGCAGCTTCTTGAGACATTCTCTAGATCGTACTCCTCTGTGATTGAGTTGAGTTGATCTGTGATGACACTTATCCTAGAAGGGATAAGTGGGACACTTGTCTGAGAAGGGATAAGTGTGTTTGGGCTTATAGCCCAACGTCCCTTGTGGAGAGCACATGAGGACACGTCCCATGTGGAGAGCACATGAGGACATGTCAAGGGAGTTGA
>ML778007.1:78406-102633 GCA_009831015.1 Picea engelmannii
AGCATCAAGCTAACATTCACTCACATGTGTGTACTTGTGGTGAAAGATCCTGGTGTGATCTTTGTCCTAGTCATGATGATTTGACAAGGAATGATAAAGACTCAAGATGCTATATGTTATTACATGCGGACCCAGAGTGAGCCTCATCTCAAAGAGAGTCAATTGGCTCAAAAGGGAGAGCTGCAAAGGGAGTTTCTCCTCGGTTCAGGTGGGAGAGATGTCTCCCAAGACTGACATACAAGTGTCATGAGTCTAGGGTGAAGTTTGTATACTTCATAGACAAGCTTGGCATGATGCAGAATGTTTCCCTCGTTTAGAGGGAGTGTTGATGTTTGAACAACATCGGGAAGACATTCTCTTAGAATAATAATTAATAATAGAATTATTGATTATTAAATATCATATATAATAAGTAAATGATAATAATAAATAGTTATTGATTATTCAAGGGACGCATCCTTTCATGGATGGTCACCATATGTTCCCTATATATGGAACACTCATCATTGTAATAATATATCGATTATATCTCATATGAAGAAAAAAAACACAATCAAGCCCACTTAGCTTGCTACCTCATTTGCACTCACACACACTAGCTATGTAGCTAAGAAGAGGAAGTGCGCAAGTCTCAGAGGGAGATGCTACTGCAACTAGGAGGTGACGTTGTGGAAGTTCTTGGTCTATCTCTTGGGTATCTCTTGGTTAAGTGGTGCATTACTCTTCCCTAGTCAAGGGTTAGAGGAGGATCTTCTGCTTTGTTAGTTCTCTCTTGGAGAGAGGCATTGTTCTTGGTTGGTGAATCTATATTGAGGAAGTTTGCTGGGTTTTTTCCCCTAGAGGGTTTTCCTAGGGTAAATCTTGTGTACGCTGTGAATGTTATTCTTTCAGTGATCCTTAATATGCAGTTATTGTGCTAATGGTTTAATAAGTAAAAGAATGCTAAACTAGTTAACTGCTTAAGATGTAAAAATCAACATGGTATCAGAGCGGGCCTGAAAGAAGGCATTTTCATAGCACTGGAAAACTCGCTGAAGAAGCTAAAGACCCTCCTAACCCTAGCGCACCTTTTCCATGGAACAATTTTCAGTATTGGACAAATTTTAAAAATTAGGGTTTTTGCATAAACCCTAAAGGTGATGTCATCCACCTTACTGGAGGACGTTGGTCAAAGTAAGACCATCTAGGAGCTCACCCTTGGAGAGCGCATCTAGTCCCTGGATCATGATTCCAAAATTTGAAGTTTGAGAAATTAGGGTTTCCTCATAAAACCCTAATTTTGCAGTACTTGTTGCAGTTGCAATATCAGTTGCAGTTGCAGCACCAATTGCAGTACGAGTTGCTGTGAAAGTTTTTGTGAAGTGGTGGGACTAATTTTTTATTGTCCTAGTGCGCCTTACCCTAGCAAATCCCCAGCTACCTGATTACAAGTTGGAGCACCTTTGAAGTTTTAAAGGTTCGTCATTTCTTACCGCTGCTATCGGATGGTGCCACTACTTGTCGATGCTGTCAGAGGTATGTATTTATGTATATTTAAACTGTATCATTATCTTAAGGGTATTTGCAGGAGAAGGGATCTTTTGTCCAAACAACAACCGTAGATCCATAAGGATATGAGATCCAGCACATTCAGAGGAACAATGCTTCCCAGGTTTGATTATTTTAATATGCCTCTATTTGTTATGGCATTATTGTGATCTTATGAACATCTAGGTTGTATTTTGATCTGTTGAAGTTATGACTATCATACTAACCATTTGTAAAAATTAAAGTATTAGATTGATTAAGGTTGAGATTATAGAGTTTATTCTCTAACTTAGATTTCTGTCAAGAAAGCATATTATCTTAGTACAGAGGACAGGTTGAATATACTTGTTATATTGAGTGAAGGAGACTCGGAAGAAAAGCAACAACACTCATTCTTGAGGACAAGACTCTAGGTTCCAGGTTTGATTGATTAAGTTGATAAGATTCAAATTTGCACATATCAAGTTTGATAACTGCCACATTACAAGTAAACACTATAGTTGTGTTAGAAATCTTTGAAAAGTTTTATTATTGAATACTTGGTAGCATGTGAGCACTATTGATATAAATGCTTATTGTAATCATTTACTAGATCTAACTAACATCTCCTCTCAGAGAAACTTCTCGTTTTGTTTCTAGGTTACCATGGAGGAATGATTGATCACAACACTATAAGAGTGTTGCTCTCATTTCTTATTATTGTATTTCTTACTTTTTGACCCTTGTTTCAGGTAGGTCACAAGTGATAGCTCTAAAGAAGCTACTGTGACGATTGCTTTGGCTATTGTTTTTATTATTATTATAAAGAGTATTATTCTTGTCTATTATTTCTCCCTTGTTGTTCTTGTTCTGGGCAGGTCATAGGTGATAACCCTGAGGGAGCTATAGTGACGGTTGCAGGAGGCAACATATTAGATGAGACATGGAGCAGACTATCCAAGTTGTATACATGACCGTATACATCCATGTACCAAAGAAGAAGAAAATGAAGAAGGGTACTTTTGCGAGATACAGAGTATCTCATATGGAGATTGATTGTAAAGAGAAGAAGGCTCCAAAGATGACAGAACAAATCCCTCTAGTGCAGATTGATCACTCTTCAGATCATTAGGAAAAGTTAGTAGAGCCAGAAGGGCCTATCCAGAATCATTGCAGTCATCAGGAAGAAACTAGCATGGTCCCGTGACACTTTTCAAGATGCAAAGCCATATGGCATTGACTAGATAAATCATGAGGAGCATATGGCTCCACCAGTGGTGAGGCAGGCGGCCCCACCAAGTACCAGCTCAGAAGGAGCTAGAGTTTAGAGGGAGTAAGGAGGAGTAGCCTCCCCAGGACCATTCGTAGAGATGTACAAAGCCTGATTTGTGTCCAGAGAATTCTCCCAGCAAGAGGGAGAAGACTATGACGAGACACTTGCTCCAATAATCAGAAGAAGTATATATAGAACAACCGTGATCCATTAAAAGAAGCCGATACAATATGAAATTCAGAGGGAGCAAGTATGACAATCCCTATATTTGAGATTGAGTTATCTCCGGTGCCAATTGGTGCAGTACATGAGTCGGGCCATGGAGACATGACTACAATAGAAGATTGAGTTACCTCCAAAGAAAGAGGAAAAGCTATCCTCGGTGTCAGTTATTGAGCCACTGTCAGTTTCAGATGAAGTTGTTGCCGTAAAAGAGTAGAGGAGCTACTCTCAAATTTCAGTAGCTACGGTGAGAATGGAGTAGTCATTCTTAGCTTCAGAGCAACTGTAGGTGCAGAGTCCCAGTCCTAGAGGATCAGTTGCAGAGAGAGTAGAGGAGAGCTAGCACATGATTGTGTAGATTGAGTTGCAGCTTAGCAAGTGTATCGGTTTGGTACAATGTGATGTGAAAATTTGGTTCGTTTATATATTTGACGAACACGAGGACAAATATATGTTTTGCGGTGAACACATTGAGTTGGTACATGATTGAGCCTAGACATGTTCACCCGATTATGGAAAAACATTTGATGAGCTACCTAAAGGGTACAATCGATTATGGACTCAGATATATCTCGGATTATGAGATAAGATTGCAAGGATACACAGATTCAGATTGGGCAGGCAGTGTCACAGACCAAAAAAGTACATTCGGATGTTTCTTTAGTATGGGATCAGCTGTGATCTTGTGGTTCAGTGAGAAACAAACTTGTATGGCACTCAGTTTCGCAGAGGCATAGTATGTGGCCGCATGGTCAGCTTGTGGCGAAGCAGTATGGCATCGGAAGTTGATTTCAGAATTGTTTGATCTCGAGTTGGAGGAAACCTGTATCTATTATGACAACCAGAGTTGCATAAAGTTGTTAGTGAACCCGATGTGTCATGACAAGTCCAAGCATATCGAGATCAAGTACCATTACATCCGAGAGATGATACAGAAGGGAGCAGTAAAACTCCATTATGTTCCTACCGACGAGCAGGTAGCAGACGTGTTAACCAAGCCTCTGTCAAGAGAGAAGTTCGAATACTTCAGAGATGAGCTTGGTGTGGTCCAGAAGGATTTTCCCTCATGAGAGGAAGTGATGTGTTCCCTAGAAGCGGGAAGTGATGTGTTCCCCAGAAGCGGGAAGTGATGTGATCCCTAGTAGCGGGAAGTGATGAGATCCCCAATAGAGTAAGCTACCCTAGGGCGAGTTGGTAACCCCAACGCAGGCTGGTATGCTACCCCAGGGCAAGTTGGTAACCCCAACGCAGGTTGGTAAGCTACCCCAACGTAGGTTGGTAACCCCAACGCAGGTTGGTACGCTACCCCAGTGCAGGTTGGTACACTACACCAATGCAGGTTGGTAACCCCAACGCAGGATGGTACGCTACCCCTGCACAGGTTGGTAACCCCAATGCAGGCTAGTACGCTACCCCAGTGCAGGTTGGTAATTCCAACGCAGGCTGGCATGCTACCCCAGTGCAGGTTGGTAACTCCAATGCAGGTTGGTACGCTACCCCAGCACAGGTTGGTACGCTACCCCAGCACAGGCTGGTATGTTACTCCAGTACGAAAGGCTGGTGAAAGTGCAGAACTTCTAATGATATATAGATCCGTGATTGACAACAAGACAATGACCAAGTATGCAGAAGCGTAGAAGCAGTGATGGTGACCGTGACAAGAAGAATACCTTCCTTGCTAAGAGGCAGTGTTGAAGAATTGAATAGCTTCGGAAGATATCCATATTGTATTTGACCAAGACAAACCCTAAAGAATATTATTATATTATATTTGTTAATTAGGCCCTATTGTGCCTTGACATGTAAAAGAGAAAATGAAAGGGTAAAGTAACAAGTCGGCCCAGACCTAATTTTAGGCTGGCCAAACCACTATTTATAAGGGATGCCAGAGCCTCATTTGCACTCACACACACTAGCTCTGCAGCTAAGAAGAGGAAGTGTGCATGTCTCAGAAGGAGATGCTACTACAGCTAGGAGGTGACGTGGAAGTTCTTGGTCTATCTCTTGGGTATCTCTTGGTTAAGTGGTGCACTACTCTTCCCTAGTCAAGGGTTAGAGAAGGATCTTCTGCTTTGTTAGTTCTCTCTTGGAGAGAGGCATTGTTCTTGGTTGGTGAATCTATATAGAGGAAGTTTGCTGGGTTTTTTCCCCTAGAGGGTTTTCCTAGGGTAAATCTTGTGTATGTTGTGAATGTTATTCTTTCAATCCTTAATATGCAGTTATTGTGCTAATGGTTTAATAAGTAAAAGAATGCTAAACTAGTTAACTGCTTAAGATGTAAAAATCAAGAGCATATCCATGAGTATTAATCATAACTGACCAATTTGAATTATTATTTTAAGTTCTGGATATCAACCATAGAATCTATAATCTTAAAAGTTGGAGGTCATAATACCTCAGTTTTTAGTATTTTGGCACTCCAATTTAGTATGATATCTACTGCTTTCTTTTGTTTGTGTTATCACTGAGAAAGTCCGATTATAACTTTGCTTTGATCATTTGAAGTTGAAAATGAATTTTGACTTTAGTGAATTCAAACTTGGCCCAGATGATATCTTCCTCCTATAACTATTGTTTATTTTATTAATATTCTTGAAATTGTTCCTTTCATGCTTTTGTTACATACACTAGCCCCTTAAAGAACTGAAGCATGAGCTTTTAATCTTTGGAACAGAAAATGCTTTATAGTGCATGGATAAGAATTTCAGAACTGCAAGACTCGGTTATAATGAAGCGCATAGAGCTGCATAAGGCAATGCATGCAAACAAGTTGAGGTCTGTTCTTTCAGAACAAGTGAGCTTTCTAACCTACATTAACTCCGTATATCTTATTTTTTTCTTCGACATTTTTTTCATAAAAAACTATCTGGCATTCCATATTCTGATATCTTTCTTTTGACATAAGAGTTCAATGCTTGAATATTTAGTCGACTTAAACATATATTTTATTATTTCTTTTAGAATGGTATATTTATAAGGAATTTAGAGCCCAACATTTGGTAACTGTTAAAGATAGATGTCTTTGAAGAAAATGGGAATAGTACATATCTTACAGGGGATACTCACAGACTTTAAAGTGGATTTATGACAAAAACTCAAAAAGCCTAACTGTATTTGACTAAAAACGGAAAGTAGTATTCTATGTGCATGTTTCAGGCAGCTAAAAACAGGGTCTTGATATTTCAACATACAATATTCAACTTAAACTGCAAAAAGATTGAACTTCAGTTTGATGTAGTTTATCATAGAAATACCATTTCGTAAGAACTTCAACACAAGTACTTTGAGTAGAATTCTTCCAGCAATACTAACCTAGGAAATAACTATGGTTTGGGTACTCTTATTCATTGTAGATACTTTAGGCTTGACTTGAATCTAGTTTTAGTAACTTCGCACAGAGTTTGGGTAGCAAAACTTTTTCGATTTAAATTAACATAATTCTGCAGTAACTTCAATAGAAAAAAGACAAGAAAAATAATCCCTCACACATAACACTATGTTGAATTTTAAGACTTCAAAGTTCAATGTCCTGCAAAAACAGACATAACAGAAAGGTTGTGAATATTATGCCCTTAGAAAGAAAAGCTGCACTAAGTAATATGTGGGAGGTTTTGGTTTTATAGATGATTTGATTGGCTTTGGCTGTTTTCAAAGGAATTTTGTTCTATATATTTCTAACAAATTCCATTCCAAAGAGCACTTAACGTGGAATAAAGATCCTGACCTTCAAATTATGATTCATCCCTCTATATTATATCCATATTAACTAAGCATGCTCAGACACATGGGAAGGCCATTGAACAGTCTGTTTTTGTACCAGTCTATATACAATTGACAAGAAGATTTGGTAGATCAAAACATTGCATGATTTTTTACTAAAATGAGTTAATGCCAAGTGCAATATGCTTTCCTAAAATTCTTTGCAGACATACACCCTTAAGAAAATAGATTGTGATTTCTTTATGCTTATAAACTAGATGGCATTTAAAATTTTGATTGACTACAATTAGACCTGTGGGAAGATCATAGCAGAAAAGTATTGTTGAACCCTGTCAGATTAGAACATGTAGAACTGATGCCTGTATTTCAAAGTCCTGATAAGAAGATACAATATCTTAATTCGAATTTTTTTTAAGTCTGGAAGACCATAGCAGAAAAGTATTGTTGAACCCTGTCAGATTAGAACATGTAGAACTGATGCCTGTATTTCAAAGTCCTGATAAGAAGATACAATATCTTAATTCGAATTTTTTTAAAATCTGGAAGACCATAGCAGAAAAGTATTGTTGAACCCTGTCAGATTAGAACATGTAGAACTGATGCCTGTATTTCAAAGTCCTGATAAGAAGATACAATATCTTAATTCGATTTTTTTTTAAGTCTGGAAGATCATAGCAGAAAAGTATTGTTGAACCCTGTCAGATTAGAACATGTAGAACTGATGCCTGTATTTCAAAGTCCTGATAAGAAGATACAATATCTTAATTCGATTTTTTTTTAAGTCTGGAAATATCCAATAGAAGTCTGGAAATCAGGACATAACGTTATTGAGAAATTTTATGTAGCATCACAACAAATATACATATGGTTATAAAGAACCATATTATAAGATAATTCCAGCTCGGATAGCTTAAGTGAAACCCTTCTCAAGCTTTTATTCAATATACAATGTGGTAAAAACTCTGCAATTAAACAGCCTCCATGATGTAATTTTTGTTTGTAAATTAAACAACACAAATTTAACTGCCTAGGCCCTAAGGTTTTACTTTTATGTAAAATTAGATGTACTTCTAACTTTTAAGTTGAACATGAACCCAATGAAGTCGATCTCATTTAACATTCTGCATGGCTCCATTATTGCTCAGTTGTCTATCTGTTTCTCTACCTGATTACCTGATTATGAACAGGCCTACAGAAGAGAACAGAAAAGAAGAGGGAAACAAGATGTATGGATGCTTTCAATTTGAAACGAAAATGTGTGCTCATTAACAAAATCTACATCCCTTCTTGGTCCCACTGTTCTCCCTTTTTGAACAAAGCTACTAGGGATGGTTAAAAAATTGTTCCAAGGGTATGCACATGACAAAAACATATTTCCCACTATAAATATTTAGGACCCAAGGGAAATCCATTCTTAAATTCAACTACTCTAGTCACATAGTAAGATGTGACCTCAACACTTAAATCAGCAGAGCAGACAGTGGTACCTTTCTAGTTGAATAAATAACACCCGATTTCAAGCACCTTAAGTTTGTTTAATAATTATTAAAAAAATAGAGAATCAATAAAACCTGCAACAAATAAGAGTGGCTTTGATGCCCCAAAATTTGGAAAAATTATGGAACAGTCTCTGCGTGAGAAGATTAAGATGTATTTCTCAATTATCTGAAAAAGTGAAAATCTGAGAAATTTGGATATAGCTAATTGAGGAATGTGTTAGTTGTATATTTCACATTTGCTTGAGAACTTGCTGATATGAATAGTATGTGTATAATTTCAGAAGGCTTATCTAGAAGACTGGGCGTTGCTAGAACAAGATCATCGCAATGCCCTTTCAGGAGCCATTAAAGATTTAGAGGCGGCCACTCTCCGAGTTCCGATCACTGATGGAGTAAAGGTACGGATTTTGGGTCACTTTTCCTTGTGAAATATTTTGTTACAGACCTGTTGTATGTTTTCTGGGAAGCAATCTGAAACATAACAGATCATGCAATCCAGTGAAGATATGTTCAAATTTGAATTGTTAGGAAGCCTATTATAGGCGTTTTATCCATTGAAAACATGAATTGTAGTAGATGGTTCTCTTGGACTCTTTCTTGATGATTCTTCTCTAGATCTAGTTATTGAAATACGGGAGCATTTTAATGAGTCCAATTGATGCACAGGCTGACATCCGAGAGGTGACGGAAGCCCTCAATTCAGCAGTTAATGTAATGGGGCCAATAAGCTCCTCTATATGCAGTCTGCTTCCCAAGGTTAGGGAAACTATCCCATTCTTTTCTTACTCTTGATTGGTAGAGATTCAATGCTTCGCTTTAGCCATTAAGAAATGATAAGTGTAAAAAACTGATAGAATACATTCTTTGGGATGTTTCCTTGAATTTTTGCAAGTAGTCCCTTGAAGATTTTATTCTTTTAGCTCAATACACTTTATGCTTCGCTGTAGGCGTTATGCATATTGCTTCAATGCATTATGTTCAATATGATCGATATATTACCAATATGGTTAAAGTGATCAGTTTTTCTGAATAACTTAGTTTTGTTTATTCTTTTAGCTCAATACACTTTATGCTTTGCTGTAGGCGTTATGCATATTGCTTCATTGCATATGTTCAATATGATTGATATATTACAAATCTGGTTAAAGTGATCAGTTTTTCTGAATAACTTAGTTTTGTTTATTGTTCTGTAGTTCTAAATCGGCTTACTACTATGTAAAATAGGAGAAAGTGGTTGTGCAAAAGACCTACATGTTATCAAGCTTAAGAACCTGGTTAGGATTCTCAAACCTGATACTTGATTTGGGTAAAGTTCTTGTTGGGATAAACCTAGGTTGTTTGTGCTAAACTCCCATCAACGCTAGAAGAAACAACAAAAACCCAAGAGTAACCCACCCATAAAATTGAAGAAACCCTACTACAAAATGTCTTTAATTTATGCCTATCCAGCACTGAAAGCAGCAATTGAAAGGGCAAGCACAAAAAACTCTAAATTCAGTCCAAGTAAGAAGTGGAGGATGAAACGAAACAGAAGAAAATGCAAATGCGGGACGGAAATGCACCAAAGCATGAACTAATCACATTAATACTTGATCAATCCACTTAATTCTGTAACAGACATTTCCTTAGGTACTCCAGATGAAGCACCATAACATTCGCATTGTCCTTAATAACCCTGTGGATGACTCATTCTTAAACTAGCAATTGTCCCAGAGAGTGCAAAGGTTGCACTAATGGAAGCGTAGTGTAACCAAAAAAATATCCAAAATATTTCTTGGAAATCAGAATGCCAAAAATATGAGACATAAACTAATTTAATCAATATCTCGACGAAACATTGGATTCAAAGGTAGCTGCCAGCGATTCATTGGTTGAAATGCATCATGTGGTCAGGCTTGGCTTCTATGAATAGCAACAAAATGTTGCCTTATCCTAAAATAAGCATAGACTTTGACTCTGCATTCATAGCCCAATAAAACAAGGGCCATTTGACCACAAGCTAAAAAAAATTGAAACATAGAAACGAGCAACAACAAATGGTGGTTGCTTGCTTGCTCTAGGTGTGGTTACTTGTTCACGTTAGGGCGTATATATATATATATATATATATATATATATATATATATATATATATATATATATATATATATAAAATAAAAAAATGATCGGGTTTGATAGACATATGGAGTATTGAAAGAGCTTTAGGAACCTTCTTTCAGTTATAAAATTCGACTTTCGAGCTCCTCTTATTAGCTCTTGAATATCTAAGCTTACTATTCATTTTTGGAAAAATCCATGCATCATAGAGGAAGTTTGATCGTTCCATAGTGTCTGAAGCAGTGTTTTTAAGTCAAATTTGTCTTTTGTTTCATTTTTAAAAAATGCCTTTGTGTTCGCGTTAGATCTAAATATTTTACTCCTAGCGTGTCACGGTCGTCCATTATTAAAGGGGTAAATAACTTTGGTTTTATAAAGTTTGTTGTTAAAATTATTTACACCATTTGTATCGTCTTTATGGTTTCCTCGTTGGTTTTGTGCTCGTGGCCATGTCATTTGTAGAAGTTTCGACACCCTCTTTTGTTTTCATACACTTTAGATCACCTTGTTATTCTTGGGTTGCCCGAAGTATTATTGTGGATCACTGAAGCCTCTTTTTTACTTTTAGAGCATCTGCCTTGATTTTTCAAGCCTCAATACCTTCAATTATTTTCAACCTCTTTTGCTTCCTTTTGATGTGTACCTTTTACGATGGGATGTCATCTTAGCACGTGTTGTTTGGAGTATTGGTTTTTGGTTAGATTGGAGCACTCCTAATCTTTGATACTTGTACTTTGATACTTGTAGTTGCTTTGTCAGATCACTTTCATCTTCCACATTGTCATCTTCTATACACTTTTTTTCTCCATCTTGCTCAACATCTGTTAGGGACCTAACCCGCACATATATTCGGATGTAATAAAGGTCAATATTAATAAGGCCTTGCAATAAAGTAGAATAAGTCGAATGTAAGAAGACCTAATAGAAGCTTCTGCTTCTAGAAAGATCTTCCTCTAGATGGTTCTTTTGATAGACATATTTAGTATAAATAAGAGTCGAGGGTATGAGAACCCTAACTTGGATATTATTGTAATAGAGCTCTGCTCAACTAGAGGTTGCCCCCTCGAAGAGACCTGTGAACATTGCTCTCAGTAATCGAAGTGCTCTTTCTGGTGTTATTCTGTTATCATTTCAGTATTAGTGTGGTGTTATTCTGGTTATCTTGTTGTTTATCAGCCATTTCTAGCATTTTATTTATGTTCTGCATACTTTTTATATCTGGAATATTACAAGTGGTATCAGAGCACTTTCCTCGGCAGAACTTGTGGGTTAAATTTTTTTTCAGGGTAGAGACGTATTCCGACGTCTTTAGGCCACAGAGATCTGTCGTTACGCACATAAACCCGTGGTTGAGAGATTCATACACGCGGGAAATACAAGTGGTACTTAAGCGCATATCTGTTGGCCACCCTTGTAACCAATGTTACAAGAACCAAACCGGTCATTGAATCGATCGACCCCAAAAATCGGAACCGAATCGGAACCGGAAAAAAATCGGATCAAAAAACCGGTCACTAAAAATACATAAAATATTCAAATTTTTGAAAAACAAATACATATTCATGTGCATCCATGTGAATCTTTGTCTTTCCCTTCAACCACTCTTCTCTCTGCCCAGTGCCTACAAATAAGACAGAGGTTGGTGTGCARATACACCACTAAGTCACTTGACACGATGATAAAGAGAAGAGTTCAACAGAAGAATTTATACTTGAGTGAAGGGTACATTTTTACTGGGGTCGTGACAGAAGAGTTCAACAATTAATGCCACCAACATCGAGGTATATAAAGGGTATGGTGCCCTTGATTAAATGTCAGTTTCATACCCTCTTACATGATAGAATCCAGTGGAAACATTGCAATCCTGCCAATCTTGAAATCCTGAAAACCATTAAGTCTGCTGAATTTTGAATGGGACCTAAAATTCTACTTTCTCCATATGAAGTCCAATGAGGTTGGAACCACTCTTAAACATCCTGAAACAATTAATGGTAATGTTAAAAATTTAAGTAAAAGTGACATTCTCCTTTCTCTTTCATTTTCAAATGAAAGAGAAAGGAGAATGTCACTTTTACTTTAAGAATTTAATATTACCATTAATTACTCAAGAGAAGCCAAATGAGTAGTGTGAGTGAAAGAGAGGGGGTGGGGTTGGCTTTATAGCTTCATTCGGGGCTCTAAACAATTCTAGAAGCTTACCATGCACGCCCCTAACCCTAATTTAAAAAAAAAAAAAAAAAATTCCCTCACTTTTCCAACTGTAGGCCTCATTGGCAAAAACAAACCGGTTCCGTACGGAACCGGCCGGTTCAGGCAAAAAAAACCGGTTCCGTACGGAACCGGTCTGAAGCGGTTCAGGGGGCCGGTTTGAACAGGTCAGGGCTCGGAACCGGTCGAACCGGCCGGTTTTACCGGTTCTGGTTCGGTTCTTGTAACATTGCTTGTAACCCCTGTTGGTACCCCTTCGAGTGGTAGCGCATCAAACAACACCTGTGTACGGATCGGCCTAGATTACCTGAAGCCCTCTTTAGATAAACCGATCGACCGTCTAACTGCTATAGTGCCACCGAGAACAACACTCGGGAAGATACTCTCTAGTACCTGGGTAGTCGGGTAGTACGGCTAAGGGCACGGTCTAGCCTCCTTAGTTGGTGCCCTAAGATATTGGGTCGAGTACTACTGTTGGACCCCGCACGTATATCAGAGAGTTATAGCACAGGGCAAACCCTTGTCTGTAGAACCCTTGAATACCTAACCCTTGGGGACGAAAACAAAAAAATTAAAACAGACAAGATCTATTGCCGCGGAACTATGTTCGGGTTGCCAAATCACTACACATTTCTTCCTGGTTAAGCATGTGGGCATTTCATCACTACAGTATTCTTCAGACCGGAGTATAACTCCGTAGGTGTAAAAAAAAAATTGCACCATTATTTAAGACCTATTCCATTGGATTTATCTCTTTGCCCTTATCACATTCATACATATCATTTTTCAGCAAAATTTTTGACCCCACCCGCCCCATTTCGGTTCCCTCGTCATCATGGCCCATACCCGTAGCCAAGACTTGGAAGCTCGCTTCAATACCTTGCAATCTAATTTCACAGAGACCCAACAAGAAGTGAAACAGCTCAGTGCCAATGTTGCTGCCATCAATACAACCATGCAGTGTTCCATCGCCGCCTCAATCGAGGAACTCAAACAAGACATGACTACCCAGCTTGAATCTATTGTTTTGATGATCTGCAGCAAGCTGCATATCCCTGCAGATAACCCTTTATCTGACCCACCTCCACATACTGAAGTTGAAACTTCCTCTCATTCCCATAATTTTCAGCCCCATCACTTTCAACGTGACCTACGCCTTCCGCGGGTGGATGTGACCAAATTTGATGGCTCGGATCCCACTGGTTGGGTAACCCAAATGGAACATTATTTCTCTTTATATGGCATTACAGATGACTTGGCCAAACTCTGGTATGGTGTTCTCCATCTAGATAAAAAACGTTGGCAATGGTGGCAATGGAGAAAAATTTCATGTCAAGGGTATATTGTTTGGACACACTTTGTCACAGAGCTTTATGAATGCTTTGACACTGACACCAACCATTTAGGCCGTTTGACAAAGTTGAAACAATCCGGAACAGTGGAAGACTTTATAGCTTCTTTTGAGCACCTGGCTTTTCGGACAAAGGGCATGTCTGATGCCTTTTTCCGAGAATGTTTTATCAGTGGCCTCAAGGATGAGATTCGTGCCCATGTCCTCATGGCTCGGCCTCAGAGTTGGGTGGAGGCTACTAAAAGAGCTAAATAAGCACAACAGGTTGTATCTTCTCAAAACCGGAAACCCTCCTTTATCCCTCGCACTAAACCAGTAAATCCCACTACTCCCTTTGCTCCACTAAAGATCCAAAAATTGACCAGGGCTGAAACGGTTGAACGCCAACTCAAAGGCCTTTGTTATAATTGTGATGACAAATATTTTCCGAGCCACAAGTGTAAGGAACAAAAGCTTTTTATGGCCATCTCGGAGGATATTTCAGAAGAGGATGTTGAAACTCCCCTTGTGTCTGAGTCACCTGAAATCACTGACATAACCCCTCCCGAAGTAGAACCGGTCATTTCCCTAAATGCTCTCACTGGCTTCTCTGCTCCCCAAACCCTCAAGCTAATCGGTTACATCAAGCATAGGAAGGTCATCATTCTTGTTGATAGTGGAAGCACCCATAATTTTATTCATCGCCGCATTGCCCCATTGATATATCCATGCAGTCAATAATTTCCAAATCATGATTGCCAATGGTGGCTCCATGAAATGTGGAGGGCATTGTGAAAATGTGCGTCTCCAAATTGGTGACTACCACCTAAAATCTCATATGTTTGCTATCGACATGGGTGGTTGTGACATTGTGTTGGGTGCAGACTGGCTAAGGACTTTGGGTCCCATTCTCATGGATTTTAAGGAATTAACCATGCAATTCGACCAGGAGGGACAACAATATAAGTTCCAAGGCATCATCGTCAGTTCACCTGAGATCATTAGTTCCCATCGCATGGAAAAGCTGCTCAAAAAAGGTCATTCTAGCGTCATTGCCCAACTCCATGCCATACAAGCAACAGAGACACCCTCAGTGTTGCAAGACCTCCAATCCATCCTCTCTAAACATCAAGTGGTCTTTTCCACTCCCTAGGGACTCCCTCCTTCCCGTGGTGTTCATGATCATTCCATTCCCCTTGTACCAGGAAGCCTTCCTCCCAATATTCGTCCGTATCGTCACCCCTTTCCCCAAAAAAATGAAATTGAGAAAATGGTTCAGGAACTCCTTAACGTGGGCGTTATCCGCCCTAGTACGAGCCCCTACTCTTCTCTTGTGGTCATGGTCCTGAAGAAAGAAGGTTCTTGGCGAATGTGTCCTGACTTCCATGCCCTCAACAAACTTACCATTAAAGACAAATTTCCCATTCCTGTCATTGATGACCTCTTGGATGAATTGAGTGGCGCCTAGTTCTTTACTAAACTTGATCTTCATTCTGGCTACCACCAGATACGTATGAAAGAGGCAGACATTCCTATGACTTCCTTTAGAACTTATGAGGGACACTATGAGTTTTTGGTCATGCCCTTTGGCTTGTGTAATGCCCCCTCCACCTTCGAAAGCCTCATGAATCATGTCTTCCATCCTTTTCTTCGTCATTTTTTCTTAGTTTTCTTTGATGATATTCTTATCTATAGAAAAACCTGGACAGACCATCTTGCTCATGTGGATCGAGTTCTCCATCTACTCTCTCAGCACCAACTTTTCCTGAAACAGTCTAAATGTGCTTTTGGCGCCTCAAAAGTCGAGTACTTGGGTCATCTGGTTGGCAAGGATGGCGTCAGGGTGGATCCTAAAAAGATTGAAGCTATGCAAGACTGGCCTCACCCAAAGACTCTCAAAAGCTTTCGTGGATTTCCGGGCTTAATAGGTTATTATTGCAAGTTTGTTAAGAATTATGGAAAGATTGCAGCGCCTCTCACTGCACTCTTAAAAAAGAACTCTTTCACTTGGACTCCAGCAGCTGCTCAAGCTTTTCAAACCTTGAAGATGGCCATGTGCACCACTCCAATCCTGGCACTTCCTGATTTCACAAAGACCTTTGTCCTGGAATGTGATGCTTCAGGGAAAGGAATTGGTGTTGTCCTTATGCAAGAGGGTCGGCCTTTGGCCTTTACCAGCAAGCAATTGTCTGAACGAAATCTGGGCAAATCAATCTATGAAAAGGAAATGTTGTCTATTCTGCATGTGGTTGATATATGGCGCCCTTATCTATTGGGGCAACGCTTCCAAATTAAGACAGACCATCAAAGCCTCAAATATTTTCTGGAACAATGCATTTCCTCCCCAGAGCAACAAAAATGGGTAACTAAGCTCTTTGGATATGATTATGAGATCATTTACAAGAAAGGCAAAGACAATGTGGTCGCGGATGCACTTTCTCGAAAATATGAAGATGAAGGATCCCTCTTTTCTCTCCCCTTCATTGTACCAGATTGGCTCCAAGCCGTTCGCCAGGAATGGCTACACGATCCCAAAAGTTCGCATTTGATACAACAATTGCAGTCCAATGCTCCAGTTTCCCCAAGGTACTCTTGGCTCCATGATGAGCTTCGATACAAAGGCCGTTTGTATTTAAGTAAACAATCAAAACTTAAATCCACGGTACTCTCTGAGCTTCATGCTACACCCACCGCTGGGCACTCCGGGTTTACCAAAACCTATAACAGGGTCAAACATTCTTTTTTCTGGGATGGTATGAAACAAGATGTTCGTAATTTTGTCGTTGAATGTGATGTGTGTCAACGCAACAAGGGCGAAACAGTCAAATCTCCTGACACACTACAACCGCTTCCGATTCCACCTGCTATTTGGAGGGATATCTCTATGGATTTTATTACAGGCTTACCCAAGTATGCTCATTTATGTGCTCTTCAACACCCATTTACAACATCCACTGTGACTCAACTTTTCATGGATC
Organism: Picea engelmannii; assembly: GCA_009831015.1. Lineage (NCBI taxonomy): Eukaryota > Viridiplantae > Streptophyta > Pinopsida > Pinales > Pinaceae > Picea > Picea engelmannii. Next base: position 95,240 of record ML778007.1, read on the forward strand.
AAGTCTTCAAGCTTCATGGCATGCCGCATTCTATTGTTTCTGATCGCGACCCAACTTTCACTTGCAATTTTTGGCAAGAACTATTCAAGCTACAAGGCACCCAATTGCAGCTCAACACAGCTTATCATCCCCAGACTGATGGTCAAATTGAAGTTGTCAGCAAGTGTTTGGAAACATATTTGAGGTGTTTTGCCTCGGAAAAGCAAAATCAGTGGGTTCAATGGTTACCCCTAGTTAAATGGTGGTACAACACTTCATACCATACAGCTACACGCATGACTCCTTTTGAAGCGGTATATGGACAAAAGCTACCTTCAGTTCTCTCATACTTACCTGGTGTCTCGAAGGTCTAGGCAGTTGACCAAACGCTTACAATTCTAAAGGCTCTTCTTCGTACCCTCAAAGAGAATTTGGTCATGGCACAGAATCGCATGAAGCAACAAGCTGATCAAGGTCGCTCTGAACGTCAATTTGCAGAAGGGGATCAGGTGTTTCTTCGACTGCAACCTTACGAGCAAAATTCCCTCAAGGCCGAGCATTGTCAGAAGTTGGTGCCCAAATTTTATGGTCTTTATACCGTTCTCAAGCGTGTGGGACAGGTGGCCTATTAGTTAGCTTTGCCCAGTCATTCTAAGCTACATCTTGTTTTTCATGTTTCATGCTTAAAGAAGGTGATTGGAACTAAGTGCCAAATTCAAACCAACCTTCCCGAGTTGGACGAAGAAGGATCCATTTGGCTACAGCCACAAGCAGTTTTGGACCAACGTGAGCGTCGCCTGCCTCAGAGAACCATCAAGGAAGTGTTAGTCCAGTGGAAAGATACAACTCCAGCAGATGCCACTTGGGAACCAGCTACCATTCTGCAGCAATTTCCACATCTCAAGCCTTGAGGACAAGGTTGATTTTAAGGGGGAGGACATGTTAGGGACCTAACCCGCACATAGGTAGAACAATATATTCGGATGTAATAAAGGTCAATATTAATAAGGCCTTGCAATAAAGTAGAATAAGTCGAATGTAAGAAGACCTAATAGAAGCTTCCGCTTCTAGAAGGATCTTCCTCTAGATGGTTCTTTTGATAGACATATTTAGTATAAATAGGAGTCGAGGGTATGAGAACCCTAGCTTGGATATTATTGTAATAGAGCTCTGCTCGACTGGAGGTTGCCCCCTCGAAGGGGCATGTGAACATTGCTCTCAGTAATTGAAGTGCTCTTTCTGGTGTTACTCTGTTATCATTTTAGTATTGTTGTGGTGTTATTCTGGTTATCTTGTTGTTTATCTGCCATTTCTAGCATTTTATTTCTGGTCTACATACTTTTTATATCTGGAATATTACAACATCAGTGCATAGGCATCCCTTGACAAGACATCTTTCTACAACTTCAATCTATGTTAGGTGTGAAGGAAGTTGTCACTGAGGGAAGGATAGGCATAATTCCTCCTCCTTTTATTGCTTTGTAAATCCCAAGTTGTTCTTGCGTAAAACTAACTTGGGCTAATATACTAGTCATGTGTGTCTTTTAGTGTGTTATTGTACTTAAGTTATCCAATGGTCACCATTCTATCTTGTGCATAGGTGATGTGAAGGTCCTCCTATTTTGGGTATTCATGAAACTCGATTTATGAATTTTCACTTATTTGTCCAGATCTCTATTTAAAGATCAGGGAGGATCATTTGTCAGTGATGACCAAACAACGGTGTGATGCCATATGATGGAGAGTAGAGTGATCTACTAAATGTAGCCCTTTGCCTGAGCAATCTTACAACTTTTATATTGCTCTGTGGACATTTCCCTCTTTGGGGGTTTTACCACATAAAGTTGGTTGTCTCTATTTTTGTGTGAGTTATTTCTCTATGGTGTTCACTCGTTGGTTTCCCATTCAATATTAGAAAAAAGCATGTGACTGTAGTTCAAAAATATTCGAGGAGTCAACTCTCCCCTGGATCGCCCACTTATGATTTCCGATAACAGAAAAAGGAATGTGATTGTATTTTAGACATAGTCGAGGAGTCAACTCTCCCCTTGATCCCAAATTGATTGGTGAAGACCCCTTAAATTTGATCATAAAAGTCTTTTCTATTTTTATTGTTGTTATAGACTTGTTTCTTATCATGGTCCGTGATTTACATTGCCAATCCTATAAATATTTTTGTGTTTTCACTAAGTTGAACATTGATGAACTGAGAGCCAACTTGTAACTCAATATTATTATCTTATTATCTCTACTTATGGTTGAACTTTCCATAATGAAATTGTTGATAACTTGAAACTCGTATTTCTCTATACACATATACTTCTTAATTTGCAAAATTGAAATTTTTATAATACCAAATTCAAATTTACCAAGTAAAGTACCTTCACACGTTCTCAAATTTACCCAGTAGTGTACCTTCACACATTCTCAATTTTATACAATGCCAATTTTTGTCTATCTTTCCAATCCAAAAAGGCTATAAATGGGGTGTTTCTCATCAACATTCAATCTTAATGACACAAAGTTAAAGAAGAACTGTTTCACAAGTAAATGATATTCAATAAAGAAATGTTACATGTTACATTTCTTCATTCTCAATAAAAAAGAACAGCTTTTCTGCATATCACTAAATGTAGAAATCGTGCAAGTACACAAACACATACACATAAGTATGTATGTCAGGTAGGGGACCGAGTTGATCCATTTTCTAGTGATATAGTTCCTGAAAGGTCTTACCAAGCTCTGCTCTGTAAGGTTACTCAGTGATCTTGTAACAAGCAAGAGTGTTTCCATTATAATTTTGTACCATGAACAGATTCTGTGTGTGTGATGAATATGTCAATTTACTCAGTGATCATATATAAATGACAATCATTCAAAACTAATTCATTCAATTCCATATTATCATATTGATCCGACTTTTTGATATTATTGCAATGCTATTTGACTGTATATGGTTACAATAAGAATGAAGGGCTTGAAAACTAAATATATTGGACCTTATTGCATTTACAAGCTTGCATGCAAACTCACACATAATCAAACACAGACGTAGTGATGCAAGCAGTAGGATATATATATATATATAGTCGTAGTCTAAACGTTATATGTTTTGGTATTTTTGGGGGGATATAGTCGTAGTTTAAACGTTATACCAGAAATTGTTGTATTTGCAAATTTGAGTGGTTAATTCTATATAATCTGAATGCCCCAAAAAAATTTCAATACGCTGAATTTATTTCTACATTCAGAAATACAATTTAAATAACAAAAAATTATGATTTCATAGTAACCAAATTCAAAAAAAAAAAACAGTTAAACAACGCCTATATATATAAATATTGCAAAAGCTTTGGAATCAATTATCACAATTCCGAATGTGTGTATAGTATCTATATATCCTGCGAAAGCTATGGAATTATCCTTGGCCATTATCACAATTCCCAATGTGTGTATAGTATCTTATCAAATCGAATCAATGACCAGATGGGTATGATATCTGTCATTTCAGGCAGAGGATATGAGCACTTTGGTCTCAGAGCTTGCAGCAGTAGCTGCACAAGAGAAATCATTACTGGATGAATGCAAAGATTTATTAGCTACAACCGGGGAATTGGAGGTAATGGGACAATGTTTCATAACTTCTAGCCGTATCATTTCTGCGGGCAGCATTGAATATGACATAATTAACTAACTACGTCATTGCACAGGTTGAGGAATCCAGCTTGAGGGCATCTCTAATTCAACTAAAACAAGAGAAATGCCGGGGGATTGGATGATGTAAGGGCCATTGTTGTTGCTGCTGCGCAGGTACTATTAAATTTTCTACAATGGTGGTGCTTGATTGAGTGGTGGAAATTATCGGTGCTTGATTGAGTGGTGGAAATGATCGGTGCTTGATTGAGTGGTGGAAATTATTGTTTCAATATGATTGTAATACCAATTCTGGTTTGATATAATCCTATATTGTAGAATCGCTTATTAGTTGTGAGCATTGTTTCGCATGATTGCATGCTTAAATCCCATTGATTTGTTAAAAAAATAATAATACTGGAGCACAGGAGGCTAAAGATGAAGCCTGGGTGACTATGACGGAATGTATCCTCTTTTATCCCAAGGCTTTCAAAGCCAAAATTTACATAATTGAAATGTTCCATTCTCGGTATTCTTTTCTCATAAAGTCTGAAAATGTACATGATACGCTTTGTTTGTAATATGTAGAATTGTGTAAGATTTTTCTCAGATCACAGCACCAAGTTTAGTTTGCACCACATAAGATCTGGTTCATACTCCCTCTCTAACGATCACTATTTACTGGCTGGCATGAACCAGGATCCATCTTTGGCAAAGCCAAAACCAAAGATATTGTTCCGATAAAGTGCCCCAGGTAATAATGCCGTAATGTAATATCCAATAAAATTGTGTTTCCAAATATCAAGGATGATGTGATATTGAATAAAATCGTGGTTTCAAATAACAAGTAAACATCCATTGATAATAACAAGTAATAACAAGTTTAGAAAAGAAAAAATTGGTAATAATTTATAACTTTGTATAAGTGGCATGCCACTCATGCCACTCACTTATATACCATTTTCAAAATCTAAATAATACTTAATGACTTCAATGATTTGACTAGTAAAGTTTAGTGAGGTATATACATATTCTACTCTCTCTAGATTTGAACTTGTGATATTTTAGAAGGAAACACATGTTCTTAACCATTAGGCCCACTCAGGCTATTTGGGTGTATATTATGTGTGTGTCAAATGACAATTAGTCAATGGGTCAACTAGGCCATGGCTGTTCAACATGGTCCATTTTTATTGTGCTTAGGTGCAAGTCTAGAGTGATTTAAGAAAAATCATAATATTAATAGAAATGTTTGCAAATGTGAACATACATACGAGAGTGTGTGTGATATTTTTGCTAGCCACAATGTTTTACTTTCTTCATAGGGAAGGATATTTCAAAATTAGCCTATTTTTGCTTTTAGGTTACTTATAAATCGGATTGGCCACAAAATAGATGACCTTATACTATTCACAACATTGTTTCATCATACTTTTACATATTCTTGAAGACTATTACTGACATGGAAAGAAGAGTTTTAGCACTAGGATGTTTAGAACAAGAAACCTTTCATTAGGTCATCTTATATGTTCCACATGCAATATGTTGTGTAGAAGGTAAAAACCTTTGGAGACTAATGCAACATGTGAAGACCATAGTGAAAAGGATTGTGTAGAGCTTAAGTATATTAGGGCGACAATTCAAGGAGATAATAATCTTTCACAAAATTATGTTATACATTGATACAATAGAGAGCAAATTTAGATGGATAGAGAGCACTTCCTTCTAGTATGTACGCAACTAACCCTAAGCTTAATTTTTGCTTCTTGTTAAAAAAAAAATAAAAAAAATTGGCCTTCATATGGAGGATATCCCTATGTTGACTAATCTTAATATTTTTTTTACAAGGTAAACCTCGTGGGAAAACCGAAGGTATGTTGATCCATATTCATGGATGGCATCCCTAATAATTTCATTGGTGTAGACTAGTATGTACACAACTAACCCTAAGCTTAATTTTTGCTTTGCTTGTTAAAAATAAAATAAAATAAATCGGTCTTCATATGGAGGATATCTCTATGTTGACTAATTTTAATTTTTTTTACAAGGTAAATCTCGTGGGAAAACCGAAGGTATGTTTATCCATATTCATGGATGACATCCCTAATAATTTCATTGGTGTAGACTAGTACGTGTCACCCAGGGGAATTCAGACCAAGTATCTACTAGCATAGAACTAGTTAAATGTTTGACAACATTAGTGAAACTAGATAAACCAACCCCTTGACTAAACTTCTTGTGCAATTTGCACTAACAACACTAATGTCACAAAATCCTATTGTTTTCAATACTCCTTTCATGCAACAAAATTAACCACTATTATTATCCCTTGCCATGCCACATCCTAACATGTAGCTTCACCCAACAATTTATAATCTTAAAAAAAATTCTACAAATGGGAATGGGAGGCCTTCAAATAAATAATGTAGGTTCATCTTCACATTGCATCTTCCTCTCAAATGGTTGGAAAGACATTTCCAATAACCAAACCAACTTAATTCGTTCCCAACCCAAGCCATCTACTATAAATGAATTTGTGCATAATAAAAAAATGTGGTTCTATTTCACAATAGGTAGCATGTGAATAATAGGGATAGCAATATGGCACAAATAGAATTAGTCATTGCACTCACTTAATGGTTAGAAGCTCGGTGAACTAACTCAAGTGGTTGAGCACTTTGAGCTTCATGTAGGAAGTCTCAAGGTCAATGCTCTGAGTTGGCTTCCTTTATTGTGTGCCTCACTCAATGCCCCTATTGATTTTGGTGTAGTAATACCCCTATCGAGTTAGGCATTGTAATGACCCCTTACCGATTCATGACTCATAATGCCCCCCTATTGAGTTAGGTATTGTAAGCATCAACGGATTCACACTAGGTACCATCTACGAAATGTGAGGAAGTTCTTGGGAGTTTCCCCATGAAGTTTTCCTCGGAAAAATAAAATAAAATAAATAAAAATGTTAAGTAAGATAGTGAAAAAAACAAAAAGAATAGTAAGTCAAATTCTATCAAACAAACTCCAAATTAATGACAAATAATAAAAGAAGTTGAACCAGAAGTTACGAGAAATGACAAAGAGAGCTCAACTTGTAAAACAAATCCCACCTACAACCATTAGTTCTTTCCTTAAAAGATTACAACCAATTCATAAGAAGACAAAAAACCAACATTTAGTTTTTCTATTGAACAAGGAAATTTGCACATCAAGATTTCCTTAGTCCTAGCTCTTAATGATACTCCGATTTATGCCAAGCACATAAGGAAGCTCAACCAAAAACATACCAAGATGAAAAGACCCAACCACAATTCATGTTATAAGCATTACAAACAATATTGTCGTGGGAAAATAAGTAATCCTTAAGTTCGGAGATCTTGGTAGCAATTATACTAAATATCTATGAAGCATTAGTTGATCTTGGAGTTATCATAAATATGATGGCACTTTGGACCATGGGGACTTTGAATCTTAAATGTCTATGAATAGATTATTGATATATCTATAGTAAATCTTGAAAGAGGCCTAAAGGATGTGATTGTTTTTATTGTAACATGGGATGCCTTATTGGTTTTATGGCCATACAAAGAAAGAATGAATTTCATAGATGCATGCCCTTTGATCCTTGGGAAACCATGGCTTGTAATTGTTGATGCAATTATTGCTTGTAGAACGATAAACATGGCAATTTCTCATGGTTTGTCTTAGAAGTACCTCATTTTATTCCCAGCAACACAACCTATCTTTCTAAGTTTGAATATTTACAATGGCAAAATATGAAGAAA
>ML778007.1:114284-126578 GCA_009831015.1 Picea engelmannii
TCTCATATCGGGACAGTAGGTTCCTCAGTACATTTTGGTCCAGCCTCTGGTCGATGCTGGACACCAAGCTCACCAAGTCCACAGCTTTCCATCCGCAAACTGATGGCCAGACAGAGGTCGTCAACCGGATGATCGTACACATTCTGTGCATGTACAATTCAAATCATCCACGCACATGGGATGAGAGCCTCCCCTATGTACAACACAGCTACAACCGGGCTCTCCATAGCTCAACCAGCCACAGCCCCTTTCAAGTGGGCTTGGGATTCTAGCCACTATGTCCCATTGACATAGCCATGCCATTTGTGGCTACTCAAGAAGATTCAGCTCATGTCCAGACTGAGGCTGACAAGGAAAACAACTTCATTTAGCACATTCAACACATCCACCAACAGGTTCATGACATCTTGGACAGAGCCAATGCTAAGTACAAGCAGCGACATGATCAACATCGGGTGCCACACAACTTCCAGGTGGGCGACAAAGTGTGGTTGCATTTGCAAAAGGAGAGACTCACTGGACCCCACCACAATCTTTGTTCGCTCCGATATGGGTCATACACCCTCACCAAGGYTGTAGGGGAAAATGCCTTTGAGCTCAGCATTCCACCATTCCTTGGTCTACACCCAGTGTTCAATGTGGACCGCCTTCGGCCCTACTTTCCACCTCTACTAGACACATCCGACATGGCAGAACAACTCACACCAACAGAGTTAAATCCAGACTGCATGGAACAAGCCAGAACTGATAAGATCATGGATACACAGATCAAGCACACCCGAAAACAAAGGATATCACTATATCGAGTTGTCAAAGCAGGCCAACTCCTTCACCAAGGCAAGTGGCTCACAAGGGACCAAGTTCAGCAGAAGTTTCCTCATCTCATGGAGGAACTCAACGCAATGGGGACCATTGCTTCCTAAGGGGGAGGAATGATCCAGGTGGATATTGGTGGCCACCCACCTATTCCACTTGGACCCCCACCATTGCTTCTTTCAGTTTTTCAATTTCCGCATAGTTTACTATTTTTAGCAATTTTTCGGGTCCTAAACTTTCGGAGTCGTTTTGAGGCCTTAAACGACGTTTTTTGGGAAAACGGGGAGCAACATGGATCATAGATCATGTTTCTCACCCAAAAGTTGTAGTCCTCGGATAGATCTTTCTAAGGAGGTATGGAACGCATCAAATGGAGATCGTATGCCAAAGTTACATCCTCGGGAAGTTGATGTACCAACTTACCCAAACGGGGCCCATAGTCTTGGCGTTTCATCTCTTAGGGTTAGGTCTTTGGATGTTTCGGGTTTTCCATTATTTCTCAATAATAATAGGCCTTCGAGCCTCATTGTAACACAGTTCAGAGGCCAGTAGCCTCCACATCTCTTCTCAGAGATAAGCTACCAGCACCCTAGCTAGTTTATTTCCATTCTGTCTGTAAGCATATTTCAGTCATTTGTTATTAATGAATTGAAGTCTTATTTCCGTTGCATCTCTGCATTTATGTGTATTTCTGTATTTCATTGTGTTCCTACATAAATCTGGATCATTTTTAGTCTTATTAAAACCTCATAGGTATGATATATGGGCTCTTCAACATTACATATACTTAAAATATGATGTCGGGCCTATTGGGAAACATCAAAGAAGACTCTAACATATGATGATGGAAGTGGCAAAGGAAGAAATACAAAAGCTATTTCATGAAGGATATGTCTATCCAATAATTGATAGTCGTGGATTTCACCCCTTGTAGTAGATCCTAAAAAGAAGACAAGAGGAAAATATGCACAAGCTATCAAGAATTGAACAAATTCACATGTAAAGATTTGACTAATTATTTCCTTGAGAACTTATCAAACAAGACATATTTCTTATTCTTATATGACTTCTCAAGGTATAACCAAATTTGGGTAGCTTCGAAACACCAAAAATTAACCACCTTCACTTGCCCAAGATGAACTTTCACTCTTATCGAGTATTTCCATTTTGGTTTATGCAATGCACGTACCACATTACAATAAGCAAAGATCAATACTTTTTCAAATTTTCTCATAGACTTCATGGATTTTTATATGGACAATTTTACTACTTTTAGTGACATGTTGAGGAATTTTTAGCCCGTATAAAGAAAACACTGCAAAGATATAAGGAAATCCATAGGACTTAAGAAATAAGCACTAAATAAAGTAATGACACAAGAGTTGTCTTTGTCCATGTTATCTGTGAAAATGGTATAGTTGTTAATCCTACAAAAATTTGAGTAATTAAACACTTACCTTCACCTTTAAGCTCAAAAAAGGCATATTTCCTTAATCAAGTTGATTACTATATAATGTTTATTAAACACTTTAAAAAAAACTAGCATCCTTTTAAAATCAAATCCCTCTTAATTGAGGATGATTCGTTTAAATATACCAAAGAATATAAGCATGCCTTCACAAGATTAAATAGAAGAAAAATGTTTTATGACCTTATGCATGCCTTCACAAGGCTAATGAGAAAATGGTTGTATGGCCTTATGACCCTATCATGCTAAGGTCTTCATTGGATTATATCCTTCCATATATACATGGATGCATCCAATTTTGCATTAGGAACAATTTTAGGGAAGAAAGTTGGAAAGGAGTATCTATTATGCTAGTGAACTTGTATGGGAAAAAATAATTATACAATAACAAAGAAAGAATTGTCACAAATAAAATTTGTGCTATAAAGTTTTTGCAGTTTTTTCCACCATATATTTAGATTCCACACTACCATCCACATTTATCATTCAACTATTAAGTTCCAAGTGAATATACTTACAACTATTCCAACGATCAGTCATTAGTTATTTCTATTATAAGAATTTGATATAACAAACAAGGATAAGCCAAGGAAGTAAAATGGAATGTTTTATCACCTATCTCAATTATTGGACTTGAAGAATGAAGGTTCCTTATATATTAGATTCCCAAATGAACATGCTTTCACAATTGAGCATGTTTTTTTTTTAAACAGGAAAAGGAAAATAATCAGCAAGGAAGAGTGGATCTTTCATTTGGATTATTGAATTCCAATACAAACTCAACCATGATCATACATGGGGGAGTTGTTTTAGAGAAGATGAGGTTTATGGTATACTCAAGGCCTACTAGAATAGCCTTGTGAATGCTACTTTGCTATGAAAATAACGAAAATAATTGCATACAAACTTTTTCAAAGTGGTTATTACTAGTATTCAATTTTTAAGGATTATAATAAGTACGTAAAGTCATGTGAGGCTTGTTAAAGGAGAATACAACCTTCTCTAGTGGTTAAATGCCCCTCAATTAGGTCCTTACAATTGAATCCTTTAAGAAATGGGGTATTAACTTCAATGGACTAACTACATCAGCATTATAGAAAGGTTGGGAACACATAATCTTTGAGCTAAATTCAAACCTATGCAAAATGCCACAATAAAGAAGTTCATTGTCCTTTTCTAAATGAGGAGATATTATGAGATTTGGGGTTTCAATAAAGCTAGTCAATAACTAGGGAACAACCTTTATAAGTAAAGTTATCAAAGCACTAACTAAAGATTACCATATTTGCATTGGAGATCCAATCCATTTTACCACCAAGCCAGTGGCCCAAGTGGAAGTGACTAAATATGAATTAAAGAGCATCATCATAAAGATAGTTGAAGTTCATTGAAGACATAAGTAAGAGACTCTTTGTAGCAATGTGGATTTATTGAATTACATGGAAAAACACAACATGATTTAGCCCTTACAAATCAATATATATATGAAGAAGTTTATCTTGCCCACTGAGTTAGAAATTAAGACCTTACATTGAAAAACACAACATGATTTAGCCCTTACAAATTGGTATACCCAAAGAAGTTGATCCTGACCATTGAGTTAGAAATTAAGACCCTACAAATTACAAGTCCATGAGGTATGTATCTTGATGAACCATATAAAGAAAGACTTATGTAACTAAATGCACTTGATGAACTAAGAGAGGAACCCTCCTTCCACTCAAATCACACAAAAACAAATAATTAAGTCATGTTATTGGATTTTTAGTGTGGACTACTTAGATCCCTCAACAAAGGGTTGGCACTTTGTTTACAGAGAAAGAACAAACAACAATCTTCTTTTCTATTTGGATATTAATGCAAGTACAAAAATATTAGAAAAAATATTTATAGAAAAGTACCTACAAATGGCTTCCAAGTATTATGAGTTGTGTATGGAATACGAGGAAGAGATTTTAACATTGGAACTCTTCAAACACTTGCACACATGAAAACAACCAAAACCCTTACTCTTTCTTTGGAAAATCCTAATCTATAAATCAATTTCAATTTGCATAGTAAACCCAGTGTAAGTACGAACACGACCTTATGAATTCAAGTGCACAAATATACAATAATCATGTATGAATTCACATCGACACATAATGCCAATTTGGTGTGCGGGGGGAGAAGATAGATCTGCATTAAGTATATAAAGTGGAAGTTACAACAAATACCTTCTTATAGACCCTAATAGCTTCTACACTCAAGCCTGAGTTCCTTCCCAACTAGGCATCTTCAAATCCAATATCATTCATTAGATTCAAACCTCCATGCCAAAATGAAGCCACAAAGGGGCTTTAAACTACCATAGTAATAAGAGGTAAACTTATAACAATGAAGGGAAAAGAGGGTCTTCTTATAACTCAGAAATCATACAGTTCTCACTCAAAGTCCAATCTCTAAGCTATTTAGGCTATGAAGATTCCCAAGCTAACTTTATTCCTCCCCAAACCATGAATTTATATGAGGAAATAGTGCTTATAGGTAGGTACTAGCTCCATAGATTTTGTACACTTGTTTAGATCACATGTCATCTACTTATGGTTTCATATGGAATGGAATTATATATACATATATGTTAGAATTTTAAGGGTAAAAATAGTAGGCTAACTAGAAACAATTTTTTTTATAATTTTCAAATCATTAGCTACTGAAATTTTGACTAACAAAACATTTAACAAATTTTGATGCATAACTTACCAGCAATAGTTAGTAAATAGCATACACAACTCAAATCTAAGTATTACCATAGTTGTAGAAAAGAACAAATGTACAAGATGAGGTGATTTTGCCTTCCTTCAGTGTATGCTAAAAAAAACTTAGTAAATCATGGATCAAACCCTCAGAGTAGATCTCCTCATGGACATAGGAACAATACCAAGAAGGACTATTAGGTTAGGCAATCAAAACATCAAAAATCAACAAGATGGAAAACTAAAACAACAAGCTGAAAAATGCAGTCCAAGCCACTTTCAAGTATTAGGGCTGAAAACAAAATAATTGTCCAACCTAGGGTTGGAAAAAATAAAACACCTTCAGCTCAAAAACACAAATGCCCACTTTAAAACAGAGAGAAATACCAACAGTCCAAGATCCACCTCGTCAAACCATTCATAAGGCTTAAATACCCAAGCGGTTGACTGGAATAAGCAAGGCGGTTGGCTGGGATGAGAAAAGTGGCACCAATAGACCAACAATAGACAAGAAAACCCAAGCGACAGACTGGAATAAGGAAGGTGGATGGCTGGGATGAGCAAGGTGGCACCAATAGACCAACAACAGACAAGAAAACCCAAGCGACAGACTGGAATAAGCAAGGTCATTGGCTGGGATGAGAAAGGTGGCACCAATAGACCAACAACAGATAAGAAAACCCAAGTGGCAGGCATGGAGGGACTCCAACAAGTTAGCGACAAGCTCCAACAATCATGGTTGGTTGAGATACACCCACGACAGGCAAGGATGTACACAAATAGGCCAATGACAAGCTCAAACAAAATCGGTTGGCGGGGATAGACCCACGACAGGTTTGTTGAAATGATGTAACTGCAAAGTGTATTCTTATTATTATTTGATATATTATTCATTGGATCAATCCCCATTGTGGATTGATCATGTCGGTTATTGTAAAAGGACCAAATCCCCTTTTGCGGATTGATCATAATGTAATTGTAATAGGAAGAAAGAGAAGTCGGCCCCAGAATATATCAAAGAGGCCCCGAAATATAATAAAGGTGGTTATAACCACCCAGGAGAAGAAGTCGGCCCTACCAGTGAAAGGACACTCCCACACGTGCCAGTCTTGTATAAATAAGGAGGCTAGCGCCTCACTTAGACACACACACACACTTGTTCATTGAGAGACAAGTTTCGGAGCTGCAGTTGGAGAAGAGAGAGAGAGAGGCGCATATTTGGGAGAGGAATTTATGTACTTGTTTGAGTTATCTCTTGGCATTGTATTGGCTATCTATATTAAGGAAGTTCTGCTGGGTTTTCTGCCCCATGAGGGTTTCCCAGGATAAATGATGTGTCTCTTGTGATTGTGTATTTCTTAATGATTCTATCTTATGATGTTGTTATCTATTGAAATGCAAAGAACTATAATAATGGCTTAAACATTAACATGGTATCAGAGCTAAGATGAAGAGAGCATCTTTCACATGAGAAAGTGAAAAACGTCACTGTTGTCGTACATGCAAATTAGGGATTTTTGATGGTGAATATTTTCAGCCCTAAAACCATCTAGAAAAGTGTGCCCTCCCCCAAGGATTACTTTGGCACTCTCAGCACAACTTTTTAGTGGCTAGATCTCTCGGAAAGTGAAACCCTAGTTTTCACAAAGTACTAGAAAACCAGAGTATCAGAAGTACCAGAAGTACCAGAAAACTAGAAGCACCAGTCCAGAAATCCGCAGATCAAGTTTGAGGGGGTAAAAGTTGGATTTTCTCAGATCAAAGCACACCATCTTACTCGCCTCAGCTCAGCGCATCTATCCCCTGGATCAGAATTTCAAAATTTGAAGTTTGAAAAATTAGGGTTTCCTCATAAAACCCTAAGTTGCAGTTGCAATACCAGTTGCATTTGCAGTTGTACTACCAGTTGCAGTCACCCTTGAATTTTTTAAAGAGCTGGTAATGATTATCGTTGCTGCCAGATGGTGCCACCACCTGCAAATGTTATCAAAGGTATGTACTCACATATGTTCAAATGGTTAAACTTTAAAAGAGTATTTGCAGGAGAAGGGATCTCTTGCCATATATTCAGAAGGATCTCAAGATCCAACACATTCAGAAGAATAATGCAACTCAGGTTTGATTATTCTATTATGCATCTATTTGTTATGACATTATCTTGATCAGTGTTGCATGTTGAATCCATGATCAAGGTATTGGATGGATTAAAAGTTGAGATCATAGAAATTATCCTCTAACCCAACCTTCTGTCAAGATAGTGTATTGTCTTAGTATAGAAGACAGGTTGAAGAAAGCACTCGTCATCTTGAGTGAAGGAGACTCGGAAGAAAAGAAATCACTCATTCCTGAGGACAAGGCTCCAGGTTTGATTAATCAAGTTAATAAGATTCAAAGGTACACATGACAAGTTGATGACTATAGTTGAGATAGCAGTCCTTGTAAAGTATCATAATTGATAGCATGTGAGCATATAGAGGTAAATGCTTAACGTAATCATTTTTCTGATACAACTAACACCTCCTCTAGGAAGAATCTTGTGTGTTAGTTCTAGGTTGCCATGGAGGAATGTTTGATCACAACACTATGAGAGTGTTTACCTCATTTCGTATTGTATTCCTTACCTTTAATCTTTGCTTCAAACAAATTACAAGTGATAGCTCTAAAGGAGTTACTGTGATGATTGTTTATGCTATTGTTTTATATTATCAAAAGGATATTACTCTTGCTTGTTTTTTTGTTGACCTTGTTCCAGGTAAGAGGTAATAACCCTGAGGAAGCTATAGTGAAGGTTACAGAAGGAAACATACTAAAGGAGAAACCTTAAAAGAAGCAATCATCATTGGAAAAGAAGAAGGTGGCTTGTATAAGCTAAAGGGTCGCTAAGAAGTTGCCATGACCCAGGCCATTAAGAATCCATGTGAACTTTGGCATAGAAGACAAGCTCACATTAACTACAAGGCGCTACCATACATATGCAAAGCAGTCACAGGTTTACCAGAACTCAAGGTTGACCATGAAGGCGTATGCAATGGATGTGCACAAGGGAAGAACATCAAGAACCCTTTTCCGAAGAGAGACAGAAAAGCAGAAGGAGTCCTAGAACTCATCCATTCAAATGTGTGTGGCCCAATGCCATCGTCCTCCATGAGTGGGTATGTATACTATGTATCATTCATTGATGATTATTCTCGTAAGACCTGGTTGTATTTTTTGAAATCTAAAGATGAAGTGTTCAGCAAGTTCAAGGAATTCAAAGCCTTGATAGAGAATCTTTCTGAAAGAAAGATCAAGATACTYAGGTCAGATAATGGAGGAGAATACACCTCAAAAGAGTTTGTGAACTTCTGCAAAGATGTTGGGATCAAGAGGGAACTCACTACTCCCTATAATCCTCAACAAAACGGTGTGGCTGAAAGAAATAACAGAACGATAATGGAAGCCGTGAAGACCATGATCCACGATCAAGATCTTCCTATGTGCTTATGGGAAGAAGAAGCAATGACAGTCGTATATGTGCAAAATCGATTGTCCCATAGTGCACTTGGGTTCAAGACCCTGGAAGAGATGTTCACCGGAAAGAAGCCAGAGGTAAGCCATCTCAAAATATTTGGCTGCCCAGTATTTATACATAAACCGAAAGATAAAAGAAACAAGCTGGAACCCTCAGGAAAGAAGGGAATATTTGTGGGATACTGTGAGGTCTCCAAGGCCTTCAGGATCTATATAATAGGTCACCACCACATTGAGATCAGTAGGGATGTGACCTTTGATGAAGATGCAACACTCAAGAAATAGAGAAAATGTCAGCTTGAAGAGGTATATGAAGAGGAACCTGTAATCCCCAGAGTTGCAGAATCAATGAGGGAGGTTTCCAGAGCTGCTGAACCAGTGAGGGAAGTCGTAACTTCCCCTGATGAGGAAATTCTAGAAGATCATGATGTAGCAGAGTTTCAAGAACCTCCTCGGATGACGATCCTCCATAAAAGAAAGCCAGCTTGCGCTAGAGAGCTTATTCAAGATGGAGAGAAGTATGGTGTTTCCAAAGGAACCATGAGACATGTGAAGAAACCTAAGCCATTCTCCAGTTATATGGATTTGATGTGTGATCTCCTAGAAAATGAGCTTACTTTCTTTGAAGAAGCCATTTAGAAGAAAGAATGGGCAGAGGCCATGACAGAAGAATACCAATCCATAATAAAGAACAATGTATGGGAAATAGTTCCCAGACCGAATAGCAAGGATGTGGTATCGTCCAGATGGCTCTTTAAAATAAAACATCGTGCTGATGGAACTATTGAGAAATATAAAGCAAGATTTGTAGCTCATGGATTTTCTAAAAAAAGAAGGCATTGACTATGACAAGACATTCGCTCCTATAGCCAGATACACTTCGATCAAAACCATCATAGCCCTTGCAGCTAAGATGAAGTGGAAGTTACACCAGATGGACATAAAGACATCTTTCCTAAATGGTGTTATCGAAGAGGAAGTGTATATAGAGCAACCTCAAGGATTTGAAGTTGAAGACAGAAAGTCTCATGTCTGCAAGTTGAAGAAAGCCTTGTACGGATTGAAGCAATCTCCTAGAGCTTGGTATGGCTAGATAGACAACCTTCTGACGAGCTTGGGCTTTACCAAGAGTAAAGCAGATTCTAACCTCTACTTCAAGGTTATGAATGATGAGCCAGTGATATTATTGCTATATGTGGATGACTTATTCTTAACTGGAGAAGAAAAACTCATCCTTGAATGTAAGAAGAGACTCGCTTCAGAATTTGAGATGAAAGACCTTGGCCTAATGCACTATTTCTTAGATCTTGAGGTATGGCAGAGTCCAGAGAGGATCTTCCTTAACCAAGGGAAGTATGCAGTCGAAATCTTGAAGAGATTTGACATGTTAGAGTGCAAGCCCATGAATACACCCATGGAAACGAAGCTAAAGTTGATGGTCGATACTTCGTCAGAATTGATTGATGCCACACTGTATAGATAGATTATTGGATCATTGATGTACCTGACGAACACCAGACCAAATATTTTTTTTGTCGTGAACACCTTGAGTCAATTTCTGGTAGAAACTAGACATGTTCACCTTGTGGCTGCAAAACATGTGATGAGGTACCTTAAGGGTACATTAGATTGTGGTCTCAATTATGATGGAGATCATGATTTCACATTGAGTGGGTACACTGATTCAAATTGGGCAGGAAGTGTTTCTGACAGGAAAAACACTTCAGGATGTTGTTTCAGTTTGGGATCAGCCATGATCTCGTGGCAGAGTAGGAAGCAATCTAGCATTGCTCTCAACACAACGGAAGCATAATACATTGTTGCATGTTCTGCCAGCTGCGAAGCTATATGGTTTCGAAAGTTGTTTATCGGCCTATTTGACCTAGAGATGGAAGCAACCATGATCCTATGTGACAACCAGAGCTGCATAAAAATGACAGAGAATCATGTATTCCATGACAAGTCGAAGCACATAGAGATTCGTTATCATTACATCCATGACATGGTGTAGAGAGGAGCCTTAAAGCTCCAGTACGTTAGCACGGATGAACAAGTTTTCGATGTGTTGACCAAGCCTCTATCTCATTTGATAACTTTTGAGATAAGCTTGGTATAGTCCGAAAGGACCTTCCTCGAAAGGGGGAGTAGTTGTTGTGATGAGACATCTCTTGCTTCCAGCTTCATTGTTGTGACGTAAAGCAAGAAGATGTGATGAGACTAGTAATGTGCTTCTGGCTTGACAGTTGTGACGTAAAGCCAGTCTAGTATCTTGCTTCCAACCTGATGGTTGTGACGTAAGCAAGAGGATGTAATGAGACTATTATTGTGCTTCCGACTTGACAGCTATGACGTAAAGCCAGTCTAGTATCTTGTTTCCAACTTGATGGTTGTGACGTAAAGCAAGAAGATGTGATGAGACTAGTATTGTTCTTCCATCTTGACAGCTGTGACGTAAAGTCAGTCTAGTATCTTGCTTCCAACCTGATGGTTGTGACGTAAATCAAGACGATGTGATGAGACTAGTACTGTGCTTCCGGCTTGACAGTTGTGACGTAAAGCCAGTCTAGTATCTTGCTTCCAACCCGATGGTTGTGACGTAAAGCAAGACGATGAGATGAGACTAGTACTGTGCTTCCCGCTTGATAAGTTGTGACGTAAAGCCATTTTAGTATCTTGCTTCTATCTTGAGTGTTGTGACGTAAAGCAAGACATTGAGATGAGACTAGTACTGTGCTTCTAGCTTGAGAAGATGTGACGTAAAGCCAATCTAGTATCTTGCTTCCATCTTGAGTGTTGTGACATAAAGCAAGATGTTGAGATGAGACTAGTACTGTGCTTCCAATTTGAGAAGTTATGATGTAAAGCCAGTCTAGTATCTTTCTTCCAGCTTGATTTCTATGACGTAAAGCAAGATGAGTACTGAGCTTCCAGCTTAACAGCTGTGACGTAAAGCCAGTCCTGTATTATGATGAGCCAGCCTCATGCTATGATGATGATGATGTATTAGTTTTATACTAATTCATATTGATGCATATGATGATTGCATTCCTTTGAGAATGACGATGTTGTTGATGAAGAAAAATTCTGATGATTTATAGATAAGTCATTCAGTGTTCCAAGATGATATTGATGATGTTGTCCTCCTGATGTTGTTGATGATAAAGGCCTCTCTCTCGTCTGATGTTGTTGTAGAATACCCTTCTTGTTAAGGGGGAGTGTTGAAATAATGTAACTGCAAAGTGTATTATTGTTATTATTTGATATATTATTCATTGGATCAATCCCCATTGTGGATTGATCATGTCGGATATTGTAAAAGGGCCAAATCCCCTTTTGTGGATTGGTCATAATGTAATTGTAATAGACAGAAAGAGAAGTCGACCCCAGAATATATCAAAGAGGCCCTGGAATATAATAAAGGTGGTTATAACCACCCATGAGAAGAAGTGGGCCATGCCAGTGAAAGGACACTCCCACACGTGCCAGTCTTGTATAAATAAGGAGGCTAGAACCTCACTTAGACACACACACACTTGTTCATTGAGAGACAAGTTTCAGAGCTGCAGTTGGAGAAGAGAGAGAGTGCAAGATACCAGATATATAAAATATGCAGTACAGAAATGAAATACTAGAAATAACAGAATAACAGTAAAATATCCAGCATAATCTTCACAATACACAGAAATGATATACGAAATAGCAACAGAAATAGCACTTGAACAGAAATAGCACTTGATTCAGATAGCAATGTTCACAGGCCTCTTC
>ML778007.1:132009-145771 GCA_009831015.1 Picea engelmannii
AGATCCTTCTAGAAGCGGAAGCTTCTATTAGGTCTTCTTACATCTGCCTTATTCTATTTTATTGAAAGGTCTTATTAATATTGACCTTTATTACATCCGAATACATTGATCTACCTATGTGCGGGTTAGGACCTTAACAGAGAGAGAGAGGCACATCTTTGGGAGAGGACTTTTTGTACTTGTTTGAGTTATCTCTTGGCATTGTATTGGCTATCTATATTAAGGAAGTTTTGCTGGGTTTTATGCCCCATGAGGGTTTCCCAGAATAAATGATGTGTCTCTTGTGATTGTGTATTTCTCAGTGCTTCTATCTTATGTTGTTGTTATCTATTGAAATGCAAATAACTATAATAATGGCTTAAACATTAACAAGGTTGGTATAGCAAGAGAGAGTTGAGAAAAACCCTTGTAAACATGTTCAGAAAGGCCGCAACAAAACCTCAATCTCAACGTTATCTTGGAGGATATAGATCACGTGATCAAGTGACGAAGAGACCACTCCTTTATATAATTTTAGGTGGGTAAGAAGGGTTAACATAATAGTCTACTTGACATAGCTTTAGGGTTAGGTTAACCCCTTAAAAAAATAATAACTAATATTTCACCAATTAAAGCACCAAGTGGTAAAGTCAACAAAATAATAAATCAAATCGATGAGGTGGGTTTCAAGATCAAGGCAGCCACCTTTCTTTAGGAAAAAATAAAGTCTAAACCAACACATAATCATAAATTTAGGAGGGTAATAACTCAAGAAAAGGGTTTCATTAATAAACAATAAGACAAGTAAAAAGTCAAGTCCTTCTTTAATGTCATTTTTCCCACATGAGTCCCATGATATAATTTATAATCTTTTTATCATCCTAGCATACGTTGAAGGATAATGGCGTGATCATGCCTTTCTTCTTTACTACTCCTAGTTCATATGGACCATCCTGGGAGAGAAGAAGGTCACACATAATCTCAGCTTGGTACTTAAACCAAGAATTTGCCTAGTCCCAGACTAGGATACCCCAGAACACATCTGGGGGCCCTAGAATATATCTAGGGGATTAACCACCAAGGTACACAACTAAGGATGAATCCAAGTGCTAAGAAAGGATTCCCTGGAACACATCCAGGGGCCCTATAACAGATCTAGGGACTTATATCATCAAACTGCTTGGTCCCCGACCAAGAACCCCGGAAATACACTGGGGGCCCAACTAGGGTCTTTTTCCATGGCTCTAATTGCTTGGTCTCTGACCAAGAACCCCAAGAGTGCACTGGGTTCCCTAGATAACAACTAGGGTCTTTTTTATCCTCCCGGAGAATGGATCTTGCAAGTGCATTAATTTTAACACTCCCTCTCAACAAAACCAAGCCTGTCTCGAAAGTACACAAACTTTGTCAACAACAGGGGCTTGGTCAATATATCGGCAGTTTGTTTCGTAGTTGGAATATACTGAATATTGAGAATGTTCTTCTACACGATGTCCCAGACATAGTGATATCTCATCTCAATGTGTTTCGATTTGTCATGAAACATGGGATTTTCAGAGAGATTTATACATCTCTGGTTATCACAGTGAATTATTGTGGGTTCCAGCTCAGTACTAAACAAATCTGAAAGTAGCTTTCTGAGCCACATTGCCTCTCTACTAGCAACACTAGCAACAATATATTATTCCTCTGCATTTCTTTGGGCTATGGTGCCATTCTTCCTGCTGCACCAGAAGGTCATAGTTGAACCCAAAATGAAACAATATCGAGAAGGGCTCTTCCGGTCCACTGTACTGCCCATCCAATATGAATCGGAAAATCCATGAAGCATTACACCTCCACTACAAGTGTATCTGAGGCCATAAGCTATAGTCCCTCGAACATATTTGAGAATATGCTTAGAAGAAACCATATTAATGTGTTTAGGATCACACATAAACTAACTGAGGGCATTCACTACATAACAAATGTCTGGTTTGGTGTGTACTAGATACATCAAGGACCCAATGATCTAACGATATACTGTAGGGTCTTCTGGATATGAACCGGTAGCTTGATCATGTAACTTCTTCAGGTTGGAAATCATAGGTGTGGTTATGGACTTACAGTCCAGCATTCCAAATCTGTGAAGCACATCAACTGCATACTTACCTTGTGAGAGAAAGATCTCACCAGGTTTCTGCCACATCTCTAAACCAAGAAAGTAATGCATAAAACCCAAGTCCTTCATTTCAAATTATGTTGACAAGTCCCTCTTAGTCTGAGATATCAGATGTTCCTCTCCAGTAAGGAACAAATCATCCACATATAAAACCAAGATAACAGGATGATTCTTCACAACCTTTATATATAGGTTAGGATCTACTATACTCTTAGAGAACCCAAGACTCTGAAGAAAAATGTCAATTCTTCAATACCAAGCTCTCAGAGCCTATTTCAATCCATACAAGGATTTCTTGAGTTCGTAGACATGGGATTCCTTCCCATGGATCACAAAACCCTCAGGATGCTCGATATAAACCTCTTTCTCAACTTCACCATTAAGAAAAGCAGTCTTAACATCCATTTGGTGAAGTTTCCAATAAAAAATTGAAGCAAGAGAAATGATGACTTTGATAGAGGTGTACCTGGCAACGGGAGAAAAGATCTCATCATAATCAACTCCCTCTTTTAGAGAGAAACCACGAGCCACAAATCTAGCTTTGAATTTTTCGACACTACCATCTGTTGCATGCTTTATTTTGTAAATCCATATAGAGGTCACTATCGATTTCCTTGTGGTCTTGGGACCACTTCCCATACATCATTCTTCAATATTGACTCGTACTCTTATACCATGGAATCCTTAGACACTTTATGCTTGATAACCTCATCAAAAGTGGAAGGTTATGAGTCAATCACGTGATTCAAATGAGCTATCAAACCTGAGTACTTATCTGGATTCTTTCTTTCTCTTAAAGTACCTTTAGGTGTTGCATGCTTTTCTGCATCCTTTAAAATTTCACGACACCGTGATGGATTCCTTTTGACATGAGGTTTCTCTAGGGGAAACTCAATAGAATCCCTTATGGGGTCCACTGAAGGCTCTCTGGCCTCCTCCCTCTACTGTTGTGAATCTGGAGGCTCTGAAGTTGGAGCATCCTGCTCCTTTGTATCACAGGGAAGCTCTATGGAACGACGAAATGCAGCTTCCTCATGGAAGGTCACGTCTCTATTGACCTCTATATATTTTTTATCTGGCACATAGATTCTATATGCTTTTGAGGTCTCATTGTACCCCACAAAATTTCCTTTCTTTCCAGAGGGCTCTAACTTAGTGATCCAGAATTGGATCTCGGGACCAAAATGGGTCCACGAAGGCCTAAAAATCAAAGTGCTCAGAATGGATTCAAAATGGATGTGTGTGTAGGCATCGTCGTTACGAACCCAATGCAACTTGAAATGAACCCAATGCAACTTGAATGGGCTTAAATGGACGTCGTATGCGAAATATATCACAATCTGTTTGTTTCATCAAACAACCAAAAAAATTTGTTGACTGTACAATCCGTATAATGTTGGCATGGCAGCTAACTGTACCGGACGTATGGTCGCACAACTGACATGGCAAGGTGCGTTGGCGCTAACATGGGTAGCTGTAGATGTGGAAGATTCAGATCGTGACACATGGCACCACTGCAAGGGTGACACGTGGCACAGGTTGACATGGCAGGTACAGTTGGCATGGGATGACGTGGCAGAAAAAAGTGGCATGTTGACTGGGTTGGCAGGTGTGCGAATCATATCATGATGCGTGGCATTCATTTGGGAGAATGGTGTGGTGCCATATGGACCATTCATGGGCTGCCACGTGGCACCCATTCATTGATCATTTTATTTCTTGTTTGGGCAAAATTATGGAGGGTTTATGGGGGTCGAACTCGTGACCTCCATGGGCGCCAAATTCTTCACGTAGGTCGGGATACCAGCCCGCCTACACGGTGGATCTTACCCCTATATCGTGCCACTTGTATTCAAAGTTATGTGGTTGTTCCAATGGTGGAGGATAGGGTGGGGGCTAAGCCCCAATCCCCAATGCGCTCCATAGAACCATTGCCATATGACTTGTGTTATAACCCTTGGCGCGATCCAACTCAGTCTTCGATTCCGCGTTACTCTACACATACGCTTGTTGTGTTAATTGTTGGTGCAAAGGTTTAGGGGTTAGACTTAGTTGGTTAGGATAGCCCGCCAACCAAGAGGCGTAACGAAAGGCCTATTGACCAGGGGGCTAACGGAATGGGGCACGTGGAGCAGAAGCCTGTGACCATATGGTCGGTGCACACGATCAAGAGTCGAGATAAGAGGGAGCCAGTGCGCTAGGCCACATGGAGGCACCACATATTCCCAGGAGCGTGGAGGAAGGGGGTTGCGCCCTTAATTTTTTCCATTTAGTGGGTTTTTAACCATATGATATGATTTTAATTAATTTTCTCAGCAGTTTTGAGAGATTTTGGCCAATATTGGGGGATCTTGGTCCCTTTTTGAGGCCAGATCTTGGGGAGAAGTTGGGAGGTTGTTACCCACTTCAATTCTATATAAAATAGAGGTTATTGAAGCCATGGAGGAGGTTCAGAACAGGAAAATGTTGAAGAATTGTTGAGTCAAAGCCATTTTTATGCAGGGAAGCCATTGAGGAGAGCACCTTTGCGGGCCATTTCTGGGAGCTTTGTTCATCCATTTTCAGTGTCGTCAGTTTTGTTGGGTTCTTGAGATCTGGTAGAACACGACCATATCATTTTGTAATCCTTTTGTAACTGTTATGATGTACTTTTATATATTTGAACAGAAACAAGAAAGCCTCATCCACTGAGACAAAAGGCCCGGAGACGTCGGCGACATTGTCGAACTCCGTTATCACTTTGGTGTTTATGGTTTTCTATTCTTCATGCTTATTTTTAGATATTTATATTGCATAATGGATGCTATGTTTCCTCTTTAATTCTTCCTCTTTCATTAGTTTCCTAAATGGTTAATTAACTCATGCTTTAAAACTCAACCATTGTTGTTAAAAGATCTTTTCGGATCAAGTGGTATAAGAGTCGTCAGTTTTGTTGGGTTCTTGAGATCTGGTAGAACATGACTAGATTAGTTTGTAATCCTTTTAGCACTATTATGATGTACTTTTAAAGCTTTTGACATAAATAAGAAAGCCTCACCCACTAAGACAAAGGCCCAGAGACGTAGGCGAGATTGTCGAACTCCGTTATCACTTTGGTGTTTATGGTTTGTTGTTCTTTATGCTTATTTCCAGATCTGTATATTGTTTTATGGCTGCCATGTTTCTTCATTTATTCTTCCTCTTTCACCAGTTTCCTAAATGGTAAAATAACTCATGCTTTAATAACTCAACCATTGTCGTTAAAAGATCTTTTACGGATTAAGTGGTATCGGAGCTAGTTGACAATTGGTTTTTGAGTTTGCATGATTACCAGGGAAAGGTTGAATCGTGGTGAAGGAGAGCTTGTTTAAGAGAATCCTAAGATTGGATTGAGAAAGAGAACTTCTCAAAGTGATATGATGGCATCGGAAGAGGGAATTTCTCATGATGAGAAAGAGTTTCGAAAGACTTTCTTCGCCATGTCAGAGATGATGAAGGTTTTGTATGAGGATTACTTGGAACAGAAGAGATCGGTTCTAGGTGAATCTTCAAAGGTTAAAGATGAAGAACGAGAGGATCCTCCTCAAACTCCTCCTTCACCTCCTTCTTCTCCATCAACTTCTTCTTCTTCAAGTTCAAGTTCTAAATCCACTGCAAGAAAACATGTCCATAAACATAAAAATGAAATGCCTTTACTTAAGCTTAATGTAAAGTTTGAATTACCCATGTATGATGGTGAAGTCAATGCGGAGAGGCTTGATAATTGGGTCAGACAGATGGAGATTTATTGCAGTGTGCAACAAATCAAGGATGAGGCAACTCAAATCAAGTTGGCATCGCTTCGACTTGCAGGCACAACACTCATCTGGTAGCAAATCAAGTTGAAAAATGGCACACAACAAGTGGGTAATATATTTCCATCATGGCAAGTTTTTGTTTCTTCACTTACAAAAAAATTCTATCCTTTGGGTTATAAAGAGAAAGCTTTAATTGAATGGCAAGGTCTTAAACTAAGAAAAGTACAAACAATGCGAGAATACACAGATGGATTTCGTAAAATGACATTGATGTTAGATATTCCTTTATATACCCAAGAAACTCTTATGAAGTATATAGGAGGTTTACCTACACATATTCGTAACATTGTATTTATGTTTGGACCTACTAATCTTGATGAGTTTTCTGTTCAAGCTACATACATTGAGGCAGGGAAAACAAGGGTTGGTGTATCATGGGAATCGTCTTCAAGGAAAGAGGACAAATGGAAGTGGAATGGCAAGAAGGCAAATTCAGTGGCAAGAAAGGAAGAGAAACCCTCTTGCAAGCATTGCAAGAAAGAAGGGCATGATGAGGACCATTGTTGGCAATTTCATCCCTAGAAGAGACCGAAGTGGTTCAAAGAGAAGAAAGGGAGGCAAACAATTGCAACAACATTACGACCAACAGACTTGGGATCATATTTAGGTGATGAATCTAAAGTCTCATTGGTTAGTTTGGCAGATAAAATTGGTGATGGATTTGATTCTAGAAGTAAATTGTTTCACATAAGGGTTATAATGAAGCATACTAAGGTCGACACATTGATAAATAGTGGATCTCAATCTAACTTGATTTTAGAGGAACTGGTTAAGAAATCGGGATTAAACATTCAAATGCATCATAAGCCTTACTCACTTAAATGGATAAGCAACAATCATAAATTGCACATAACAAAGCAATGCACATTAAAGTTTGCAATTTCATCTAAGTTTGTGGATGAGGTAACATGTGATGTGGTGCCACTAAATGAATGTGGAATGGTCTTAGGCAGTCCTTACTTGTATGATCACAAAACAATCTTCTACAGGGTACAAAATCAATATCACTTAATCAAAGCAGGCAAAGAATATGTGGTACATGCTCATCATTTAAAAACAAATCAATCTCTTGAAACAATGGAACAATTAAGAAAGGCAGCTCATGCAAGCAACACACCTATAATTGTTTCAAATCAACTAATTGATCTTAAGCAAGAACATGAAATGATTGTAGAATGGAAGATCAATCACACTTTGCTTCAAGATAAGCTAATGTCGTGCAAGTATTACAAACATATTAGCTCATTTGTAGTCATATTTTTTATGTTATCATTAGTAATGTTGTCAACATGGATGATAGTGGCTTCAGTAAGATGTGACAGAGTACAAATGGATAACAATATGTTGTCAGTTATCATGGTTGTTTTACAGTTGATCTTGATGAGACAGGTGCACATGACAGAGTTTAAAGACAGATAAAAATTGGGGTGGCCTATCTCGCACTTGATGACTGGTCACTAACTTTTTGGAGGACCAAAAGGTCTTTAGTGGGGAGGTGTGATCCAGAATTGGATCTCGAGACCAAAATGGGTCCAGGAAGGCCTAAAACTCAAAGTCCTCAAAATGGATTCAAAACAGAGGTGTGCCTAGGCCTCGTCGATACGAACCCAACGTAACTTGAACGAGATCAAATGGACGTCGTATGCGAAAGATATCGCGATCTGTTCGTTTCGTCAAATAAACAAAAAAAATTGTTGATTGTACAGTCCGTACAATGCTGACGTGGCAGGGTGCGTTGGCGTTGACGTGGGTAGGTGCAGATGTGGAAGAGTCATATCGTGACATGTGGCACCACTGCAAGGGTGACACATGGCATGGGCTAACGTGGAAGGTATAGTTGGCATGGGTTGATGTGGTAGGAACAAGTGGCATGCTGACTCAGTTGGTAGGTGTGCGAATCATATCATGATGTGTGGCATTCTTCTGGGTGAATGGTGTGGTGCCACGTGGCCCAGTCATGGGATTCCACATGGCACCCATTCATTGGTCAATTTATTGGTTGTTTGGGAAAAATTATGGAGGGTTCGTGGGGGTCGAACCCGTGACCTCCATGGGCACCAAAGTCTTCACATAGGTCGGGCTACCATCCCGCCTACATGGTGGATCTTACCCCTATATCGCGCCACTTGTATTTAAAGTTATGTGGTTGTTCCAATGGTGGAGGATAGGGCTAGGGCTAGGCCCCAGCCCCCGATGCACTCCATAGAAGCATTGTCATATGACTTGTGTTATAACCCTTGGTGCGGGGATCCAGCTCAGCCTTCGGTTCCGCATTACTCTACACATATGTTCGTTGTGTTAATTGTTGGCATAGAGGTTTAGGGGTTAGCTCTGGTTGGTTGGGATAGCCCATCGACCAAGGGGCATAACCAAAGGCCTATTGACCAAGGGGCTAATGGAATGGGGCGCGTGGAGCAGAAGCCCGCGACCATATGGTCGGTGCACACGATCATGAGTCGGGATAGGAGGGAGCCAGCGCGCTAGGCCACATGAAGGTGCCCCATATGCCCAGGAGCGTGGAGGAAGGGGGTTGCGCCCTTAATGTTTTCCATTTAGTGGGTTTTTTACCATATAATATTATTTTAATTAATTTTCTCAACAGTTTTGAGAGATTTTGGCCAATATTGGGGGATCTTGGGCGCTTTTTTAGGCGAGATCTTGGGGAGAAGTTGGGAGGCTGTTACCCACTTCAAGTCTATATAAACTAGAGGTTCTTAAAGCCATGGAGGAGGTTCAGAATAGGAAAATTTTGAAGAATTGTTGAGTCAAAGCCATTTTTATGCAGGGAAGCCATTGAGGAGAGCAGCTTTGCAGGCCATTTCTGGGAGCTTTGTTCATCCGTTTTCAGTACCGTCAGTTTTGTTGCATTCTTGAGATCTGGTAGAACATAAACAGATCAGTTTTTAATCCTTTTGGCACTGTTATGATGTACTTTTAAATCTTCGAACAGAAATAAGAAAGCCTCACCCACCGAGACAAAAGGCCCGGAGACGTAGGCGAGATTGCCGAACTCCATTATCACTTTGGTGTTTATGGTTTGTTGTTATTCATGCTTATTTTCAGATCTGTATATTTCTTAATGGTTGTTATGTTTCCTCTTTCATCAGTTTCTTAAATGGTTAATTAACTCATGCTTCAAAACTCAACCATTGTCGTTAAAAGATATTTTTAGATCACTTAGTCCTCTTTTCTTTTGGTACATGAATGTAGAAAAAACTACCAAAAATTCTCAAGTGATCAACTGAAGGCTTCTTAACCGTGAAGACTTCTTATGGATTTTTATCTTCCAAGGCTTTATGAGGACACCTATTCTGAATATAGACTTCAATACTTGCAGCTTCGGCCCAAAGAGACAACGAAATATTCTTATCATACATCATAGCTCTAGTTGCCTCACAAATTGTTGTGTTCTTTCTTTCTGCAACCCCATTCTGTTGGGGATTGTAAGGCACAATCAACTCCCTCTTAATTCCAGAATCCTGACAGAGATCATCATACTTGTGGGAGTCAAACTCTTTTCAATTATCTATTATGAAAACACGGATATGTCTACATGTCTGATTCTCAACAAGATTCTTAAAATCCTGAAATTTACTGAAGGATTCATCTTTAGTTTTCGGAAAATAAATTCAGGTTTTACGGGAGCAATCATCAATAAAAATGATATAATAAAGACAACCATTCATGGACGGAGCAGTCATAGGTCCACAGAGATCAGATGGAATAAGATCTAAGATACCATTAGTTTTTCTATTACTATGAGGGTAAAATTTATTTGTATTTTTACCAAGAGCACAACCTCTACAAATACTATCATGCTCAAAAGGAAAAATTGACATACTTGTTACCGTCTT
This sequence comes from Picea engelmannii, assembly GCA_009831015.1. NCBI lineage: Eukaryota > Viridiplantae > Streptophyta > Pinopsida > Pinales > Pinaceae > Picea > Picea engelmannii. The sequence goes on from ML778007.1 coordinate 141,840, forward strand.
TTGCAAACCTGGGAGAGCATTATAGTTGAGGTGTCCAAACCTTATGTGCCATAGTTCACAAGGGTTGATCATCTCATGAGCTAATGCTTGAATAACCTGACCTGAGACTTTGTAAAGTCCACCTTCTTGAACTTTGATTATCATGGCTAAGATCATACTTTCATTTGAGGTCCAAATCAGAGCCTTTCCTTTGGAGAAGGCTATTGTGTACCCTTTACTTTGTAGAACTGCAACTAAAATAAGATTTTTCTTTAAACCAGGAACATAAAGAATTTATTCAACATGAAATACATTACTTGACTGAAGTTGAAAAGAGGTTGATCCAACTCTTTTGATGGCATAAGTGCCATCATCACCCAATTCTACCTTCACATTGAAATTCTTATCTCAATATTTCACAAGGTTCTGTTTGAAGTCTGTCATGCGCTTGGAGGCCCTGCTGTCCACTAACCAAATTTCTTATGATTTTGTGACAGCACCGAAGAGAGATGAAACAAGATAACTCTCTCTGCACTACTCGTGTTCTTTAGAACTAGCTCTGGTTCTCTTTCTTTGAGGCTCTTCTTCCTTAGATGCAACTGAAGCATGGAACCTACCTTTCTGTTTCTACTTTGACGGAGGGTTCCTGTAGTATTTTGCATAATGACCTATCTTGTTACAGTTAAAGCATCTTACTTTAGACAAATGAGAGTGAGGATGAGAGTGCTTACCTTGAGGTTTCTTACCTTTGCCTTTGTGTTGAGGAAACCTCTTCCATTTCTTGGCTTTGGCGGAAAGAGCATGGCCTTTCATAGTGGATGGTTCATTTATGCTTTTAATTATGCCCTCTTCTTCCAAGCAATCATGCCATAATCTCTCGAAGTTGGGTTGAACTTCTCTTCCATTTAAAAATGAGAGAAATGTCTCCCATGATTTTGGAAAACCATCTACTGTTGTTTGTACAAGGTCATCATCATCTACTGCAACTCCAATTGCTGCAAGCTGATCTCTTGTCTGGGCAATTTTGGAAAAGAGGGCAGAGATGGTTTCATCCTTTCCCATATTTAATGTACATAGTTGTTTCTTCAAGGTCCTCTTCTGAGTTGGGGCCTTCTTTTCATACAAGTTTTCTAAGGCATCAAAGCATTCATTTGTTGTCCTCAAGTGAACAATAAGAGGCATCATATTATCTTTAACTACGTAAAAAATGACCCTCTTGGATTTGGCCTGCCTCTTCTTATAGGTTACTCTTCGTGCATTTGTAGTAGGTTCTTCCACTACCTTTGTAACCAACTCATCCAAATCACTTTCTTCCAGAATATTAAAGACCCTAGCCTTCTAGGTATTGAAGTTTGAAGCCCCTTCAATCCTATCTTCTGCTTTGACTGAAGATGAAGCCATACTGAAATCTGTTTACGGGAGAGATCTAATACAAAACAAACTTACTGTTGATCTGGAAAACAAACCCTTAATAGAGGATCTATGAAGGCTCAAAATTCTACCACAAATGAGCTCCTTTCACGCCCTAAGATTTGATTCCATGTTAGAATTTTAAGGGTAAAAACAATAGACTAACTAGAAACATACTTTTTTATAATTTTCAAATCATTAGCTACTGAAATTTTGACCAACAAAACATTTAACAAATTATGATGCATAACCTACCAGCAATAGTTAGTAAATAGCATACACAACTCAAATATAAGTATTACCATAGCTGTAGAAAAGAACAAATGTACTAGATGAGTTGTTGTTGCCTTCCTTCAGTGTATGCTCAAAAAAACTTAGTAAATCATGGATCAAGCCCTCATGGTAGATCTGCTCATGGTAGATCTCCTCATGGACATAGGAACAATACCAAGAAGGACTATTAGGTTAGGTAATCGAAACATAAAAAATCAACAAGCTAGAAAACTAAAACAACAAGCTGAAAAAATGCAATCCAAGCCACTGTCAAGTATTAGGGATGAAAAAAAAAAATCATTGTCCAACCTAGGGCTGTAAAAAATAAAACACCGTTAGCTCGAAAACTCAGATGCCCACTTTAAAACAGAGACAAATACCAGCAGTCCAAGATCAACCTCATCAAACCATTCACAAGGCATAAATACCCAAGCGGTTGACTGGAATAAGCAAGGTGACTAGCTGGGATGAGTAAGGTGGCACCAATAAACCAACAACAGAAAAGAAAACCCAAGCAACAGACTGGAATAAGCAAGGTGACTGGTTGGGATGAGCAAGGTGGCACCAATAGACCAACAACAGATAAGAAAACCCAAGCAACAGACTGGAATAAGCAATGTGATTGGTTGGGATGAGAAAGGTGGCACCAATAGACCAACAACAGACAAGAAAACCCAAGTGACAGGTAGGGAGGGACTCCAACAGGTCAGCAACAAGCTCCAACATTCATGGTTGGTTGAGATACACCCACGCCAGGAAAGGATGGACACAAATAGGCCAGGACAAGCTCAAACAAAATTGGTTGGCAGGGATAGACCTACAACACGCTGGTACAACAAGAGAGAGCTGAGAAAAACCCTTGTAAACTTGTTCAGAAAGGTCGCAACAAAACCTTAGTCTCAACGTTAGCTTGGAGGATATAGATCATATGATCAAGTGTTTCAAGTGAGGGAGAGACCACTCCTTTATATAGTTTTAGGTAGGTAAGAAGGGTTAACATAATAGTCCACTTGACATAGCTTTACGGTTAGGTTAACCCCTTAAAAATATATATATATATATATTTCACCAATTAAAACATCAAGTGGTAAAGTCAGCAAAATAATAAATCAAATCGATGATGTGGGTTTCAAGATCAAGGCGACCACCTTTCTTTAAGAAAAAGTAAAGTCTAAACCAACACATAATCATAAATTTAGGAGGGTAAAAAATCAAGCAAAGGGTTTCGTCAATAAACAATAAGACAAAGTCAAAAGTCAAGTCCTTCTTTAATGGCATTTTGTCCACACGAGTCCCATGATATAATTTATAATCTTTTTATCATCCTAGCATACATGGAATGCTAATGGCATGATCGTGCCTTTCTTCTTTACTGCTCCTAGGTCATATGGATCATCATGGGAGAGAAGAAGGTCACACATCATCTTAGCTTGGTACTTAAACCAAGAATCTACCTGGTCCCAGACCAGGATACCCCAGAACACATCCGGGGACCCTAAAATATATCTAGGGGCTTAACCACCAAGGTACACAACCAATGATGAATCCAAGTGCTCAGAAAAGATTCCCTGGAACACATCCAAGGGCCCTAGAACACATCTAGGGACTTATATCATCAAATTGCTTGGTCCCTGACCAAGAACACCATAAATACACTGGGGGCCCAACTAGGGTTTTTTTCCATGGCTCTAACTGCACAGTCCTCGACCAAGAACCCCAAGAGTGCACTGGGGGCCCTAGATCACAACTAGGGTCTTTGTCATCCTCTCGAAGAATGGCTTTTGCAGATGCATTAATTTAACAATATATATTCTCCAAGGTGATCGTGTGTTGCACACTCGCAAAGTGTGAGATGTTTTGTAGCAAAGGCTTATAATTAACCCTATCAGTAAATAAATCTCTTGCTTATGTATTAGAACTCATGACTTATTCAAACACATATACAATGTTTTTGTAGAGAACACTCATAACCAACTCTACCAACATGTTGGATTACTGAGAGGGGGGGTGAATCATTAATAGTGTAATTATAATCTTTTTTCTTCAAATGTTATATCAATGTAGAATTATTATCAAATAATGAGCAGTAAGAAATAAACAATCACACATATACACAGTACACCAGTTTTTTACGTGGAAACCCAAATCAGGAGAAAACCACATAATGTTTTTTCTTATATGTCTTGAAGAATTACATTCATTGGAAGCACCAACTTCCTTTGTTTTCCAGCTGCAACTGGAAGGAGGCTCCAACCCCCTAGTTTCTCAGG